>JAOXYF010000019.1:12771985-12784972 GCA_028565775.1 Sternarchorhynchus goeldii | reverse complement strand
TGGGGGGGGAGGCGGAGAAACACACAGGAGCCATTTTCTTAACAGCTGGGAGTTCAATTAGCAGTTGATAGGGGAGCGGGAGTTGGACCCTCCGGTTTCCGATTCCCCATGAAAAGGGGGCCGGCGGGGGCCGACTCGGCACCGCGGGCCAGAATAGAAGAGTAATGTTCCTCCACACACAGCTGCTAACTGACAACAAAAGGCTTGTCATGATGATTAATGACTAGGGGAAGGCTCTCCTTGTTACCAACGCAGCACTGTACTATGTTAAAAGCTATTAAAGTTGGGTAAAGAGGCACTTGGTGGGGTGGTAGGCAAAATGGTTACCATTTGGAAGGTTGCTGAAAACTTGTTCGAATCGATATACTAAAAATCAGCACGTAGCCTGGAATAAAGCACTCCTGTAGGGGGACTGATGTAGCCTGTGTTACATAATCGAACGGTATATGAAGTTAATGGGGGATAAAGTGGTAGAACAAGGCTCCTTGCTGGTGATATTAAGAGGTCTTTCATCTCTGGATTTCACTGTTGTAAATAAGGCTGGAAGGGGCTACAGCTCAGAATTTAAGTGTTCAAGAAGTACTACCATCTTATCCCACCCCCAATACCACCATACCCCACTCCTGTCCTACCCTACTCCAATAACACCTTATCTCACCCTACCCAATCTACAATGCCACCCTACCCCACTTCCATCCCACCCCACCCCAATACCTCCCTACCCCACCCCATCACCACTTTACCCGTCCCCGATACCACCCTAACCACCCCTCACTACCACAACTCTCTTTTTTGTCCTTAGCTGTAAGTGGAGGGTCCTATTTATGGTGGCTGAGATATGACACAGTGTCAGGTATGTGAAAGCTAGAAGAGAAACATTTTCACATTGATTTTCATGTCAGCTTAAAATTTTGCGGTCAGAGATGCCATGGCAACCAAAGACAAAAATGGATTCAGCTTTTCCTGTCTCTTACCTGTCATTGTTGATTGTGGAGAAAAAAAAAGAACATTTGGAGTGGAGGGGTCCATCACAGCAAACTAAAGAGTGTCACAAGCTGTTTGATCAGTATCACCAGTAACCGACCAGATTTTTAGAAAAATAATTTCAAAAGGTTTTGGGGCAGAAAAATTATGGACTGCTGTCCTTGGACTTTCAGAATTTTAACATATCTTACACTAGCTGACAGTTCTGACACAAATAGTCTTTTATTCACATATAAACGAAATCCAAGTAACATATTACTGTCTGCAAAAGTCTTAACTTTTGGACTTTGACCAAACTTTGGCGCCTGGAATTGGTCCTGGAGATCTGACAGCCAGCAGAGTCCCAGACCTGATGAAATCTGCCTGAATTATTCTTATTATAATAACATAACTATTTATTATTATTATTATTATTAAGTTTATTCAGGATTTCAGTAGCATCAGAATATTAGCATTGGTCTCAACTAAAACAATATCAGAGTACAGATACACTTTTTATATTCTATTAATTCCCTATTTTTATGCTCTCTGTTTACAGAATAAATATGTATATAAATAATGTGCTCAGTCAGTCTTTTTGGTATGTTACCAAAGATAAATGATCTTTTTTTGCACCTGGCAAATTGCTCTTCTGATTGTGATGAGATCCAGGTGTGTTGGACTTCAGCTCTGCAGGATGGTAAATCCTTAGGCCCAGAACTTGGCATAGGTGAGTTTACTTTGTCTACAGTTTGTCTCCACCTGCCTAACAGAAGAACTCAACTCAGTCTGTTGGACAAGTACTGTCTTCACTACAGGTGCACTCCAGCGCTTGTTGAAAAAGGACAGTATGCCGTGTCCTGCTGTGTTATAAAATATTCTCCGCTACATGCCTGGGCTCATTGAGCATTCAGGCGGGTATGTGTCTGGGCACAGCCCAGTCTGAAGCCGCTCTGGAGTCTCCCCTCCGGAGCAGACAGCCTTCGCTGTCTGATGGGCCTCGCCAGGGACCCCACTGTGAGCTTTAAGCGAGAGAGAAATCGGGCCCTCAGATGCCATGTCATGCAGCTCATAAACTGGAGGATAGACTCTGCTCCCTCCCTGACAAGGCCCCGGTCAAGGGCCGCTGAGGTCTTTGCCTGACAGGCTGACCGAGACAGCCCAGCAGGTCAAACAAGGTGAGTTTAGGCATGTTCGAGGGGGTCAGTAAGAGCACAGGGCTAATTATGCACCTGTGTCAAATCTTTGTCTGGTGCAGAAATAGCTATTAGACTTGTGCATGAGACATAGAGGTAGCAAAAAAAAAAACCTGCAAAAACCTTTGAGTAGGATGTGGTGGGAAGAACATGCAACTACTGAGGGTTTGAGGCTCCTCACCCGCGTGGGGTACGCAGTTCAAAAGCAGCACAGCCATTCGCGGCGTCTTTGTTTACCCCTCGACGAGTTGACACGTCTCCATCAAGACATGAAGCCCCAGCCCAGCCCACCGCGCTGAGTTATTCCGAGAAATGCGTGGCAGGCAGTAGTACCACAGCACAGCCAGGGAAAAGGGAACATCCAAGCACTGAGCACTGTCTCACACTGAGCCCTAGGCACCAACCGGCACATCCCTTTGAGAAAGTCCTTGAAGTGCCGCTTGGTATTCATATATTCTCTAATTAAATGGCTTTCTCTTAGTTATCATGAGGGTTTTTTTTTTTTTTGACCAAATGTGGCTTGTGACTTTTTGCACAAGTTTGACGGATGCAAACGAGTTCTTCATCTCTGAGTTTGTTTGTGATCTTTTACATGTTTCATTTTTACTTTGAAAGGCGCTTCTCCACTTTAAGGAAGGAAGCTAGCAACGATCCTTGAGCACCTTGAGGGTTTCTGAAAATGTGAAGAGTAAAAAAAAAACCATTCTTTTCTCTCCGTCAGTGTCTGATTTGGACGGTAAGGGCTTAGGCTCGTATTTGATATTTGATCATTGATAATTGATCACGTATCTCCCTTTGATAAATGATAACTGATCACGTGTTTTAATTGATAATCGTGTCCTAACGATTTCTGTTCCGTGGACATTCAGGACCTTATCTTGCAGGACTTGCCCTTGGAGAAGTTTGTTAAATGGGCCACGGACACACGGTACAGTGAAGTAACTTTGTGGGGAGTCTCACGATGGCATGGTGGGAGGGAAAAAAATGGCACAAAACTCAAAGCGACTTTGATGAGACGGCACAAGGACAATTAGAGACAAACTGCTGACGTCTGATATACTTTATACAACTGCCCCACATACAAAAAGAGCTGAGTGTTGTTATTTCAGAGTCCTATATAATTCAAGTATATTCAACAGTCATCAGCCAAAAAAAAATACAAAAGAGAGACTGGTGTAACTAACCTCGTCTATTTGAATAGTATTGTTCTGTAGATCTTAATGTAACCGTGGTGATTTCATTGGTTTTTAAATGACTAATTAGTTTTGCAAATAGAGAAGTTTAATAGGCAGCATTTTAAGAACTAATCATCAACAGAGAGAAGTATGTTACATAACTCCAGGCTCGAATTACAAGAAGTTATGACAAGAGTACAGATGGTTGGGGCATCTGAATAATTGAACAGTGGAAATGTTCAATAATCAAACTGTGGTGGTGGAGTCCACTCAGCCACAATGGGTCCAGAGCGAGATTGAGAAGTTTCCCATGATTCCCTAAGCTGTCATATATACGTTCAGCTTCCCGTCAAACTGTCAGTCGGAGTTGAACCGCCATGGTGAGCGTCGTCCCTCGGAAGTTGAAGGAGCTGGATCTGTTGGGTCTGGGTGGAGCTGAGAGGAGTCTGGTTGGAGCTCAGAGGGGTCTGTTTGGGAAAAGCGGTGGCAGGTGGTGTTGAGTCCTCTTACCAGCTGCTGCCACCATGCATGTGACTCTGAACACCTAAGAGCATAAACTCTTGTCATAAGTTATGGACCAATTTGTGTGCTAAAAAACAAGATCTTCAGAAGTGAGTTTACTCATATAGTGCAGATCTGCAGACTGTTACTGACTGTAATTAGGATGCTGTATCATTTACAGTAGCTTTAGGAATGTTAACTAACACCCAGTTCACCCAGTTTTCAGCTAAGCCCTGGTTAGTTATCATATGCTTAAATACATCATTTGCATCGTGTGTTGAACAATCAGTCTGAAACTGACTCAAGACAGGCTTTCTCTCAGACGACAGAGACGATGCCAGAAAGCAAATGGATAAACAGTTGTTTGCTTGTCTGTAGTGTGTTTAGAGCTGAAAGCATCAAAGCCAACCCAGTGGCGCTGGCTCGCGAACCGCCATTTCCCTGGGTTGCCTTGTTCGCCCCAGCCAGACATTTGGCTGTAATTAAAACAGGCTGCCGTGATTAGGACCCCCACAAGCCCCTAAGCAAAACAAAGAGATAAAGAACAACTCGGCCTGTGGAATCTGGGGCCGTGCGACTTCGCACAGACGTCAAAATTGCAAGCGGGAGATTGGGACTCCCGTGCCAACACGGCGGGCAGACACTGCAGGAAAGAAAGGGTAGGCGTTACGCAACTTTCACCGAGGCGAACAGCTCTGACGATCACGCTCCGATTTTGGATTGGGTTATCTCCCATTCCGGCTCTAATTCAGGAGATAAGAGCCTGGCGAGTTCCATTCCTATGCGTGCAGGAGCCGAACGCCATGGTGAGAGATTACCCAGAGGGCCATGCGTGCAGCTTACCAAATGTCACGCACTACACCAGACAGGCCTCAGCGGGGGAGAGGGTAGTGCCCGTGACCACATATAACATACCATAAAGAAACAAAGTATCAGTCAGTTATCAGCACGGAATATGACATCAGACTTCCTGCTTTGGAACAACTTAGGCATCCAGAATTACTGCCACCTTTGGTTTAAAAAAAAAACACTTAGAGTAAAGAAAGTCGTTGTTTATTGGTTTGGTCTTACAATGAATATATGTCTGAAAGCTAACCTTTCAATGAGGTAGTGTTATTTAAAAACTTATTAAATCACAAACAGTTTAACTTTGCTCTCCACCTAGAAACTGTTGTGGTAAGCCTTTGGAGATTGATCCATTATTCTTAGGGTTTTAGTAGACAGATCAAATTGTAGTGCAGCTTTGCTCTCTGTGATAAGTAAAGATCTTCTAAAACCCTGCGGCGGGTGAGAGATCCAGGCTGAGGCTGGCGCAAGTCTCTGCATTAGTTCTGTACCCATGTGACCTTTTCCACTTGTGGTTCCTGGCCTGGGAAAACATGACAGGCTGCTGATCCAGTCGCTCTGCGTCTGATTCTCTCCTTCGGAACGCCGGCTGCCCAGTCGAGTGCTGAGGGTTGTCAGAATCAAGTGATGGCCCATAGCATTTCTCCGGGTCTGGACCGAAGTGAATTTGTAATCCATATTCACAGACTGTTTTGAAAAAGGGCATGCATTCACTGTAATACCATGAGGCCATGTCTTGCAGCTTGCATGTAGCTGACATTGGGACTGAACTGCAATAAATGAACAGGAATTCTTAAGTTATAAAAAACAAACATTTTTGCACAGCGCTCTTGCTTTCAAACGTGCAGAGTAACGACCACTGGAATCTTCAGCAAAGAAAACACTACAATTCATATTCTGATTTTCCTGAGCATCATTTGGTGTGAGTGTGTGTGTATGTGTGTGTGTCTCAGGGTTGTTGTTGTTTTTTGTCCTTCATCAGTCTGTAAGAAACATACGGTATCAAGAGATTTATCTCGTGCGTGATACCGTGCCCGCAAATAACTCGGAGGCGATATATTTCTGTGGAGCTCAGCAAGAACCTGTAAAGTTTGGGGCCAGAAGCGCAGAACAGAGACATGATCGTTCTGAAGAGCGTGCGCTCACACTCACTGAGGCTTTGGCATAGATCATTAGTTCAGATTACATAACTATGCTAATGAGTAAGTGGTTTTATTGCTATAATTACGCCACAGGGATTTAGATGATAAAAAAAAGGATTATATAAAACCAAGAGAGTCAAAGTTTAACATCTACTTGATGAAATAATTAACTCGCAAGAAACTCTATACTGTCAGTGAGCTCAGTGAGATTTAGACATTGTGTCTTTTGACTGTGTGGTCAAGTGTTGTATTTTTTTCTGTTTTGCTATTTATTGCTTCTGACAGAAAATATGTTATTCTATTTAAGATGACAGCAGAGGTAACATGATGCACCAGACAACATGCAGTTCAATATACTGAGCTCATCTTTTGCCCTGCAAAGTTACTTTTTTAATTTTGAAAGAAGTTCTGTTTAAGCACCAAAATTAGATTCTACCCTTGGAACAACTAGGTCAAATCATGCTTCTTTTATCAGACTGCTCTAATAAGGTGAGGAGTGAGCAGGAATCCATGTTATTACCAGAACAGATTATAAGAATCTATGTTATTACCAGAACAGATTATAAGAATCCATGTTATTACCAGAACAGATTAGAAGAATCCATGTTATTACCAGAACAGATCAGAAGAACCCATGTTATTACCAGAACAGATCAGAAGAAGCCTTGTTATTACTATAATAGGTTAGAAGAAGGTAGAAGAACAAGCAGCTCCTCAATCAGAACACGCCAGTTATTGCTTCAGCTGGGATTCAAACCAACAACCCCTTACACAAAGCCCTTATCTATGGAAGTGTTGCCAATCCCAGAGGTGGGCTAACAGTAGAGAGTTGTGTTTGCTGTGTTTAGTTCACCGAAGAAGAACCCGTGGGGTGCGAAAGTAATTATCTGCAATGATGAAGTCATCTTGGCCCACAAACTCTCAGACAGTTGTCATACGTTTTTCATATAATTGGTTTCCTTGGTGCTCATACTGCAGTACCCACGGGACTCAACAAGCACTTACTGCTGTTCTCTTAATAACAAGCACACAATAAATTCCTTAATTCTAGATGCATCATTATCTGTTAAGGATACAGTTCACAGTAAGTTCACGTGGCTCAGCAGAGCAACGGGTCTGTAAAAACTCCAAGCTTTTGATGGACTTGCTATTCCAAGCTGACAGTACTGAGGATGATCAGTGGGAATGCCAGGAAATGCTTTTGATGATCTTTTGATGGATGTATTAGCTAGGTCTTGCACATCCGTTATTTCAAGCCCTGTCTCATTTTTTAGTTTTGCATTGTCTTGTGTGTTTTAAAAAAGCTGATCAGAACGGAATGCCCTAAAACAGTGTTTCCCAGTGTTCAACTCCTGCCCCTCCAGGTATTCCTTGTTCTTGTGTAGGGAGCTGGGGTGGAACAGAAACGTTGGGGCCCCACGACTGGATTGGGAACGTCTGCCATAAACCGAAGCCCTGTGTTCTGTTAGCTGTAGAGATAAGACGATCTTCCCTGTGTGATGTGGCAACCTCGCCACTCAACATGAATCCCAGCAAGGCCCACACCCCCACCCCCCCGCTTCTGCAGTGTCTCCCTTTATCTCCCTTCTCCTGCAGGACCTGCCGCTACGTTTGAGCAATAGGTTGTCACTCCCCTGCAAAGTCGCCCAAAAACAAGTGCGATGTTCATCCTGAGGCCTACCACGCCGGGAAACTGCTTTCTCATTTCCTGTTCTAGCCAGCAGATGCAATGCTTTCTGCAGGGCATTTCCTGCAGGACTTAAAGTGACAGAAAATGAGCAGCAGGGACAAGTGACGTTGGATGACAATCCCAAGTTCAGTTATTTAAGCGAGTCAAATGTGCAGTGCTGGCACACATTTCCATCACCATGACATTCAGCGCAAAATCAACAGACCTCAGTAACCTTAATGAAACTAATGAATATGAAAAAAACATTATTAAATGCCTCTTCTGCTCAGCACCATAAGAAAATGTTCAAACCTTATTGAAATATCATTCCCCAGAGAAAACAAAAATTGCTTAAAATGCATTTTTGTTTTATTCTTCAGTATTCCAGTATTCCCAGGTTATCCACACTCCTCTGAACACATAGCAACCTGATAGTCTTATGATCCCATCCAAGCACAGATCTGTGTTCCTATCAGTCTAAATGACATGAAGCAAACACCAGGTGCTTATGTTTTTGGCTTAATGAGAAAAATCATTATAGCATTATAAAGCATTATGAAGGGCTCGTCGCATGGAGATGATGGTTCACCTCTGGGAGACGGCAAAGAAGTCAACGTGTGCAAGTCTCCAACTATGGTCCTTGTGAGATTTTTTTCCATCTCACTGTATGTGGTGCCAAAATATACCAGTGTCCTTCTCCCAGGAGGTTTATCATATTGTACTCATTCTAAGGTCCTCAATTACTGTCCTAATTGTGGATATGGAGATGGGTATTTTCAGATATGTTGCTATGATTTTATTGCGAGTGAATGATTTCTGAAGGTCACCAGCCCTTTATCTAATTTCTTTTGTATGTTCTTTGACCTCCCCCCATTTTTAGAAATGAAGGTAGGGAGAATGTGAATTGTGAATGGCCATCAAACATTCCTAGACATTCCATCCAATGTAAAGGGGAATAAAAAAAAAATCAGAAGCTGTTTTTATTCTATTCATTTATTAGAATTTCCAATTTTCTACACGCATACACTAATTTCATATGTCCTAAATAGACATACAGGTCCTGTTCACTGAAGCTGAAATAAACTGAAATTATCATGCAAGACATCAATTATTACTTTACAGTGGCTGCTCCCTGGCTTTAAACCCATCTGTTTCTCGTGGTGAATATTACCTCAGACATGCTAAATCTACCAGGGTATATAAAAACAACATTTAGTCCAGACTGAAAATCCTTCTGTTCATAAACGTGCTTCAAACAGTCATTTTCCATGGCAATTATTTAGTCCAGTCCCTAAAAGATGAGTGAGTTTTATATATTCTGGTGTGACAGTGAGATTACGGTAACTGAATGTACCAGCATACTAAATAATAAACTGCCACTGATATAATCTAATCTAAATTGCCACTGACCTAATCTAAGAAGAACAGAACTGTTCCATTTCCCAGAGTGAATAGCACACTGTACACTCAGTACTGGCGAACAGTAATTATTTATTTGTATCAATATTTGTAATACTAACAAATATTTCAATATAAATTATCTGTTATTTGGAGGGGAAAGAAATCACTCCACATTCTTCATCAGATTTGATCAGATTGAATAAAACCCATCTTAAACACAGCTTAAACACATCTTAACCACATGTGAAACTATCTTAAACACATCTTAAACACAGTTGAAAATGGTTTAAACACAATATAAACACAGCTTCATCATAGTTATGTATTTTTCCATGTGCACCTTTTCACTGATATATCTGCTTCAGTGCTGAATGTGTTAGTCTTTCCCACTATCCACTATGTGTATGTACTGAGCCCACTGAACTGATACCATATAGCATCGTGCTGTCAGTCCAACCCACATTTAACTGTGTCATAAAAAATATCCAGGTTTTCTTTCTGACCCATTTTTTGCTTCAACATAGTGCAATCAATTCTTTAAACAAATCAGTGCTCAGTAGTCATAGGGTTTCACCTGCAAAAGAATCACTGTTAATATAACAGTGAACCCTTGTGTGACTCTCCCCTTTTCCAGGGTCAGTGGTGGACAGGAGATGCATCCTCTCCCCCCAGCCGCGGTCGGCTCATCTGTGCTCTTATCCGTGTTGAAGGGGACAATGGCAGACCAGACGGCTGGAAGGCCAGCCGGCGGCTGGGGGAGCCAGGGCTACCTGTGCTCCTTCTCCCACAGGCTGGTGGAGGAGCCGATAACTGACCGCAGGGGGGCTGTTTTTCCTCCCCGTCCCCCTCCCCCCTTCCCTTCTGGCAGCAAGGAAAGACATCCTCTGGTGGAATAAAAAAGAACTTCTGAAAATCCCAACTGAGACTGCTTGTTATCTTCCAACGAGATATCTTAACTGTGGATTGAGTGGCGGGTGGAAGAGGGAGAGCTCTGTGTGTGTGTGTGTGTGTGTGGGGGGGGGGGGGGGGGGTTCTGGAGGCAGAGAGCTTTCTGCAACATTAAGATGTCTAACTGGAAGTGTACTAGGAGAGGGCCTGGTTTCCTGCTGTGGAGACAGACTCTGAGCTTAATGCAGAGCTGAACGGGATTCTGAAAGACGGGGTGATGGCGGGTAGTTTGCGGGTGATCGTGGGATTCTGAAACTCGCTTCAAAAGTCTAAGAACTTTTTTTTTTTCCATGCTGCAGCATCTGACTGCTGGACTTTGTGAGAGGTGAAACAGAGGTGATAAGAATCTGATCCAGAATTCATAACTCTGAGCCAGTCATACTGAAGCACCTTTCTATAGCTTTAGCCTCCAAGAGACCATGATTGCAGTATTATTATAAAACTTGAAAAACTCACATTGCTAAAGTTAGATCAAATTCCCTAATCACATAAACACGAAGACCACTGCTTGACAGAACTGCAGCTAAATGAGCCAGAAACAAAATCATCCATTTTATGTGAAAGCAGTTAAAACAATTATCATCAGCACCACTACTGAGAAACAGCGATGATATCTGTGTACATGTCAGATCGCACCGTAGCTGTAGTACACTGTACACTCACACCACGGTCTTCCTCATCGCAGATGCTGAGCGGGTACAAGAAGAGCTGGGGTGAATCATCAGCACAGAGGAGGAGGAGGAGGAGGAGGAGGGACGCGAAGCCTCATTTCCAAGTTCGTTCAACCATCACTTCGTCTTGGCTAAAACGTCATTTCAGCAATGCCTGACCTTCCCCCAGATTAATAACATTCGGTTCTGTTGTTTACGCAGACGGCTGTCAGATGCTGTCATTACAAAGACAACTGCCATGTCCACGGTCCTCTCCTCATTCAGACTGCTGGCCTTACTGTGCTCTTACACTTAATCATTACGGTGATATATGGAACTATCAGAGTTATTTGCATGTGTCTACATTATCAAATCAGCTAAACTAACTTACTGGATCTTCAAAGCCTGGAGCTCCACCTGATCGCCCTCTTATTGAACAAAGAGTCCTGGCTTATCAGTCTGGGAGCTCTCAGCGTAGATGATGTTGTGAAATCTATTTTCGGGGAATATGTAGGCAGAGATTGCAGGTTCTTAATTAAACCTGAGAGGACCCATCCTGACTTTGCTTAAATGTGAGGGAGCTTTATTAATTGCATGCAGCATGCCAGGGCAGAAACTCACATGATGATGAATATTTATTTATACAAGTGGGGGAGAGACAAGGAGATATGTCACACTTGCTCTGGGCTAGGAGCTTATTTATGTGAGAGTGAGGGAGAACTGAGAGACAGAGAGGAAGAGTAGATGCTGGTGAAAAATTGAGAACACCAAATAAAACACCAAATAAAACACCAAATAGAAACACCAAATAGAAACACCAAATAGAACACCAAAATAGAACACTGAATAAAACACCAAATAAAACATCAAATAGAACACCAAATAAAACACCAAATTGAACACCAAATACAAACACCAACAGGATCAGAGTCCATAAAGTATAACCAATGTTTTTCTATAGAACTGTTGCCTGTTGTCCTAATTCAGTTAATCACTGGGTGTCCTGCTAGTGATTTGGGCTATTTCAAGCTCTTAAAAAAGCATATGTTCAAAGGTTTAATGTTTAGTCTTCAACATAAATAAATAGTATAAATAAATAGTTATTGAGCTTGTAGAACCAACTTACTTTCCCCTGTGTGTGATTTACTTTCCCCTGTGTGTGATTTACTTTTTCATGGAAAGAAACGGCCTGTGCTACTGTCCTGTGTGTCATGTTACTGTTTTTTCCCCTGCAACAAGAACAGGCAGTGGAGCTGCAGGTGGCAACCTAGGTGAAGCTCCTCCGAATTCAGCTTTGCCTGGAACCTGTTTTTAGTTGCAGGACTCCTTCAACACCGCAGCCTCCCGACACGTCCCACCCCCCACCTCCCTCTCCGACGTTCCCGCACCTCTTCCAAGCCCCATATTTCTTCCTCCGCCGTCTCCTCACGCTAACGAGGTCCAACATAAATAGGCTCTCGGAAGATTTGGGCGAAGAAGAAAAAAATCCCAGGAGAGTGCAGTGGAACTCTCGAGGGTGCTAAAGGAGGTCCTAGCGCCCGCGCGGAGGACGAACGCGCAGGATGTGCTGCTCTCGTCAGCGAACCTGCCGCAAACACTCTTGTTGTGCTGTTTCTTCTTCAGAGAAAAACACGAGACGGAGGTGCAGATCCAGGGGGCCCTACGTTAGTGGAAAGAGACAGAACTGATACAGTGGTGAATGATGATGGGTGTGTTAATCCATCATAAATAACTTGCCCGTTATCAATTTGTGGTAGAAAAAAACTACCTTTTGCGTTGCGTGAGAGTATGGATGTTGTAAATCTGTGTGAGTGCCCAGGTCTTTAGTGTCAGATGTTTGATCTCTGCAGATAAACTGCAAGTGAGAAAAGCGTGGATGTCCATGTGGCAATTGCAGAGAGGTGTTGGGTCATTAGCAATGGCTCACTTGTGCTGATCGACTGTAAGTAATGAGTGGAGAGTGGGGGTGTACCCTGGCTGGGTAATCCAGAGGACTCGTTCCTGAGAGCAGGATGGATTCGAGAGTGTCTGAACTCCTGCATTGTTAAACGGGCACTAATTCTCCTACCACACAGCGCTGTGTACACACGGCGATAAGGGGATTAAAACAAGCTGTGGAAAAATGGGAAGACCCCTGTGCTGGTACTGCTAGGGGACAGATACCTTGAGAGCATGTGACATGTGTGTGTGTGTGTGTGTGTGTGTGTTTGTGTGTGTGTGTGCATGTGGGCGGGGTGTCACATGAGGTCGTCTGTGTGTGTGTGCGTGTGGCGGGTAGGTGTCACATGAGGTCGTGCGCGTGTGTGTAAATGTGCGAGTATGTGTGTGTGTGTGTGTGTGAGTGTGTGGATAGGTGTGACATGAGGTTGTGTGTGTGTGTGTTTGTATGTGTGTGTGTGTGTGTGTTTGTGCCATGCCCGCTTGTGTGTGTGTGTGTTTGTATGTGTGTGTGTGTGTGTGAGAGAGTGTCAGTGTGTGTGTAGGTGTGTGTGTGTG
>JAOXYF010000019.1:12737572-12766534 GCA_028565775.1 Sternarchorhynchus goeldii | reverse complement strand
TAAGAAGTGACCTCCACTAAGAAGGTGTTTGGATTATGCTCGGATCCGAATGAGACCGACCATCAGATAGGACGGGTGTTGTGCATATGCCGAAGGACAGTAAAAAAATATTTAGACGCCAGTAGGACTGGGGTCAGCCTGACCAGCAACTAGTTTAACTAGAGAGAGACACATTTAATTCAGAATGTAACATGAATCATTAAATTCCCTAACAGTACTGAGTACTCAGTACTCAGTACTCAATTTCTGTTGTTGTTGCTTTTGTTTTTTTATGTTATGAAATTTTTGTTTTTTGTTCTTTTAATATGAGTTGGTTATAGACAAAAAATCCTGGCTCCCCTATATAATGTATAGGTTTGTGTTCCCAGTAGAGGAAGGCTGTGTGTGTGTGTGTGTGTGTGTGTGTGTGCGTGTGCTATCTCCTGTATGAATCACCCCTGACTTAATTAGCAGGTTTCTCACATCTCTGTAAGAGCAGTGTGTTCAGTCTGATGGAAGACAGGGTGATGTATAGGAGCCACTCCACAAAGAAATAAAGGGATTACTCTGATCCTAATATGCACCGTTTGAAGCTCAGTAGTCTGATTGCTGTGGCACTAAATTAAGAGAACAAGCCTTACATGAACCATTTTCTTTCCATCTACTTTTCCAGTTGTCCACAAAATGGGCAAACTTCCTCTGAATATGAGACATAGAGTATTTATTCTGGCTTATCAGAGGATAGATATTGGTTTGTTTTTAAACTCATGCGTCCCCATCTTTTAAATGAATTTGCTTTGATGTTCTTCGTTTTACTCTCGAAGCCTTATGGACAGATTAGCTTTAATGCGTGTCACTCGAGAAGCGGCGTTCAGCTGGGAAATAGCCGCTCGAGGGTTTCTGGAGACAGCGAGACTGTCGGAGCGTCAACTGGAACTCGAACGCATTTGATGCTAAGTGTCCTTGAGTCGGCCGTGCTGACAATGGCAACCCCAGAGACCTCGCTGCACCCTCCTTGTCTCACGCTGTCACAAAGGCAGAATGTTTCGATTTTAATGGCCCTCGTTAATTTGATCTTGTTGGCGTGCATTGTAGCAGTGTCACTCCTCTGCAGCTAATTGATGTTTATTGGAGATAATGAGGTCATTGTATATCGTCTGCGCTGAAAGCTTCGGTTGTGATGGAGGCACTAAAGCTAGCTGTGTAGAGTCCGTTTCTGTCTGCTTCCACTGGTTCCAGACACCGAGGTTCTCGTCATATAAAGTGTGAATGTCATTATGCCAAGGAGCGCTGCAGGAAGCGTCAGGGTGAAGGGCAGGCAGGCAGCGTGGCAGCTGGGTGCACAGGTTCAGGCCTCTAAAGTGAGGATTGAGGGGTCCCCACTGGGCCTGGCTTAGGCTATGGCCCTGCCCAGCCACCCACTTCACCCACGAGCCTGGCTCCACCCATGACACTGGCTCCACCCATGAGCCTGGGTCCACCCATGACACTGGCTCCACCCACAAGCCTGAATTCACACATAAGCACAGGAGCAGCTCAGCCCTGTCTCACACCACTTAAACTCCAAATGAGCTGCACTGCTGATGACTGCTTTCAGGTGAATAAAGTTCTAAGTTCAGGAAATATGACACTGAGCACAGGATATTTGCACTACATAGAAATGATGTATCATGCTCTTAGACTACTCAAGGTGGCAGAGTAATGCTATTCCTAAAACTTGAATGCACGGTAGTATTTGTGTGTTGGGGCGTTATTTAAGGTAACGGGGTGAAATCTTAACTGTAAGACATGCAGTGCGTTTCCTATAAAGCTGCAGAGACTCTAAATTATGTGTTTGCTATCTACTCCAAGTTATAACACACCTTCTGCCATTTCTGTTCTACCACCTCTCCTCGTGACACAGCTGTGGCAAGCTGCAAAAAAACATGAGACAGGCAAGTCAATCTGCAAAGCTTTCCGAAAAAGACCAATGACAGAGTGAGACGGGTGTCAGGACATCCCATTATGGACAGTGTGACATCCGGAGCATTCTTCTGGCTGTTCTATTCCCAGACAGGTGCAACAGTGCCCCCTGAGAAAGATATAACCTCGAAATGAACCCGCAGTGCAATGCAGATTTGACAGAGTCATCCGAAGCTTTTGTCTTGAATCCTGGATCCTCTTCATCAAAGCAGCGTTTGAATTCGAGCAACAAAACAGCAAGTCTTTGACAGCTGAGGTAAAAGAAAACAAATGTAGGAAAATATGGAACTCTCCTAAAAAAACTAACGTGAACTGTCGGCTTGACCTTTTTGTTTAGAGATGTTTTCTTTTTGACACATCTAAATATCAAAACTTATTTTTTTTCTTTTACTGTGTTCTCATTTTAGGTCTATTTTTTAAGTCTTTTGAAGGGAGGGGGGGTTATATAAATCCTTTGATCTTGTTTTCTTTTATCCAAAGATAAACCAAAGATTGTTGGAATTTTGACCCACACATTATAATGAGAAAGCAGGCATTTATTAAATCAAGTAAGTTAAAGAATACAAACATCGTCTCTGTCTCTTTATTAGAAGTGTTAATACAGAAAACACCTACCTCACTAACTAGTTGAATCACAAAGACAATCTAGTATACCTTATTCTACTTCATCTAAGAGTCCTAGGTACAAAGATAGTTTAAACATGTTTAACATGTTAATTTTAAACATGTTAGTAACACTGACTTGGCAGACATGCTTGATAAAGACTGTCACTCTCTGGAATTCAGATGGTGCAAGTTTATCAGTCGCAATGCTACCTATGTTTTTATACGGGTCCGTTTTTAAGTTAAGTAAAATGTCACCACTTCAAATTAAGAATTATGTAAAACCCAAGAAAATATATATTACCAGTCAAAAGTTTGGACACACCTGACTGAATGTATGTTTTTAACAGTAACAAAAACATTTTAATCTGATAGATTATGCTTAAATTTGTTTCTAAGACAAATATAAACTGATAAAGGTATTAGTCTACATATAAACTGATTTTCAAAACACATACAGGCACTCACATGCACACACACACGCGCAAACAATTAGTTGTAGATGCACCTTCAGCAAAAAGTTTTCTTTCAGAACCTTAGTCCCTCACCCTTCAAGTGCTCTGCACATATGAGAATTTCTTAAAGACTGATGGAAAAGCATCATGCAGCTGGAGAACAGCACTAGTGAGGAGCTGAGGAGGACAGTGAATGGTGGCTACTTTGAAGGATCTAAAATCTAAGATAAACAAATATTGACTATCATAGCATAATCACATACATGTTACTTCATTGGTTTTATTGTATAAAATACTAAAAATAAGTGATGAGTAGATGTGTCCAAACTTTTGATTGTTTACTACATTGCTACAATTCATATTATTCCCAGATTACAGGTGGATGACTTCAGAGTCCAAAATAAAGCCTTTTACAATTTCGTTTAAATCTCTTTTGGATTTTCATGATCCCCAGGCTTCCAAAAACCCATTTTAACCTTCTTGTTCTTGCCTGACCCCTGACCTCTGACCCCTGTACCTCCGCTGTGGTCGGTGTGGGCCACGGCAATGAGTGGCCTTTAACAGCTGCCGAGACCCCGCTGTTACTTCCCCTCTGACTATCAAACCTGCCCCATGTTCACAGCGGTGTTGGGTGACAGTCCTCCGTCCACCATGAAAGTCCATCTCCGAGCCCTTTGAACCAAGCCTCAGGGCATCGGCAGCCAGGTAGCACTCAGAATAGCTCCCTTGTGTGTAGCCGACGAGCCTGCTAGCTTGGGAATCGATTGAAAGCCTTTACAGCACCCCTCTCTCCTCTAACCCTGGCATCCCGGCATGCAAACTAATCCTCAGAGAACCTGAAGGTAAATCAGAGGCCTCTATTGTTTTATCATGTTTAATGCCATTTTCGATCCCCTCTGGGCCGGACCCATGCTGTGCATTGGGAGTATTGACTGATATCCACCGTAGAAATGAGAAATATACATTTTTGGTGAAGTGGCCCGTCTGGGTTCTTGCTCACAGGGCTCCTCATTGTTGAGAGGTTTGTTTGATCTACGTGAGAAAGTTAAAGAAATACCGGAGCAGCAAGTTCCCAGACAGGCAGGTGAGTCTGAAACCTGTAGTGTGGTGTGTGGGGGCGAGACTGAGTTAGAGGTTATAGTTCAAGGCTTGTGAACTTTCTAAATGCCCATTCTATATATTGACAATTTGTTTTGGTGTTTCTTCTTAAATGATCCAAGATTTTGTTCTCCTTGTCTAAACCTATAGAAAAAAAAACAAGAAATATCTCAAATGTTGATATGTCCGCAGGTTGCAACAGTCAGTAACCTGTGCATGTAGATATTTTACATACCAAAACATCAAAAACAATAGAGAAAAACACTATTTGACAGCCAGGGACAGTAAGAAAATTGATGTCCGTTTGATGTGCTAGATATCTGTCCAGGTGCTATTGTTTTTTTTTTTCTTCCCTATTCTTGCTTTCCAGAAGTAATTTTTGTCCTATTAGAACCTTTACTAGATCTTGATCTATTTAAAATCATAATATGCTCATATACATATGCCCTTATTTCCATGGTACGTTGATGATACATTGCAGATAGAAGTTAGTTTTTAAGGTTTCCTTTAATGGCCTGCTGTGATATATTCATTCCGGGTTGCAGGGCAGTTTAAACAGTTCGTGTCTCAGAGGAGTCCGACGTTCTTCTATTAACTGTGATGAGAATGCAGTCCAGCCCTCTCTGTAGCATCCGTCTGCTCAGCTCACTTCTGTCACTGTTATAAATAACTCCAATCAATGCCTTAGGAGGTTTTAGAAAGCTCTCTAATTGCTTTAAGTGTCAAAATACCTTCACCTCAGAAACTTTCCCAGACATTTGCAGATGCTTTGCTTTGCGCTGCTGTGTGTGTGTGATTTTATTTAAGACTGAAGAATTTAAATAATCAACTAATGAATCCATCAACCTACCAGTGCCTGAGTTTCATTCCAGTCCTAATGTTAGTCTTTGCTATTACCTTAAAAAAAACGTATCAGATACATTCATACATTGAAAATCAACAGCGTAAAATATCTGGATATAAAGAATCTTGTTCGTATCCCCACTTGAACGTGTGAATTCTGTTCACTGTAATAACTACTGCAATCAGTATGGACTGTTCAGCGGATATTTGCGGACTGTCGTAAAGGGGGACAGGTCTAAATTATGTAGGTTGGAATCACATGATGTAGAACAGCGGTGCGTCTCTCCGGATCTGGAGGGCCGCACTGACGTAGAACCTTGTATCACTAACAGCTGAGCAGTGACCGTCGTAATTTGACAAAGAGAAACCTGTGTGCACCGAACAAAACTGTAAGCTGAACCCGTCCTTTTGGTTTTCACATTCATGATGTTTCTGCATCCTGATCTCAAACAGCATTTCTGATCACCAAAAACGTCTGACGAGACGTTTATCCGGTTACTCCCAGCTGTGTGGGAGAGGCGACATCAGACGGCATCAATAACAAACGCTCTGAAGATTTAGTACATAAAAAGAGCCTACGCGTCTTGCTATCCTCCACCACTACTGCCCCTAACCAAGCGCGACAGAACACTTTGATGGTTCGAGCTCTTTAATTTAAGGTCCTCAGGCAAAGGCAGACAAGCTAATTGGTACGTAGCATCTGAGCATGGCGTACGGTCCAGGTTTAATAAGGTTTCGCAGGGTATTGGGAATAGTGTGGGGGCTTTTTTTCGGAAATTACACGGCAACGTCTACGGCATATTCCCCACAATAGCGCTGACGTGCTACCTCCCGTTTACCGAAGACTACATTTATTAATTCCAGGTGGTGTTTCTAAATTCGTTCATGGAATGGTTTAGTGATGAATAGAGGAGGCGGACCCATCTGACGGACGGTGCAGAGGTTAGCTTGCACAGAGAAGCTGTAAAAGAAGTTTCTGTGTCTGGCCAGCTGGATCAAACTCATGAAATCTGCTTCATCTGCACTGCGAGGAAACGCTAGAGGGCTAAACCCGAGTTACGTGGATGGAATTGATTGAACGCTACCAGCCACTCAGCTTCGCTTCTTAACTCGGAAAGTCGTCCACGCTTTTGTTTCCCCAGCACAGACACGAAAATAGAAACTTCTCATCTCCGATGCCGCTTGGGAGGTCTCTCTGGGTTGTAAATTGCGTCACCAGAGAAGCGCTGCACGCGGTTCGAATAGCTCCTGCGCGGCAGGTTTCAGTTTTCCTCAGAATAAGTTACAAGCCGTGGCGACTTCTTTCAAAAGTGGGGACGTCATATTTATCTCCCAGAGTTGTGGGCGTCGCGGGGGGAAAAGTTTATTATTTGGCGCGATGAGTGCCAGTGAGCAGAGAGGAGTAAGAATGGGACAAAAATGTTGCAATAAAAATGATGTATGAGCCGTCAATCTGAGAGCAGCTTTATCCATCACGTTCCGGGCGTGCTCCTCAAAGCCCTCCTTTAATGAACTACGTGGTGGAGTCGTATTCCGCTCTAATAGATTTTGGGGATGAAATAAGCCTTGCTTGTCTTCACAAATATGAAGAAGTGTGCCAGTTTTATTATCCAGCATTGGTTCTTCAAGAAATTAGTGCAAATGTAGCGACCACAAAATGTAATTCCTATCGAAACAGCTGTGAAGAATTCATGGATTGATTGATGTTGGTCTATAATGCGTGTGTGGATCATGCACTGTAAAACTCATATTTCCATGAAGGTCTGGAATAAACAAAAGTGTCAGAACAGAAATAGTAATATTCTCTTTTGTTCTTTCTTTTTCTTTCTTTCTTTATTCAATCATGTCTTCATTCATTCATCGATTAGCTGTAACTATGCTACGATGGTTAAATGTTTTCAGCATTTAAAAAGTCTTTATTAAGAAACAAAGATATGGTATGCATAGACAATAAACTTTGGAGGCCTATGGCAGCCCAGAAATAACTTTTGTTCATTCCTAATCTTTAGCTTCCATGTGCTTTTAATTTATAAGTTTTAAAACTATTTATTTAGGCAAAATTCTGCTCTTCAAAATATGACATGATGATCATGAAGTTTTGGAGAATATAAACCATTAGGAACCATCAGTTTTATGTTAACCTTTAATTTTTTCTTAATCAAAAAGTAGCACTAAAAAATTAATAGGAAGGTAAAATGGCAAATGTTCTCTGACATGAGAAGGTTTTGCTGAGGCAGAAAATTCAGAGAAATTATTAAAGGAGCAAAGACAAAAAAAAAACCAACAAAAAATGTGGAGAACAAAAAAAATACTTGTTCTATTAATACTATTTTCCACACACCTTAAACATTTGAAAATGATGAAATATTTTAAATGTTTTAACATTTCAAATGGCTTTATGTAAGTTTATTAAAGTCTCACAGCAATCTTACAGTTTTTACTAATATAACCACTGCAGGAGTGTTCTCCTTTCATGCCTCTATCTATAAAAAGACATTTACTCTGTCTTTCAACATGTGACGTGTGAATGCAGAATATACCTAAAAGGCAAGGAGGACCACCTTCTTGTAGAGATGTTTCCTGATTGGTTAATATACCAAGACCCAGTTTATATTTCCAGTTGATGATTAGAGCCCAGTTGTTCTTGGAGCCATGATTTTAGTCATTTCTATCAATTTATATAAAATGAGGGACTCCAGAAATATCATGTGCCTCTCTAAAAGTTAGTTTACATTTCAGTCTTGTGAATAGTCTATTTTTATGGATATGCTTGGTTTAGTTGTGCCTTTTTTTAGTTTCATTTACATGTTAGAAATGTGTCCACTGTCATCGTGGAGGGTCTTTTAGTGAACATGCCCTATTTCTCCTGATGTAGCGTTCCTTTCCGCTGGGTGTGAGCAATGAGTCTTTACTTGAGCAGGAATATATCAGCATTTGGCTCTTCTTCCACACCGAACGGTGCAATATTTTACTCTAAAATTTCATTTAACCCTACGTACCAACTACTTACCTATCAGTGACTTATAGTTTAACGTATTTTCTTGTATCTTACTGTCCATGACGACTTTATTTACATTACAACAGGCCATTTGTTTCCATGACAACACATTTTAGAGCATTTTATGGGTTACAGTTGCTATAAAGGATATATTGTGCTTGCTTCTCTCCATCTAGCATGTGTTCACATATCTTATTTTTGTTGATGACATTATGTTACATTTATGTTAGTCAAAATTATGTTATATATTACAAATGAAGTCAAAAGTCTAATTAGTGGCATGATGTGCTAGTCTTACTGTCTTATGGCTTTCCTGAGCCTGACAAGTTGAGAGAGAGAGAGAGAGAGAGAGAGAAAACTATTGCATATGTGTGCAAAATCTTACAGATTATAGTCATAAACTTGATTGTCAATCTATGTATTCTATGCCCCTGATTACATCTTGTTGTTTTATACTAAAATGTGGATTGCATCCTGATAAGATTGTAGCTATATGCATTTACATATAGCATCAAAAGCGTCTCCAGTTAGTGACTTTGAAATCCAATTGCTATGTGGCGTGTAATGTTCAGATCAGCTCATATACAACAACCGACTGCTCCCTTGAAAATTGTAATTTTGCAGAACATCACGCATTTCTTTAAACTTAGAGGAAAACTCCTGTGGCTCTAGCAGTGTTAGCGAGGAAACGACTCGTTAGGGTGATTACTACAGCAGTGACCCAGGACACAGCGCCGCGATTCCAGCAATGTCCGCAGATCAACCTGGGAACTCCTGGGAACCTCCTCACGATCACACAGCATGCGTGTTGTGATGTATTGCATTGGGCAGGGCTTTCTACTGTGTGTGTGTGTGTGTGTGTGTGTGTGCAAGCATGCATGCTTTTATGATATATTGGGAAGGGTTTTGCTTCTTGAATGTTGCTTGAAGAGACATTTATACCATATCATCTGGTTAAAATCCATCTCAGAACCACCTCCTGAAGTGGGTTGTACAAATCTGTTTTAAACGTGTCTTGGGTGTGTTTACACTTGTATTTTTATGTGGATATTCTCTATATGGAAATAATGCTGATATTCAAGATGCATGAAACAACCAGGTGTAAATGGGGTCTATATCATTCCTCTCCCTTAGGTCTATATTATGTTTTCCCACAGGAAAGTTTGTGTGGACAGTTTGCCTGTGTGTTTGAGAGAAAAACACTACACCAGGAAAGGACATGAACTGTATGTGCGTGTGTGTGTGTGCAAACGTGCACAAATGCATGTGCAAGCATGTGCACAAATTTGTGTGCACAAATTCTTTTTTCTGTAGATCTTGCATAGACATACACTTGCATAGAAGACGAACAACAATTTTGTTTCCCCATGAAGCGTCTGTCGTTGTGTGTGCATGAGAGAGAGAGAGACTGTGAGTGTCTGAATGTGTGTGTATCTTAAGATTATAATCATGATCTTGATCTGCACTTTGATTCTGTGTATTATATCACCTCTCCCCCACAGGTGTGGACTGTGCTTCCTCATGACAAATCTTTAGTTCCTGATGACTATCAAAAACATCTTCTAAATGGATGCTTTGGAAAGGCATTTCACCACAGTAACAGGCCATACTGCCATCCCGCAATCACATCATCCCGCCATCCTGCAATCACGTCATCCCACCATCTCACAATCACGTCATCCCGCCATGACGTGATCTCACCATCCCGCAATCACATCATCCCACCATTCCACAATCACGTCATTCCGCCATCCCACAATCCCGCATTCACTCCATCCCGTCAACCTGTTATCCCTTCATGACGTCATCTCACCATAACGCAATCCTGCAATCCTACCCTCCTACTGCACTGCTTGTAGGCGATGGTGAGAGGCTCTCTGAAATGCACAGCGAGCGGGATGAGAGGCCTCCAGTGTGGGTGCACGTTTGACATTTAAATGGCAGATGCAGTGACAGAGGTCACAGAGGTCACTTGCTCGCTGACAGTGACATCACATAACCCCTAATCACCTCTTCTGTACCCAGTCCACCCCTTACACAACACTGAGCCTGACCCATTTCTTACCATTTAGGCTGGAAATTGCAGCCTTGCTTTAGAAGTAAAAAACAACTACCGAGAACTTCAGGAAAGAAACTGTAGCACTGCACACTTGAACACTGGACTTCTACTTTTTTTTAAAAATAACGAAAATGCATTAACAATGAAAAGTTAAATGAATATGGACATGGGCAGAGACTGTTTATTCCCACATTATTGTACCTTTTGTCTATTTCTTACACATGGCTAATTTCAATTTGGCCTGTACTCTTATGTAGCCCAGAATAATGTGGCATCTCTGCAAGTGTAATGGCATTGTCTTATCTTTCGTCAGACATAATGACAGTTTAATTGCTTGGATAAACACCCAGAGCATTTCCTCGCAGCTTGGTACCCGCTGCACTATAAATGCTTCCCTCTCCTTCCACCCAGACCCCACCACCACCCACCAAGTTCCCAACTGACTGATTGCATTGCCATCTTGTTTGACTAGAGAAAAAGTAATTAAGTGAGGAGAGGGGTGACACCAGTGGTGCTGAAATTGTTTATTTATCTAGAGACGCAGAAGACGGTATGGGATGTGGAGAGGAGTGCAGTGTCTCACCTTGTCATGTCCCCTCCCCCCCACACACACACTCCATTTAGCCTTTGACCCTGGCAGCTCCGGCCTTCCTGTAGAGACCAGAAATGCAGGAGATATTTGATTTGGTGGTGGAAGCAATTTCTAAGGAGAAGCCTGGCGGGTCAGCTCTTAAAACGAGCGATCGCTAATCCCTGTGACTGGTGGAGAAACTGTGGAAGGTGATTCGCTGAATCAGGCTCTGCCTGGGGCTACAGCAGGGTGTCCCTGGTCCAACATGCCTTTTTGGAAGGCAGGCGCGACACTCTTCTGCAGCAGATCAGATGTAATCAGATTCCTGTAATCAGATTCCTCACCAAGGTGGAACATGGAGCGTATATTCAAGTCTGACTGTTTTTCATTATGGATCCTCTGTAGTAGGGAGTGGAGAAAGCACTTGTATGAAGATTCTTAGCAAATGCCTGTTTTGTTAAATCCTAGTGTGTCGTGGCTTCATGTTAATCTAGTGTCAGCTGGCAGGTTTTTGATTGCTTCCACATATGCAGGATTTTTTCCCTGATTTGTTTCTAGTGCTTTTGTTGTGTTCTCGTTTTAATGCATTTGTGCTGTCATCTCTGTCAACTCTGTCATCTCTGACTTGCTTCAGCGGTGCTGCTTTGCTGACTGTTTGATGTTCGCCATACTCTCACACACAGGACAAGGTTTCCTCTAGTCACATGACATTTTTAATAATGAACACTAATCCATTAAAATATCTATTAAGTTCTATTACTTCTGTGCACAGTGGAATTCTGGGTAATGAGGACATCCATTTTCGGCTTGGCTTTCTGCTGCCCAGAAGCAATGCTGGCGGAAAAGATTCAGCACAGCTGTGATGGAAACATGCTGCGGATCCGTAAAGGAATGCGGAGATCAATCGTGGCGGTGAGCGGCCTCGCTTCATACCTACGATCTGTAATCACCCAAAAGGGGGGGGGGGGGCAATCAAGGTCAAAACAGGGCACCAAAAAAGTGTCTGAACAGATTTTCTTGGTTCAGGGAGACAGATGGGAATGAGTGCAGCTCCAACCATAAGCATTTCAACAGTGACACGGTTTGTTTCTGTTTCTGCTCTAGAATGCTGGTTTTGAAATGAAACACCATGATGATAAACGGCCGACTGTGAGCTTTAATTGGAGCATGTACATGTGTACTTGGTGAACTATATAAATCTGAACTCTATATCAGAAGATAACAATTGTACGTGTTTTGGTTGTAGGGACTGTAATTTAAAAAAGTAGTGTTGACTGATATCTGGACCAACCACTACACGTTTATATCAGAAACTCACCACAGTGCATGTATCGTGCATGTGACAAAAGAAACATGTTTTAAAGTGCAAGGAGAGAGCGTATTTGAAGCAAGCTGGGGGATGGTGAAAGTCCGATGATTTTACCCCCAGATGTTCCTGCAGGAAAAGCTTTTAAAGCAGACACATCCGGCGAGCAATCTGTTCTCAGCCCCAAACAGGCAGAGGAACTGGGAAAAGTTCACTTGAGGACCTACAGATATGGCTGGCGAGGACTTCTGGCCTCTCACAGCCAGCCAACACCCTGACGTCCACTCAGAACATATGGTAAACACTGTGAACATGTGAACACTCCCTCCACACGTTCCTTGTTCAACAGTGTTTTCCAACAATAAGTTGTTTTGCATAATTTGTTAAATAAGGTAACAGATAAACAAAGACATAAAGATTCAAGAAAGCCATTAAATGTTCCCAATAATCAATAGTGTTAGTAATGTGGCAAATAACTCTGTGTGCAGTGTGGATCCCACAGAGCTGGATGTCACTCACCACTGATCTATAACAAAAAAAAACTATATTATAAATCAGTGGTGCCACCACAGTTCAGACAAGCCTAACAGATCTTCCTAAATGCCAAAACTAATTACTGGTGTCAGTGGTGCTTTTTTAATCCTTTAATGTTTAATGTGTAATATGTTTATTTTTAGGGGGGTGGGGGGAGATAATAAAATGTGAAAAACTTGTGCTTGTTGCACGTCTTGACAAATCCATGACACCCATCACATGACAAAAAAGCTTTTTTTATTGATGACTTTTATTATTTTTTATTTATTTTAACCAATATCAAAAAATATATATTATTTCCAATGTTTTCGTTACTTTCAATCAGCAGAAGAGCCTGTGAGGAGACTTTTATACTGGAGAAATTATATTAGTGTGAAGAGTAGTAATTATCACATGGATTGTGAATGTGTGTCTGATGAAAATCACTTATAATATTTTCATGCAGGAATTAGGAAAGCAAGGCAGGGCTACATCAAGGAAAACACCAGGAGCTTCAGCTAAATGAGGCAATTCAGACAACCATACTTGAAATCAAAACGACAGCAAATGAGGTTGTTGAGAATATATATATAAAGAATTGTTTTTATTTGATTATGTTTCAGTGCAAAAAGCTCTAAAGATTCGATGGTAAATGACACAAAATATTTAATAACAATTAATTGTTACTTGTTTTTGCTAGAGAACAAAATATTTTAATAATTATTCAGCGTTAAAGACTACTGTAAAATATATAGGTATGCAATCATAATTATCTATTATATTACACTAAAGAGTTCCGTGACGACAAGTGCAAAACATGAATACCATCCGATGGCACTAGTGACCTCTACTGGCAGAAACGATCATGACGCCACCCACTCAAAACCAGTCTGTCATACGCAATCCAACGCAATCAGTGTCATGTCAAAGCCTGAATATCTCTATCCTTCCCATGCGTAGTAGGGCAGTTCTGGGCCGGGTGAAGGGAGACAAGCATCTGCCTTTTCCAGGCCTGCCTGGCGGCCCTGTCAGTACGGGGCCTCCTCCGGGACAGCACGCTTCAGGGGATGGGAGGCATGCTGATGTAAACCGTCACGTAAACAGTGCAACTGCCGAATAATCGCGTGCAGCGTTTGACCGGCGTGTTGGCCGAGTCCTCGAACACAACGTCATCCCGCACAACGACGGGCTCGTTAGCCGCAACCGCGGCTGAGCGGGGGGGTGAGAGAACGCCGAAGCCTGCCACGGAGAATTACAGAGCACGTCTGCTGTAGCGCGCGGACGCGCAGCCAGCCAGCTCGAAGCGCGAGGCACGATGCGCATGTCACCGAGGTCAACTGCAGTGTTACAGTATTTTCATACCCCTGGACCCTGGAAGTAGTCATTAAAATCTAAACTTCCTTGCCGATACAGTGAGATCATTGCATTTCAACGCGATAAGGGCTGAGCTAGAATTTGCCTATCCGCAGTGTGATGATTATTTTATCAAAAGACGTGTTTTACCAACCTAAGAGGGACCAGCAGAGTTAGGCGCTTAAAGCCTAAAACCTGGCGTTTGCTCATCGGCAGTAAGCGGTTTGAAGTTTGACGTCTTAATTGAATATGTTTGTAGGAAAGCAAGTTCTCTTCCATCTCACATCAACTGGGTTACCATATTTACTGAGCAGCGTCCTCTGGTTCACCCCGAAAAGCTCTCTCCCTCCCTCCATCTCTAATTCTTTCTTTCTGTGTCTGTCTCTCCAGCCACCCCCACCCCCCAGCCTCCCATCTTTGATCCTTCCCTGCAGACGGCAGGAGAAGATGACAGCTCCTCAACAACCATGCAGCTGGAGGAGAAAAGAGGAGAGGGGTTTTTGAAATTTTTATCAACGGGGTGACATGTAAGGCATCAAACAGCCTCCGGGATACGTTAATAATGCCTCATCCTTGAGAGTACACGCGCTTTTGTGAGTCAACACCCAATGCCTGCCCTCCATCACAGGGCCAAACAAACACACATATGAGCACATGCGCGTACACACGCCTTTTTATCTCCTTGCATCTTGACAGAACAGTTGAATACGGCTTAACTTGACCTAGCTCCTTATCGCCCCAGGAACGTAGCGTCGAGCAGATTTTCCTAACAGGTGGGCGACGTCTATGGAGATGGAGAGTCTTGACACAGTATGTGGTCTCTGTTTAGCCCCCAGAACATATGGCAGGAAGAGACGCTGATCAGTACAACAGTGGCGAGCCGCCATCTAGTATGAGGCCGTTTCCCGTATCGGCCACCCTCGGAACATACCTCAGTCCCGGATGTTCTCCCAAACTTAAAAAAACGTGAGTATTCACCCTTAAATTATACACATTGATTGGTTATTGTTTGTTTGGCCTATGCAAGTTACTTTCGGCTGCCCAGACAAAACCTTCAAAAAGTGTTAGCATCCACTTTGATTTTAGCGTGACGAAGCGAAGGTCTGTAGGTGTAACGCAGCGGGGATGAAGACGCCGCGTTTAACATGAGTCAGAGACACTTAACGCTCTTGGGAACCGTACCAGCTTGGTTGGGATGGAGAGTGCAAGTTGCTGGTGGCCGACCTAAAGAGTTGATGGCAGGGACGTGCCCGGAGGTGCCTCTCGCGCTCGCTCGGTGCATCAGCGAGGAGCATGAAGGAAATGTAAAGGCTCCATGGCGATGGGCCGCTCGCCTCTAGCAACCGTGTCCCACAGTTGAACCCGGCGATACTTGTGCTTCACACAGCTCAGTGGGGAATTTATTCAAATACGCCCTCCACATCCCCGGAGCTGTCTTCAGCACGCACGCGCGTGCGCGCACGCAGACACACACACACACACACACACATACACACACACACGCTTGACTCGTTTTGAAATGTTATATTACAATTGTTTCTCGTATTTGCAGTACACCCGTTGACTGGAAAATAAGGTTCAATTAAGTTTTCTCTTAGGGGACAGCACAATAATCGTCTCCTAGCTCACACCGTTCCATTGCCATTTTCAATTAAATAGGTCAGTTATAACAACAATAATAACTCTTAATCCAACTCATACATCAATATGATTTTAATCTGACACCTTTGATAAATAATGGGTCGCTGATTTTCCACTTAACAATGGAGGAATTGGAATAATATCATACATATGGAAGCGCATCAATCAACTGCACCTTGTGGCAGTGGGTTTTGACAGTTGTGCGCTACTGAGATCTGCTGCGTGATCATGGTGATGTAGGCTACTGTGAAATATAGCACACTCGGTGGTCACGTGAACTCACAATGCCTCTCGCATATCTGCTCGGACGTCGAAAGATCCTTAATTAACCTAATTTAACCACTTCGAAAGTACACGAACTTTTTTTTCTTTTCTTCCAGATATAGTTTCCTGAATCCTCGGAACAACTGCGTCCCATGATATACACCCCCCCCTTAAAAAAAAAACAAAACCACAACAACAGAAAACCGCTTCTGAGACGTTTACTGAATGCAACGCTCATGCCTAATCGGGAGGAGAGCTCCAGATGGCTCGCGGTAGGACTTTGAAACCAACATGAAGACATGGCTGGAAGTAAAAAACAGCTTCTATATCCCCCGAAGCAGCTCATTTCAATAAGAACAAAGCCATCGCGGATGAAACATTTCTATCCGCTAGAGGCCATTTTATTTCTAGAATATATTCAAGTTCTACATTTATAGTTCTTAAAAACATTATCAAAACAAAAGTCCTCAAAGCCAGTTGAAATTATTAAAATGGCCAACAAGTAAAATATTACAAACAATGCTAAAACATGTCGAAATTTTTGTCTATTCGTCCTGCCCTCTCTAGTAACCAAAGAAAAACCATGTAACACGATCTTCATCAACATAAAAAAAATCAGCACCATGTTGAGTAGACGCCTTGACGTTTACAGGGTGCACATCTGAGCTCTGATCTGTAACTCAGGAAGGTTTTCTCTTGTTTGCATATCATTCTGTGCATGTAAACAAATAATTCCATTGAAATGTCTTATTGTCAACTTCCTGTTAATTATATTACGTCCTCCATAAATCTCTGCTGTGCGAGCATGTTCTTATAGCTTCATAAAGCAAGGTTATACTGACCTCTAGTGGTCATTAGGTTGCACTGCCATTCTGTAAAACTAAAGAAACTGACGTATGGTGCGTTGGTACATTTAAATTTAAATTTAGGTTATTCATAACATGGTCTGAAAAAAAATAATGAATATCGCTATTAATGTCTCACATGTCACAATAGTGCCTGAAGACACATAGTTTACCTTTTTAATTCTAGTGAAAATTCTTAAGCAGTTCTACTGAACATCTGTATATGTATTCAGTAGAACTGCTTAACAATTTTTTTGCTTAAAAAATACTTATGCTATTAAGAATATCAGTATGTGTGTGGGTGTGTAGTGTGTGTATAATACTCCCAAACCATTACTGATACATGCATACCACATCATACTAATAACAGCTCCAGACTGTATGTGTGACCTGCCAGGTGTTATTCCACCATATATCATGTTTCCAATTTTCCTTGACAGTTTTCCAGTGAACAAGTAAACTGTTTAGTGCTCCTGTCACTTCTTGGGGAGAAATTCCTTTTAGATAAGCACCTGCCTTAAAGCCTTATTGAAAAAGTCTCGTGTTGAACAGAAGTGTGAGATGTATTGTTTGTTTTTTATGTATGAAAATCACTGATTTATGAAGTTGTTGTTCTTTTACACCAATTGTATAGCCATAGTTACTTGACAGAAACTATGATTAACTAAGCCCGTTCTCTCTCTCTCTTTAATACAGACAGATGGATGGGCAAGCAGGCAGACAGACATGCACAGAGACACACAGACAGACAGATGTGAAGGTATTAAAAATTCCAGCTTAGTGCACAAGGTTTCCAGAGAAACAGAACGTTTTAGACAAAAGCTCCTCATATTCCCTTATGTTGGGTAAAGTGGTTGTCTGTTTCTGCAGTCATGCATTAAGATTCTCTAATTCTAAGCTTGACATGGACTAATCCTTTCATATTCTGTTTTTTTTTGTTTGGTTTGTTTGTTTGTTGTTTAAATGAAACAGAGGTTTTCTGGTTATAATTACTCTTTACTTATTTTTTTCTATCTGTGTAAATAATCAATACTCAAGACTACTTAAGCGAGGATAAATCCAGCTTTGCCCAAAATCCCTTGCATTGAGTCACATGCATCAGCGACCAGAATCAGCAGAGAGGTTTCAAAAGAACATTGGTAAATGTGTTCTTCAGTGGGCCTATGGAACGTGAATACTGCTTCACTGAGTGAAATCCAGTTCCATCTGATTCTGTTCTATAGACTGAATTAAGTAAGGATTTTAATACCCCTAACAGGCACCTCAGTCTTCTATGATACCCTGTGTCTGAGCAGCTAATATTGAGCTTGTGTAGTCTGCACAGCCTAAGAATTTCACCTGGAGACTTACACCATGATGTGTTTGTAGGTTATAGAAGGTTACTGGAATGCAAACAATTCACAGACTGGAAAGAGAGAGAGAGAGAACGAGAAGGGGAAGCGGGGAGAGAGAGAGATGGCTCACCTGGTTGCCATGGTGACATTCCCTCTCCTCACTTCAATATCCATTGAGCAAGGAGGATTCCACATCCTGACGAGTGTTGTAGCACAGTAACAAAGAGAGGCATCAATTTTAACCTTGCCCTAGTAGTATGACAAAAAAATAACTTTTGAACGCAAGAATTCTGACGAGAGCATCACATGTTAATATGAACACAATACATATCTAACCAATGCAAACCTGTACTGTAATGCAATTATGTAATGTAGTTCCCTCCTATGTGGGGGAAATCTTCAGAATATCGAGGGTGTTGGTTGGTTAATAAGTCTGCTGTCTGGGGTGTTTTATGCTTGGATTTTCATTTTGCATGTAGTTTTGTAAGTTATACACTGTAACTTTTCAATTTTGCTATGCTCTCTCTCTCTCCCCCTCTGTGTGTGTGTGTATGTGTATTTGTGTTGTACAAACTAGCCAAAAGGCTATTTGCTATTAGGAAGAAGGTAAATACATTTTAAACACTTATAAATATTTATGTCACAATGAAAATCCTTTCAGTTAGCTACCTACCTAATGTAAACCTCAGTTTGAAACTGACCAAAAATGTTATTTTACACCTAAACTGGGGCAGCTTTCATCTAATAAGGGCCTCTTTTTGTTTTCTAAGTAGTGCCTCCTCAACCTATCTGGGCAGGGGGGGAGGGTACACGGTTAGGTTTAGCAGACAATTGAAGTGACCAATCCCAAAGCACACGGTCGTTCGAACTGTCCAATCGTAAGCTGCTTTTGAAAACGCGCTCTATACAGCTGCTGGAATGGGCGGTCTTTCGCTAAAATGCCCGCCTAGTGTCCGAGGGTTAGGTTGCGCGAGGGCTGCAGTTTCAGTTTGTTTTATTCACCATTTTGAGTAGCTGAAGGTAAAAATTAAACTAAATCCTTCACTACAACAGGAATATTTCCCGTATTGTTCAGTTTTACGATTGGGAGAGGACGTTGTTTCTGCGACGTCACATTGAGTACCTCAGTTTGTAAAACAATTTTGATTTTAATTTTATCTTGATTTTCTTTTGCTGTTTTACATTTTTAACCTCTACACAGTATTCCTGCAAAATGTCAAGACCAGTGAGGTACGTGGATTTAATATGTCCTCCGCAAGCCCTGCTCTGCATGCACTCTTGAGTTTGTTGGCTTCACGCATGTGCCAGCATTGGTTAGCTTTTGGACATTAATCTCCGTTTTACTGAATAATTCTAAATTTCTAACCTTCGTGCACGCGTTTCTTCACAGTAGGCTTTGCAATGCGAATGGGTTTCAGGTGTCTTTTGGGGGAATAATGTTTTGCGCGCGCTTCTATCTTGCATCGTTTCGTTGGGTTCAGATAGCAGATCTGTTTGAATCATCACTTATGCACTAAGCTATGTTGCAGATAAACGCGTGAGACGATAAATATAACCAGATTCGTTGTTTTCTCAGTGGCAAATTCAAGTAAGAATATGGCCTCCCATTCATCCCAGGCAGGCATGGGAGTGTTGGTGAAATCCTACAGTGAAGGTGCCATTGGCCCATGGGTGTGATTTTGTGAGCCCTGTATCACAATGTCGCTGAAATGTCTCCCCAGCCATGCAAATTATGGGGTAAATTCCACAGCATTATTAGGTTAAATTGAAACAATAGACTGTAAACCGATCAACGGTAGCCTGTTAGTTTTTGTTCAAAACGCGTTTGAGGAAAGACGCTGCTGCGGACCTTTCTCATTTTGATAGCGCTAAATTAACATTACTGGAATTACGTCAGACGGGGGCGGAGCAGGGCTCAAACCTACCACACCTCCTCGCATTTTACTCTTTAAGGTTTCTATAAATTAAATGTAGCACATTTGCAGGGACAAATTAAAGGCAGACACAAAATACCCTGCGGCATCCCGAGCTGCAAATGATTTAAGGCCAAGATTTCTTAACTCTTCATACTGTTTCTAGGAAAGCGAGAGCGACGAACAAGCTAAATACAGAATGCAGGAAGGTCACGACACTTTAACTTAGTTTTCTAAAAGGTAAATGCAACAATATAATAATACGTTTGAGGAAAGCTCGGCGACGTTTCATGAAAACAGAATGTCACAAAAATGCAACAGTCACTAATATGGCTGTTTGGTAGAACCCTGCGTTTTTATTTGCTAACGTTTTTTAAACGTATACGGCATATAAAATTGATGTTGGCTTTCCACCTTACGCTGTGCATTTATGTAATAAACGTAGTGTGTCTCGAAACAGAAACATTTGCACGCCTATGGACAATGTAAATGCAACTTTTGTCTCCGAGTGGTTTTTTTACGAGCCCCTCCCCCCATCGTGACTGGAGCCCATTGCGCGCGCCCTCTCCAGCTGTAATTTGTGTCTCGCATCATTTTTTACATTTGCAAAGCGTAAACAAAGAGTAGCGGGCAATGAATATAGCACGATGATATTGCAATGAAAGCTGGCGAGGACTCGAAAAAATAATGTGGCGGCAGTAGCTAATTTCCCTTTCATGTAGTCCGTAATAAGGTGTGTTTTGTTGCGCGTCTCCGCTGACATTTCACCTTTCTTTGGCCAGGCGTGGTTCTGCTTGATTGCTCCGGCAGGTCAAAAGACTCGCAGTTAAATGGTTCCCATTTATTCTGTATTTTAATACCTGTTCTGGAAACGCAGGAGGGGAATATGAGGGAAATGGTAGATCTCGTAATGGTAGCGAAGGCAACGGTCCCGGTTTGATGAACGAGAAGAGAGGATACATGGTTTGGGTTACAGCTAGCAATTGAGCTCTGTTCTGGCGCTCCTGTACGTCACACAAGTCGTAGAGCACAAGAACTCATCGGCACATCAAGAGACGAGACTTGGAAATTGGACACTTTCGTCTGGAAGACAGTAGTGTCAATTCATGTCAAAATAGAGTGAAGCTGGTTTGAATTAAGTCCATTTTCTTCAAATGCATTAGAAATACATTTTTTTCTTTAAATCATAAGTTAATTTTTGGTTGATAGTACCGCTGACTTTCTTGACTCTCTAAACACGGGCCTGATTTATTTTTATTATTATTATTATTATTATTATTAATTTCACAATCGTTTAATTTAGACAGTAATATAAAAAAAGGTATATTAAATGCTCTCTTGTAGTCTGACAGAGCAGTGCTGAGCTACTCTACTGCCCTCGGAGCTTGTTCACCAGTGCTTCCAGGTTGTGGATTTAACAATTTAATTTTTGTTTATTCCACAGGAACAGGAAAGTGGTGAATTATTCACAATTCAATGAATCCGATGATGCAGGTAACGTACCGTGCAGCGTTCTAGATGCGTTGAATGTGGTCCCGGATTCCATTATGTTACAAATGAGGGCTGTATGATGTGGGCATAAACATACACTGCAATTCTGTCATGTCATGCAGGAAATGAAACCATGCTGGTGAACCCACAGTGTAGCATGGTTAAGCGTGGCTGTGAATTGTATATTTTTGTTGTTTTTTTTTTTTTATTTTAGTCCATATTAATTTCAAATGAACCATTATTATATAGCACACGATTATAAAAAAGTGGCTTCTTGGAGGCCTTATTTGGATATTGAGATGTTTTTGGAGATTCTATGATTTACTTATCTTGTACTTCTCTGCCCCATTACAAATCAAATGGTGGTGGTTCTGTATACATGTACATGTGCGTGCATACATACACACACTATTTGTTGTGTGTACATACATACATGTATGGATTAGGAGAAACACGCACATGCTATTTATGCACTTCTCCCACTGGGTTTATTGTGCCATGTTTCTCCTGATCCCTGTTCTCCGCGTGTGTCTTCCAGAGGAGTACGAGAGGGAATCTGACAAACCCAAGAAGATGCGTGCCGCTCCGCGCGAAATCAAGCACAAGAAGTCCAAGAACTCTCAGGACGAAAGGTGGGTACCCTTCTCGTGTGAAATGACTCGCTGTTCACAGATGAGAGTGCTTGAGCGCACCGTTATAATATCTCTCTCATTATTCTAGTGGTTGAATACATGCTCGAGCAGGCAAATGTCGCCAGAGTTTAGTCAGTTGGTGACACATACAGGGATTTTCCAGGCCTGAAAATCCGTGTCCTGTTGTCCTGCCTTCTTTCCCATCACTTGTTGATCAGTGTTGTGGACTCTTGTTTTGTTTTTGTTTTTTTTAGTGAGGACTCAGATGATAAACTCTCCAAACCCAAAAATGATTCAGCAGGTAAGTTGTGGGGTGTTTTTGTGGTTTTTTTTACTTGTAGTCTTGATCTAAAAGGAAGGCCCATCACAAAACATCTCAACTCTTACTCCTACAAATCAGACGACTTTGGCAGCGAGGAAGAAAACGACTTTGGAGAAGAGGAGGAGGAAGAAGAGGATGAGGATGACGAAGATGGAGGAAGCGACTATGAAGCTAAAAGGGGTAAAAAGGGGAAGAAGGGTAAAGTGGAGAAGCCCAGCAAACGTTCGTTAAAGAGGAAGCGAGATTCAGGTACGCTGTTCTGGTCTTCGTCTCTTTTATTGGTGTTCAAGATCAATAAAGATGGTTATAATCTTGTCCCCCTTTTTGGCAAAGTGAGAGACATTGAGGCCTCTTGACTGTGTGTGTGTGTGTGTGTGTGTGTGTGTGTGTGTGTGTACACACAGATGATAGTGGTGAGGACAGAGAAGTGAGCAGGAAGCTAAGGCAGGTAAGACAAGCTGCCTCCAAGGCCGTCTCCAAACAGAGGGAGATCCTGCTTGGGGACCGAGGCAGTGAGGATGAGGATAAAGATGAAGAAGACCAGGCCTACATGGACCGTAAGTCTGCTCTTGATAATGAAGTTTTTCATTTTATTTTATTTATTTATTTATTTGGCACTTCAGCCTTGAACATCCTTATCTCTTTAATTAGGTGTTACTTTTTAATTAGGTGCTTTAAGTGCAAAGTTCTGTAGTGCATTTGTGCCTAATTTTGTATTTTAAATATGAGTGGAATTTTAATTTAGGAGCGGACATGCGAGAAGAGTTTTTTTTTATTTGGCCCGAGTAGTGTACCATCTACCATTTTACCAAGCATTCCCACAGGAGAATTACAAACATGTTTAAATGGAACTGAAACAACTGGTTGTTGCTGTTTAGATATAACAAAATGAGAAAATTAACCTGCTCAACACGTGCATTCCGCATGTCAAATAACATAAATATACATAAAAGCAAGCTAATGTAAATACCAGTTACTTAGTACTTATATGTTGGATACTAAACACGAAAGTAGCTAACCAAGCTTGCTATCATTTATAAGCTAGTTAGCTAACTATCTAGTGAAAGGAATGTGTAGCTCAGTAACTAAAGACAAATTTAATGTTGGCTGTAGTTTAAAGTTGTTATAGTTTAATAACGATATCTAGCTTTTGTGTTCAATCATTGGGTGATTACTTTTTAGCTTAATTAGCTTGCATGTGTTGTGTGTGTATATACATGCGCATGCAGATAATGTACACAGACACGCGTATGTATTGAACACTATACGTTTTCTGTGCTCTAGGTGAATGTTGATTATTAATGTAACAGGGTTAGTATTGGTACAGTCTGACTAAAGCATTGTCAGCTCTGTATTGGGAATGAAATGGCACATCACGTTGGCGCTTGAACAGTTTTTCTGTGCTCCTGTATTTTTCATAGCAGAAGCGTTGGTGCTTCTTGGCAGAAAGCTTACAGCAGAACTCTTATGCTGCGTGGTTATTTCACAATAGATGCACATCAGTGGGTTTGTCCAGCTGGGGGCATTAATCGGCACCCTGGGATTTATTTAGTGGGACACAGAAAACTGCTACTTGGTTCAGCTATCATGCAGTCGATTTATTTTTTTGTAAATGAACTTTATAGTGTGTTGGGGAATCTGAACTTGGTCTGATTGAAACTACACATACAGACACTGAGTCCATGACTGTCCATTTCAGAATTAAGAGGAAGACGCATTCCTACAGCAGTATGGTTACAGATGAATAGCATATGTAATTCCTTAATTTTTATGTTTAAACCTAATGTTTACTGAGATAGTCATATGCTTGAATAAAAGCTTTCGACAATAGTCACTGTCGAAATTATTACAAGTTATTATGTTGTAGTTCAGGTGTTTTTATATTCAGTTATAATGAACAGGTATTGATGTTCAGCTGTATGCTCTCTGTGTGTGTGTGTGTATGTGTACTCACACACATGAGTTATGGTTCTGCTGAGGGCTTGTCATCCATGGGTTTTCTTATGCCTGCAACAGTTCAAGGCACAAAATAGCAGGTAACATTTGAAGAAGGGTAGAAAAATAAATATTTAATTAAGATTAATGTTTGTTCCCTTTTACCTCAGATGGTTAGTTTAACTTGTCTTACACACACACTCACATTGAGAAGTGACAAATCCTTAAACCTGTTGGTCCGGAGGTGTTCAGCACCTCTGGATTTCTCAACGTTCTTGGTTCCTCTTGCACTTGATACAGTAGACAGCTTCTACATGAGGAGAATAGGTGATGGTTTATGCTTTCGTGCTAGTTATTTTAGTGCCTGTTTTTAGTACATTTATGCGTAGCACATCTAAAGCAGTTGCACACTACAGTACCATAGTTACTATCTTGAGTTATCTTCATTTTGATGAGGATTCTGGATGTTTTTGTTTCATAGAAATTAATGGAGGTTCCTTAAACAGAGATGCAGTCTTGGCATCATCCTGGATGATTCTGGTGTTTGCATCTAATATTAACCACATTTATTTGTAGGATAAGTCAGCACCAAAGGAATTCTTGTTGTCTTAGATTGTTTGTAGGTCAGTGTGTTCTTTCTCTGAACAGTTAAAACACGAGCGTCTTCTGAAGGAAGTCTTTATTCTCACTGCAAACGGGCTCAGGTATTAGTAGCTGTAAGGGATGGTGTTTTTGAAGGTCTTGGAATGAGAACCTTTTTGGATGATTCTATTATCCTCATACCAGGATGTGCTATATTCCAAATATATTCCAGAGCAGGGTGGAACTTGGAGAAGGAAGTAAACAGTTGGAGCCCTTCAAAAGTGCATGTAGTAATACCAAAAATGTCATCAGTGTATCTTAGCAATACTAAAGGTACAGGGCCGGTATGTTAAAAAAATTCTCAATTAATCTAACAACGAGGTTAGCATAAGATTGTCCCATTTTAGTACCCATACTAACTCATCGGTGAAGCAGTTCAGAGTTAACGCAAGTTTCGACAGTCTTAAAGGAATATCTGTGGAAGGGTTGTTCTCAGGTCTCATATCAAGAAAATGCTTTACAGCTTTCAAACCATCTTCGTTAGGGATGGCTGTATGTTTTTTTTATTTTTATTTCTTTTAATTGCGTACAAAATACACACGTTTCCAGCAGATGGTCATATGAAATCAAAACCATTAACAACACTGAACTTGACACAGGTTGATTTAAGCTACTGTGTTACAAGTTTAAACCTGGAGGATACGGAAAGGCTAAAGAGAGTCGTGTTGCGGGCTTCTCACCAGTGGGAATATGAATTTCGTGAAAGTTATTTTCAGAGAATAAGTGTGGTTTGAAACATTCCATTTATGAAGTATAGTGCTATTTACCATTCAATGAACAGGGCTTTCAATTAAGTATTTGAGGAGTTAGCTGAGTGCTTTGCAGGTGATCTGTTATTGATATGATTTCTGTGTTGTACAGAAAGTCAATTCTTTATAGCTTCAGCAAATTATTGCTTTCTGTCTGCAATAAACGTATGTGTTTGCATGAAGGCAGTCTGAACAAGGTAAATAATTAACAGTGGAATAAATTTGTACATTTATGTGGCAGGTCTCGACACTTTACCGCTACTGATTTACACGATGGAGTGTTTGTCCGTCTCGGCCCTGAATTCCTCCTGCACCACATTGTTTACCGTTTTCCCTGCTCCCAACACACCTGACTTGACTCGTTAGCTAATTATTAAGACGTGTATTCGAATGTATTCTGCCCATTCGAGTAACACACTGATCCCAGACATTAAAAGAAGAGAAGAAAGCTCAGTGAGTCATAGGCGTGAGCAAGGCCTTGCAGTATCTCGTTGTGTAAATGAGACGATTCCCTCTGGCGTGCTTGTCCAGTCCCTACCCAGCTTCTCAAATTATTCTATCTTAATGAAACTTGAAAAAGTAGTGTGTTCTTGTTCTCTGCCCCCTGTTGCTGTAGACAAATGTGAGATCTCTGTTCATACACCTTTATGCCATGCTTGGGCTAAAGGTGTTTTCTTCTTTTCAGTCCTAATACATAACGACCAATCAGAAAACGGGGGCTTTTTGCCCATGATGTTATTCTCGAGTGTTAGAATCGGCTGAATTACTAAGCAGGTCAGTTATTGAGGGTCGTAATTGTGCCAAACCGTTGAACACCCTTTTTTACTTTGTCTAATAAAACGTGTTAAAGTAGCCATAATCATGAGGACCACTCTCTCCCACCACAAATGGATGTGAACCTTCACGTGCTCATACAGTCATGCTGTATTTTGGGGGATTGTCATGGTAACTGTTTTTGAGCGTGAAGAAAAGCTCAGCTCGGACATCCTACGTCCAGTCAGGCTGAACGGGTCGCCAGGCGGCACTCTGAATACAACACCACTGCTTAGGGTTCATGCAGGCGACAGATGGGCAATAAACGCTTTACGTTGGTAAAATTACGAGCCCAGAAGAGATGTTATTTTTCCTGATCTGATTACAGCTGAAGAATTACTGATCCCTTTTGGCAGTGTAGCATTTTATTTGTTTGTTTGTACGTTTATTGCTGTTATTGGACCACGGGACCCTGCCGATTCTTCTCAGTGGCTCAGATCTCTCTCAGTCCTGTTGGTATCACTCCCATCCTGCTTGAGGAGCCCTGTGGGATGGGTGATGATTGAGGTAACTCTGACAGTCCTGTTTAATGTTCCTGTTTATTACCGAGTACAGCGGTTTGTTCGGTGCATTGGAGGGCAACGGGCCCACTTGGGATTTGGGTAGTCTCACAAAGCACCCCACTCAGGGCCCAAACTCTCGCCCTGCAGAGGAGTCTGGGAGCGATGAAGACTTCATGGTGGACGACGATGACGACAGTGACTATGGCCGTTCCAAAAAGAAAGGCAGGAAGGTGGCATCGAGAGGACGCCGGACAGAAAGGAAGGAGAAGAAGTCACCCAAACCCAGGCTAAAGGCCACTGGTAGGTGGACCCTTTCATCCTGTAGCCATGGACTAGGACTGAGGGGGTGGGGGCTGGGTGGCATAGTGAATGCCCGGCTCCAATGGCATGATGGTTTTGATTTGGTTCGGGGTTCTGTTCTATACTGGATTTGGGCATGAGCCTCCCTGTTTGGTACTTATTGAGAGATTATGATGATGGGTGGCTTTGGTGGAAAAAGAAAATCCACACATTAAAATTTTCTGACGAGATACACACTCCAATTTTCAAAATTCTCTCAACATTCTTAAAGAGTTTGTTTTTTGGGATGTATTAAATTGACATACATGGTGAGAAAAGACTCTTTTCTGCATTTCTGCCTGTGTCTTATAGTCACCCCCAGCCCCATGAAGGGCAAAGGCAAGGGCCGCCCCAGCGGTGCCAAGGCCCTGGAGAAGTGCTCCCCCAAAGAGGAAGAGGAGCCCGAGAGCCCCCTGGAGGACGAAGAGGAAGATGAAGTTGAGAAGAAGGACTCGCCGGTGCCGCCTGCCAAGACGACGGAGGACGCCCCTGACGATGAGGATGACGACGAAGAGGAGGATGGCTCGGAAGAAGACGCCCCGTCTGGGGAAGACTAGCCAGGTCCTGTTCAGCAGTCCCATCTCTCTCTTCCTCTCTTCTGCTCCTTCTCTCTCTCTCTCGCTCTCTCTCTCTCTTTCTCTCTCTCTCTCCCCCCCCCCTACCCTTTTCTCTTCTTCCAAGGGTTTTAAGTTCAGTGTCTGTGGTGACCTGGCTCAGTGGTTTGAAGCTTTTTTTGATTGTTTTGTTTTTTGTTTTTTTAAACCTATAATGTTTCATATCTGCTCCGTTATCCCAGGATGCATTAGGCCCTATCATGAGTGTATGTGAGAGAGAATGTGCCTGGATGGGTTTTATTTATCAGTGTAAACTCTGCGGATACATTATGTCTCAGCTTGGCCACTGATAACTGGGCGCTGCTCTACACGGTTCTTTGCTTACAGCATCCTAAAAAAAATTTAAAAAATAAAAAGTCATCTGTAGATTTTATTCTCAAGTCCTTCTGTTATCAGCCACTATGTTTTTACAAGCTTTTATTGGGGTCTGTCCCACATTCGTGACAGTATTACCCAATGCCGATTCTGGACTGCTCTACCCTGTTCACATTCATGTTTACCCAGCTTCCAGCATACACGACTTCATTCATATGCTAGTTAACGCGAGTCACAGCCATGCTATAACAGGAGAAACTTCAAGAGCCGTTGACGGTTCCTCCAGAGCGAGTACTGGGGTAAACCTGTTTTTGATGTAACTATTTACTCAAAGCCCTGAGCCATCCCTCTCCAGTGGCGTTCTGCGTGTGCAGACGGCCGAAGGTGGAGTCGTGAGACGTTCCTCCCCTCAGCCGCTGTCTTGACCGCCGTCGCCAAGGTACCGGCCCTTCAGGCCTCCCGCGCTCTCATCCGCTTTTAACTTTTAAAAAAAAAAAAAAAAAAAACACTCACAAAGGGTTTTCATTTTTTACTAAGCAGGCGAAACTGTTGTTGTTGTGGTAACGTTGCTGATTGGAGTGAAAGAGTTCTGTGGGTTGTTGTTTTGTTTTTGGTTTTTTTTATTTTTTGCCTCACTTTATTTCTAAAACTCTTTTATTACATTTTATTTCTTTGACCATAAATCATCTCATGTTTATATTGACGGTAAGATGCGTCTCCTTTTTGAAGGTTTGCAGTTTAAATGTATGTAATGTGAGTGTGTGCATGCACACACATGCCTGTGCTTGCATTACGTGTGTGTGTGTGTGTGTGTGTGTGTGTGTGTGTGTGTGTGTGTGTGTGTGTGTGTGTGTGTGTGTGTGTGAGTGT
>JAOXYF010000019.1:12649441-12736020 GCA_028565775.1 Sternarchorhynchus goeldii | reverse complement strand
AGACGCGTCCCCTTCCGTCTGAGTCGTGAGGTATGAGGAGCGTTCTCGCTCCAGTCCGTTGTACCTTTGATTCGTCTCATCTGAACTGGCTAATGAGCAAGAACATACAGCTAAAAGCTTTGCAGCTTAGGCAAATTTCTTTGCAGTTTGTATGTGTGTTGGCTTTTATTTTTTCTTCTTCTTTGATTTTTTTTTTTAATTATTTTTATTTATTTTATTTTTTTTAAGCAAGGCAGCAAAATGAACATTTTTAAAACCGCTGGGGTAAATTACAGAACACGTCATTTTTGCAGAATGGAGGAGGGTCTGTGAGCTTCACAAAGCCATTTTCCTTTGTCAGCAGAGCTTGACTGGGATTGTACATTACAAACTGTTTTTATTAACTACTCATTTTTCCTAAATGCAGTTTTAAGTGGACGCATGCACATCAAGTGGACAGCTCCTGGAGAACACTCTTATTGTATACTATAGATGGCTTCCACCTCCCTTTCATTTCAATGTCCAAACATGGAAGTCAGTATGCTAATGTAAGTTTTGGGCTAAGTCTGTGTCTGTGGATAAGCAAATCAAATGCTTAGTTTGCCCCTTCCATTTTTTTTTTAAACATTTCAAGTTCATTTTCAGTTTTACTCTGGAGTTGCCCGTGGGATAACCTGTTGTGGAAAATGTACAAACAGACATAAGTCTGTTCCTATTGGTCAGAGCTAAGAGCCTTTGTCAGAAGATGAGCTGTGCATGCTGGGAAATAAAATGTGACAACGGCAATAATGTGATCTGTACGTCAGAGTGACAAAGATGAAGATAATGATTTCTGGTCTGTAATAAAAGCAACATAATTTTTATACTGTTTTAACTAGTTGTTTGTGCTTCTCAATTTTGTTCTTTGAGATTTTGAGTTGATTTTATCCCTTTTAAATGGATAGACAAAAATGGGGCTGTCCAAGTGCTTCTTAAACGCCTCCTGTTGGATGTGTGCAGCTAAAGTCCATTTAATGATGTACTAGGCAGGTGTGCTGTTGCAGATACAGGAGTGCACACCCTGCTCTAACCATGAGTCATCACCTACATCACTCAGCAACCACATGGTGTTGCTCTTTCATTCGTTTATACACATCGTCTGTTTCAGGTTTGAGAAAAATGTTATTCTATCAGATTATTAGATCTAACAGGTCTACAGCAATTTGTCTGGATGATAAAGGCACACGTTTTCATACCATGATATTCATTTTGCACATTTGGCAGACACGCCCATCCAGAGCAACTTATAATTTCGATCATGTTATGGAGGTGAGTGTAGTGTGAGGATTCTTGCCCAAGGACGACTCTTATTGATGCGGTTTAGAGCACTAGCACAGTGCTGTCTCTCACACAAACGGCAGCATTTTCTTACCCGCTATGGAGTACCTCCTTATATTATATGGATACAGGCATCTCAGTAAAGCGTTATAATACTTTTCAGCATAAATGTTCACCACCTATGTGTGATTACATTTTGTTTCCCGATTCGAATGTCACTCATTTGGGAGCTGTGTACCACGCATGCCTGCACAGTGCTTTCTGTGCATATTCTTTAAACAGTACTGCTGATTCAGACCACTCAGGAAGCCTTATCTTCATAATACAGCATTCTGGAAGCCCTGTATCAGTGAAATACGAGATGTCTACACTATGATTCCATACTGCTGTCAGTGTTTGTACACTGCTGGAGAAATTTAGTTGTCACTAAATTTTTCTTCCTTGGGTGTAGTTGGGGGTTGATGTCTGCAGTCTGTGAGTGTACCTCGAACTATAAAAACCATTTCTTTGGACTGCACTCACTGTATTTCAGCAACTGTATTTTTACTATGTAACATCAAGGTGAACCTTCTTGAATAATGGCTTGCTTTGCATCGTCGTTCCCCATAGGCAACACTTATAGAGCATGTGACTGGAGTTTTAATTGGTGTGTGGTGTTGCAAGTTTAGCCATAAAAGAGATCATCCCACAAGTCTGCCTAGTACATCTAGTATTGTTGCATTCCTGACTGTGTGACTTATTAGGTACACCTGCCATCTAGATGCACTTTACACCATGTTCCAAATTATTATGCCATGGTATATTAGTAGGGTTTCAGTAAAATGAGCTTTTACGTTTAAATTTTTCAAATGAAGCATTTGTTTTATGTCATATCTTTTTAAATGTGATTGGTATCAAACTCAAAGGTTTGTTAATTAGTTTCCCAGGTGATCTTGATTAAAGGGGAAACTTACTTAATGTTGAACAATAATGTGCGTTTATCAAGCCAGTCACAGTTCTCATGAAATACGGGGAGAAAGAAATGTCTTTCTGAAGATGAAAAGCATGAACTAGTTCGGTGTCTTGCAAAAGGCATGAAAACAATTGATATTTCACAAAAACTGAAGAGAGATCGTCAAACTGAAACGATACGCGAGTGAGTGCACAGGAGAAAATGGAAAGATAAAGGCTGGTTACGGACACTTTCTGTCAGACAAGTTAATGGTATTGCAACCAGCAGCTATGAAAACACCACTACTAAGCAGGAAACGGGTATTTGAAGCTGCTGGTGTCTAGGGAGTGTCAAGAACCTCTTGATGCAGGGTTGTCCACAGTCTGGTAGCTGTGCATAAACCTACATTAAAGCCACCCCTAACCCCTAAAATTCACAAAGAGAAGTGCTTACAGTGGGCTATAAAAATAAATGAATACAACCCATGAATGAAAACTGTTTGAAAATTAGTTTTCACCGATCATACGACACTGGATGGTCCAAATGGATGGAGTTACTGATGGCTGGTGATTGGCCACACCCTCTTCCCACAAGACTGCAACGTTGGCAAAGGGGTGGTGGAGTGAGGATTTGGACTGGAATATTGGTAAGTGAGATAGTTGGTCTCTGAGGATGTTAAAATGACCATAGATATATGGACCATAGAGATAAGAACCATGCCTTCCAAAATAAGATCATTTTCATGCAGGGCAATACAACATTCCATGCTGCAAAAACACCATTGACTCTTTGGTTGCTAAGTGCATAAAATGAAACGAAATCTTGGCTTGGCCTCCATCTCCTGCTTTCAATCCTACTGAGAACCTATGAAGCATTTTTAAAAGCAAGATCGATGAGTTGCTACCAGTGTACATCAGAACAGCAGCTCTGCATGGCAGTATTACCATCCTCAAATGAAATACAAGTATAAACCACATGGTTATACAAACTATATAAGTTCAGTGGATGAGTTATTAAAATCATTCCAAGGGAGGACTCGTATATCAATGTGTAACTTGATCTGTAAATATAAATTTTTAATTAAACTTATGTCTATGCAGAAAATAACAGATTTGGGTTTGAAATGTCGTTATGACCCACTGAATGGTTTCAAAAACTGCATTCTGCATAATAATTTGAAACAACATATATTGTTTTTTTCAAAATATCAATAAATCCACTGCCAGTATCAGTACTTCCACTTGTAATAACATCCACATTGTAATATAATTACTGAGGATAAAAATGTCCTTGGATAACAAACAAAAATGTCTGTCTGATTTCATGGACAGTTTGCCAGCAAGGTCTACCCTGTTCAACACAGATCATTGCTCAACACAGCATTTCTGCTGAACACCGTTAGGATAGCAGAGGCAGCACTGGGTTCAAAAGGTTTGTGCATGTCGTGGTGTTTCTGCCAGGCTGAGAGCTGTTTGCCACCCCAAAACACTCAGCCAGCAACAGACATGCAAACAGGAACTGGTCATGAACTACAGCCTCTGAGTGTAAAACCACAATGCACTGCTAGTAAGCAAACAGTGCTTAAGTTGTGTTTACTGTATAGTGGTCATTAGTTGTTCAATTTGTTTCACAGCAGTGAAAGTTTGAACTGCGAGTGGTGCCTCACACTCAGTTAACAGTTGTAGGCGAAACGGACACTACTTTGCAGGGAAAAATTTATAGTCTTTATGTTTCGGGGGGGGGAAAAACGTTGGGGTTTGGTGGCATTTCCTCCACTGAAAATATGGGTTTTCCTAACATTTTCAAAGTATTTCCACACGGTACAATTCAGGTGTAGGGATAAAGAGGGACTTTGGTTGCAGGTATTGAAAGACAAAATACAAACAACACACTTGATCAGCGTTCTCTAACTCAGTACGAGCATGTTTAACCAGAACCATCTTCTCGCTGGGTTGTTCTAGAGAAGATGTTTTGGTAAGAATAAGAAGTACAGATACCAAGATTCTTCTGGTAGATGAAAACTACAGCTTTGCTCACTGATTCTTGCTAAAACTTTAGAGTGCGGAGTTCATATTGTTTGTTCACTTTCCCCTACAACCTCTTCACAATAGCTACACTGTTCTTAATGCACCACACCCTGTGCATGACGATCATTAAGAGCGAATCAACCTGGAAGTTGGAAGGAAAATGGATAAGGATGCAAATTAGACATTTTAGATGCCTGTTAATAGTACCTGAAAAGCTTGAGTTGGTTTAAAACATTCATTTTTTTTTTTTCTTTAATTAAATAAAAAATTGCCTCATCAGTCCTAGCTGAAAATGCTCTGAGCACGGTCCTGATATTCAAATGAGCATGTTTGATTGACAGCCTGCTGTCAGACTGTCAGTCTGCTATGCTACACAAGCATGTCAAGTCAAATGTGAATATATCACTTTTTCCATTAGACATTGTTACAAGGCGATGTCACAGACATCTTCGTCCAATCACCATGGAGAAGGACACGAGCGTGAACCCTTGGGAGAAGCCAAGACACAAAAAGGGGATGGGACACTTTTTGGTTTACACCAGTCAGCACAACAAAAAACAAATCAACAGACGTCCTAGCCTGGATTCGATGAATGCAAGCGTGTCTGAAACCCATCGGGCTCAGAAACAGCTGGACGATAGTCACCGTAGTAGATTCCAGTTCACCTTTCTCTGTTCACCTTTCTCTGTGTTCTGGTAAGGGGAGGGAACCGAGTCAGCAGATGGGGTGGATTTGGCAGGGTGGAGCCAACAGCAAGGGAAAGGATCAGCGGGTGAGAAAAAAAGCCCAACAGGAGAGAGGGCTTGAGGCTCTGAGACAGCCTCGATTTTGGAATTTAAACACAGCAAAGACTGTACTGGACCTAGAATTGACTACCTTTGAGTTATCCTGTGGTTAGTATCAGTGTAGCTTTGTCTGTTATCATTTTAATACAATTAGAATAACAATATACAATCTTCATGTGAAGCAATGTTCTATGATATGGAAACTCACCACACTAGGATTCCCTGAATTGTGTGAGACCATGCTATCAGATCAAATCAAATCTGTTATTCCAAGTCAATCACTCCAGGATACTCACCCTCATGCACAAACATTTGAGTCAATGATTAAGAGCACAGCTATAATCATTATTTACACTTAGAAGAACCAAACAAAACACACAAGTTACCGTGTACATTCGTCTTTTTTTTTTTTTGCCCAGTTGCTAGCTTTTGCTGGCTAGCTAGTTGCAAGAGGGTGAGAAACCGGAACGTAGAGGGTATAGTGGAGGGTATAGTGGGAGGTTCAATGTGTGACTGTTGACAGTGAAGCTTACAAAAGCTTTGAAGCAAGAGGATCATTTTTGTATCATACATCATACACAAACAGTATACAGAGTTCTTTATGTATAGGATAACCTGTCCATGCCAACTATCTTATGCACCTTGGTTGTTACCATAGTAGCATAAATAGCAGGTGTTCACCGACAGAAAGTTCACATGACACGTACATCCTTTTCATAAGGACGTAGGTGTAAACCTGCACGTTTTAATATTCATGAACAAAAGAAGTAGACAAATATAAGTAGAGGGAAAAAAAGACTAAGATCAAGTGTGATTAAGGCCCCTTTTAGTGTCCGAGTTCAAGCCCCCAGTGAGCAGGCCAAGGGCGACAATGGCAAGGCAAAACTCCCTAAGGGCGTGAGGAAGAAACCTTGGGAGGAACCCAGACGGAAGGGGGGGGGACGACGACATCCTCTTCTGGCCAACACCAGTCACCACGACAACAAGATAAATATATAAAAAACACAGAGTAGTAAATGACTTTTAGACAGGTAAAAATGTTAGTTGTTGCTGCTCAACAGCCTGTACTCTCCCAGGTGAAGGGCCAGTTTTCAGTTTATCCTTACTTACTACAGTGAAATTGTACCCAGGTACTGTTTCAGGTACTGTGGATCAATAAAGGGAATTCCGTTCAGATTGGGCAAACCTCTGGCAATACTTTCAGAGATTAAAGATGTGATCCAAACATCAACATTCAGCTGGGCCACTGAGACAGTGGCATACACTAAATGCATTTTTACTTGCCCTGAAATGCTGAATATCAAGTCTGAGAGCTCCTGAGTCATTTCCTAGTAGTGAACAGTGAGTTGAAAATCAACTTCACTTCCTTATCTACATTAGTTCTCCATTGACTCGCGAAGCAGTTTGAACTCTCAGTCACTTGTGAATGAGACGCACATCGATAAGAGTGAAGAAGAAGAGGGTCTAATTTCAGAGTACCTACTGGCACCTGAAGCGTATGTATTCACGTTCTGATATTCACATACATCACTATAACTCTTTTTGACTAACTCAGTACTAACTAACTCAATTTTTTATTCATTATTTGACAACTCTAGTTCAGTGATATTATATAGATCGGTTTCACTTCTTCATTACCAGCTGGAGTGAATATTCAAGTTCACTTCAGATTTGTTAGACATGATTCATAAAAATAAAAGTGAAAGATGTAAAAAGCTGTAACATTTGTATGAATTATCTTTCAAATATGTACAGCAATATGCACAAGACAAAAATAAAACCTCTCATGGGAAATAAGCAGTGTATTATGTGGTAAAAGGTTTGTCAGACTCAGGACCTGATAAGATTTTTCCTACATTTACTCCGCTGTTCACACTTCTGTGAACATTTAAGATTATTTAACAAGCAGTTGCCAGTTTCACACTAAATGACATTCCAAATAGGTTTACAAAACTTTCTTTGCCACGTGATTTGGCAACATTATTTAATTACAATCCTCACACCCTCATCTTGCTCTAAGAATTTTGTATATAAAATTACATAATCCAAGCAATGTAATGAATTTAATAAATTTATTTTGCTGCAAATAAACTATTGCCTTCGAGTCATTAGTGATTGCATTTGAATTTGAATGAATCTTACAGGACAAGTTTCAAACAGCATTCTCTGTGCAACGTTCATATTCAGAAGCGATACAATCCAGTATTGCATAAAGCCGAGCAGGGCATTAGGTAAACGAAGTACTATATCTGTTTACCTGCATTCAGCTGTGGACGAACCGAACACAGTACTAATCCCCACAACCCAGATGATGAGCTAAACAGAGCGATAACCCCTACAACACAGTAGTATTGTTCGCTCTGTCTAACCACAGCAGAGAAAACTGGTTCAGGTAAAAACACACATACAGTCAGTGTCTCCAGCGCATTATGTACATAACCTTTATTTTATTACGAGAACCGTTTGCTTAGACAAACGTGGCTTCAGCAACTAGTTGACTAAATGGGTGGCACGTGTCAGTTACACACTTCAGTTTCCCCATTTGCTACTCATTCAAACTCAGCGTTACACGCACGAGTTGGATTCTTTTTTTTTTTTTTAGTTTAGTTTTTTAAATGAACGTTTGCGTTTAAATGAACACAAATTAGGGTGAAAATTAAGTCAGTGACAAATGTACTTGGATTAACTCAAAACAAGAACATCTGAGATTCCCTAATAAGCAAGGCACCAATCAATTCGTGCTCTGGTATCGCGCCATCAATTCGTCAAATACGCGATAGTGGTATTCTGCTGTAGGCAACTTGATTTTACACTGACACGCAGACAGATGTGCTGTCCTTTGAGTTCAGTACCTAAACTGGAGAATGTCGAACATCTACATTAATTAGACGACAAACTGGTTCGAGGCATATTTTGTTTACCTCACTTCAGTGCTGTTGGGATTACAGTAACATTAGACGACAAACTGGTTTGATGCATCTTTTATTTAAATAATTTCAATGCTATTTTGAACTAAATTTAGTGTAAAGTTGGCTGGCCAACCTATAAATTGAGCACTGTAAATTCTGTTTACATAAAGTGACTCAATACTGATAACTTTCTTACCATCGTAACCGCTCCTTCTGGCTAACACCTCCTACTGATCACAAACAACTCTACAAGAGGTTCAGCAGCCAACAGGAACTGATCCTCATCTATCAGTCAGTTTAGTGTAAATAAGATGTCCAGGATTGAGTTGATTAACCACGTGTGTCACACAGTCATTTTACTTCAGATTTAGACTCCTAAAGATAAATGGCAATGAAATTAAACACCGATTTATAAAAGTCCTACACGTAGTTAAATTGCATAACGAATAAGTGATTTCTAAAGGTATAGTTCAGACATGAGATGTAACTATTTTTGTTTTTTTTTTCTTTCACACAGGCAACATGCGTGTAAAGTTGTGGAGAATGACACGACACAGCCATGACAAGAGCTGTCCCATGTAACAAGGCCTGGGGGGTTCATCTCACAGATACAGTGCAAGGCAGTAGAAAGTGAGACAGCTGAGACTCAGGCCATGCATGGCACACTACCTGACTTGCTTCTGGTCAACGTGTTGACATGTGGGCTGGAGATATGCATTGCAACAGGAACCATCTACATTCCTCCCTTGCTGCTAGAGGCTGGAGTGAAGGAACAATTCATGACTATGGTCCTGGGTGAGAACCTTCGACACACAGCACATCAAAGCGCTCCTAAGAGAGACTGAGCTTGGAAGTTTACATTAATAAGCACAAGGAATTGCAGGCGATATTAATTTGAAAGCTGACTGGAGCCAGCTAACATTATGTAAACAAGATCCAGTAGTAGCTGTCAAATATGCACAAGAATTTTTTTTTTGAAAAACATGATTTAGAAATGGTGATTAAAAAAATAAAATCATTAGTAATAGGAGCAGTGAAATATGTAGAACAATTTGAAAAACAATTATTTTAGCAATGGTATCAGCACATGTGCATTAGGTGCCCGAGAGAACTCAAAATTCTGCCCTCCAGACCACAGCCTTGCCTGTGTTTATAGTGACCTCCTGTCAATCAGTTTGAGACACTGCTCAACTGCCCATTGCTCCAACCCCATCTCTGGCTGTTTCACTAAGAAAATGTGGTGGTAGAAAAAAAAACAACAACACTGTACTGCCAGAAAAACCTGCCAAGAAATTTTTAAAACGAGTTAAACTGGAATTGCTTTTTCTTTAAATGATTTGAATTGTTTCATGTGAAGGGGATTAAGTTGTATGCAGATTTAGTAACGTTCCTCCTGTACAGGTGTGCAGACTTTACATAACAAAGCAAGTAGATAATACGTAGATAAATCTTTTATCACTTAAGAGAACCATCTAATGCTTTGGGTGTACCACCTTCATACAAATGTGCGTAAATGCTGATCACCTGCAACAAACTTCCTTACAGCTAATGATGCTAACTGACTAAAACAGGTACTGACTGATGAAATTCAGTCTGTAGACAGATGAAAACAATGTGTTTAACCACTAGAGTCGGTGTTTCTTCAGTCTTGTCTAATCCACCTGTAAAAATTTTCAAATGATTTATAAACAACTTCACTGGATTTTAAATGGAAAGTTTTTTTTTCATGCAGGAAACTTTTAACTATTTTTTATCAGTTTTTAACAACTTTCCTCTCGGTTACTTAATAATTGGTAATTAATTTTAAACTCTTGGTTTACTCTTGTAGGTGTGGGGCCTGTACTAGGGTTAATATTTGTCCCACCCCTCAGCCTCGTGAGTGACAGCTGGAGAGGTCGTTACGGACGTCGGCGTCCGTTCATCTGGGGTATGGGTGTGGGTGTGCTGCTCAGCCTACTGGTCATCCCTCATGCGCCACACATTGCTGCCATGATTTCTAAACAGCGCCAACAGTGGTTGGAGGTCCTTCTGCTGGTCTGCGCCATCTGTGTCATGCAGTTCTGTGGCCAGGCTTGTTTCACTCATCTGGAGGCACTCGTGTCGGACCTCTTCCCTGGAGAACAGGAGAGCCAGCAGGCCTTCTCCGTCTACTCACTGATGCTCAGCCTGGGAGGGTGTGTGGGCTACCTGCTCCCTGCCATAGACTGGAGCACGCTGGGGGTCTCTGCCTACTTGGGAGGCCAGCAGACCTTTGTCTACGCTCTCCTTACCATGATCTTCCTTGTGTGCCTGGCCACCACGGCCTTCATCTCTGAGGAGCAGACGGCGAGAGTGGGAGGGAACAGGATGGAGACGTGCTGGAGGTGTAGCTGCTGTCCACTTACACTGTGGTCAAGCGTTTTGCTCCTGCAGCACTCCCTGGTCACCCTCCTCTGGGCCGTGCCGAGGTTCTGCTCGCCGTGCAGCCGAATGCCCCGGGTGATCTGCAGGCTGTTCGTGGCCGAGCTCTGCAGCTGGACGGCTTTCATGACTTTTGTGCTGTTTTACACAAACTTTATGGGGGAAGGCTTGTATGACGGGGTACCCAACGCCAAGCCAGGCTCTGTGGAGAGGATCCGCTACGAGGAAGGTATCGATGCCCCCACTAACCCCGCCGTGTTATACCTGTACTGCACCACAGCCTCCTCAACCTCACATACCAGTCCTGCTTTTGCCCCCAGGTGTGCGGATGGCCAGTCTGGGCCTGTTCCTGCAGTGCGTCACTGCCGTGGGCTTCTCTCTCCTGACGCAGCGGGTCTTGGAGTGGATAGGTGCACGGGCACTCTACATGAGCAGTGTGCTGCTCCTCACCCTGAGCATGACAGTGATGACTGTGTCCCATAACGTGGTACTGGTTACGGTCATGGCTGCTGCCACGGGCTACACCATGTGCGTGCTTCAGATTGTGCCCTACACACTCACCTGCCTCTACCACTCAGACAAGAAGGTAAGCAACAAGGCTGTCAAAGAAACGAACATGGATGTTTCATTGGTCAAAACTATTTTTATTTAAATTTTCCATTTGAATGGGTTTATAGTCATTGCTCAACACTTGAATAGGATTTTGTTGTGGTACAGGTGTTTTTCTCCAGCAGCAGATCCAAACTCCATTCAGATCCAAACTGCAGAGATGGACTAAAATGGATTAAATCAACACAAACAGAGCCTTCCAACAAGCACCAGAACACCACAGGATGCACCACTGGGGACTCTGAAAGTATCTTCAGCCAGAACCCCCCATCCACCAAAGTGGTTTCCCCCGTGCTTAATTTCCAAGTGTCTGTTCCTTCAGACCCCTGCCCTGGCTCCGCCCATTACGGGAGGGGCAAATGCCTGGACATGGCCGTCCTGGACAGTGCCTATTTGTTCTCGCAGGTCCTGCCTTCTCTCCTCATGGGCTCCATTGTGCAGCTGTTCCACAGTGTGACTGCCTACATGGTCTGTGCCTCTTTCCTCAGCTTGCTGGCAGTCTACTTCTCCAGGAAGATTGTCTTCAGTAAGGCTGACATGGACACACTGAAGTGACTTCACAAAACCTTTGTTGTTTATTGAAATATTTAGCATGCGATCTGTTTGACGTCAGGAAGAGAAATGGGAGTGGTTAAGGGAGTTTAAAGTTACAAAAGCCAATGTAATTCTGAGGACTGATGGGTACAGAGCACGTGGCTCTTAAGCAACAGTTGTAATTGTGCATAAAACTGTAAGGCTAAAGCAGGGATGGTACCTGAAGGAATAATGACAATAAATCATGTGTGGTTTCGTGTCATGTTAATTCAACAGTGGAATACTGACTGTAATTGCACGATGTTCAAACCAGCATGGAAAACCACCAACAGCAGGAGAGAAAACATGAAATTTATATGGAATATAAAATAATGTTTTTTGGTCATGCAGGACCACCGCAAGTCTTTTCTCTGCTCCATTTTCAACTCATGAAAAACTTGTTAATATGCTGATTCGATTCGATTAGATTAGGTTAGATTAGATTCAACTTTATTGTAATTATGCATGTAAAGGTACAGAGCCAATGAAATGCAGTTAAATGCAGATGAGCTTAATCAAGAGTGTTGGTAGTAAGGACAGTTCTTTAATGTGTAGTTTAAAGTTACTTCAGGACCATGATTGAGGAAGGTTTCCTTCAGCAAAAACTGAACATGACCTTGAATGGGAGACGAGTCTCAGGTCAGTTTCATAGTCGCATCCATTTCATTCCATGTAGAGTTAAGTTATGTGATAGTGAAGGATGAATGAATCGCATAAGTATCATGCGTATCTCGCGTTCCTGCTGGTTATAGTCCCTGGAGGATTTGCAGAGAGCACTGATGAGAGAACAGTGAGATCAGCCGAACACTGCCAGTGGCAACACGGTCACCAGTGGACAGGCCCAACTAAAGGGTAGCTGGGCTACTGTTCAGGTTTAATACCTTATTAAACCTGCTGTTTCCAATCACTTCTAATTGTGAATAATGTAACCTCCTCAATAGTTTCAGCACTGAGAAACTTGCTTGTCCTCTGAAACTTTTGACTGATCTTCGCAAATGTGATGTATCGGTTTTTAGGAAGGGAAAAAGCATACCATGTTTTTAGTAAACGGGAGTTTCTGAAAACAGCTTTATGTCTAAATGTTCAGCCTAAAAAAAGGGCATGTTTTTTTTCTCATGTTAAATGCTTTTATTTGTGCAGAAGTTTATAGATTTTTGGGATGTAGCCTTCTGCGACAGTCTTTCGGAATTTAGTTACATTTAGGAACATTTCTCATTGCTAAATCTGTTACTGATGATATGCACAATTAATAAATGATGCAAAATAAAACTTTTTTCATGGGATGAGTTCAAAATTAACTACAAAAAAATCACAACAGAAAAGATTATTGTATTGCTTCCACTTAGATGTAAAACATTACACAGGAAAACAATGATTTTGTGACTGGAAGCACAATGTACTGTGTATTAAATCCAGTGTGCTGATTCCCTGTCTCAGCTACATATTTCCCCACCACATCCAGATTTGAAGTTGGAGTTTTCTTTCATTCTCATCTAATTTTTTTTTCACCAAATGTGAATGATGTAACTGATGAATGTGGAGAGAGATTGCAAGATATTTCCACCATAGAAATGAGACATCAAGGTTGCTACAAGCCCAAAACGATTACCGGTGCTGTATGCCCTGGGCAGATGTGGCCACTCAAGTGTGTGAAGTGCTTCGGAGCAGTACTGATTTGAACTTAATGGAAATGTTTAGAATACTTTCAGCATACTTTTTTTTCTGTTTTGTCATCATGAATACCTTAGGGTAAAGTCAAACAGCTGTGAGGTGAAAACTAGGTCTGTAATTAAATACATTTAATTATGCATAACTGGAATTCTTGCCATCTTAGACCAAACCTGACTTCAGACTGACATGCCTTTAGGTGTTTAGATCTCTTGATAACGGGCATATTTCATATAGGTAGATAGAGATATTTGGAGGTAGTGCAGGATGTAGTAGTGGACCATTTTGGTTTAGTGTTTTGTGGTGTTATTAGACACAGCATTTCTTATTTAAGCATAAGCAGTACTCGTTTCATGTTTATCTGAAAACTACAAGCAGAAGTTTTTTCCTCTTATCTTGTGTATTGCATCCTCATATGTAATATATTATCCATAACATGTACCACCCCACCCCAAAAAAAACCAACAATTCAGTATCATTTCTCAAATGAGAAATTATAGAAATTAATTGTTAACAAGATTAGATAACATAGACCAAGCCTTCAGAGGTTTCCAATCAAATTGATTATAGTTTTGTATTTGCATTTGGTGCTTGCAAAAGATGTACAGCCTTTTCTTATCTTAAATGTATATTTTTGTGTTTTCCAATGTAATTGTATGTTATTTGAAGGCTGTAGGTACACCACTGGGGAAGTGTGCAAACACTCTGTAACCTCTTATTGACACAAATGGAAAAAAACAAAAAAACATTAACGACTCTCTTCTAAAAGTTTCCGTAACATCAGGCACAGGGTACAAAGGACAAACTGGTTTGCTTAAGATGATCACTCACCTGACAGGTATGGTGAGATTTACAGTAAAATGCCTGCTTCAGTAAATGCTGTAATGGAATTCTGCAAAATGCGTCCATAGACTTCATTAATATCCAAATGGTCTGTCATGCAACAGTTATGAGCCTGCTTCAATATGTGTGCTGCCAGTGTAACAGACTAGAAACTACAATCAGTACCAGAAGCAGAAACAGTAGGGTGGATGTTATTTTCTCATAAAAATGGCATCTTTCTTTAAATAACCAGTAGTAAACGCCTCTCATTCAGTTTTAAGCAGACAATTAATCTGGAGTATTGCACATGTAAATGTCTCAGATAGGCCAAATGTCTTCATATTCTCATCAGTATGTGACTGTGCTCCTAATTCTCCTAGAAACCGCAAAAGCAGGAAGCACATCTACAAACTTTTGAAACAACAAACTTTTGTGGTATCCTTATTTCAGCTACATTTCCTGTCTACCTTTCTTGCTAAATTGGGATCACTTTACCTCAGGAAACAGAAGCTGGGATTTTTCATTTTCTATAGGACCATATTTTTGGGTTACTTTAACCCAAGCCCTACAGCCAACACTACAGCTGAAGACACCTCAGACTCAAGCATTTCACTTCAGAATTAAAAAAAATTACCCAGATATCCCCATTTTACCCATTTTATTCAATTCATCTTTGTTATACTTATAAGTTAATGTGCATTGCATTATATGTGTAAATGTGTGTACTGCACTACAAAACATAATTAAGATAAACATAACATAGGTGGAGTAAAAAATAGTGCATTATAATGCAAACAACGCTGGGCATTAATACATATTATATATGTATATTAATAATATAGTATATAGATGAGAGATTTCTTGGCATATCTACACTTGCAATCTACAATATCTTGGTAATGCTTAATGATTTACATAAGGAGTTGTCGGTTTCAGATAAAATGTTTTACTGCCATCTATTGGTAAAAATAGATATTGCATTTGTAGTTCTGTAATCCTAGGCCTTCTGTAAAATTAGTAACAGGAGGCAGAAGTGAACAAACACTATTCAACCACTATTCACCATTCATTCATTTATATGGTTTTACCCGTATTCTGCTGCGTTTTGGTTTTAAAATAGGGCCAGACTGTATGGAGAAAATCGCTGTTTCTACATTGCTCCTCTGTGAAAGAAAATAAATAGTTAAATAGTTAGCATTCACTCGTGGCTTTCAAATATTACCCAATAAAAAAATAAATAAATACATTAAAATACTTCTACCATCACCTAAGTGAATACGTTGCGTGCGCTTATATTGCGGTCTCTGTTTTCATTGTGGCATCGTGCTTTCGATGGGGCTTTCTCAAAATAAATAATGCATGAAGCATGGTAGTCAAACCAATGAAAAATCTTGTTTTAAGGCGAGCCTCCATCAAAGTAACCAATCAGAACAAAGGAATCGGATCCGTGCCTTCGAGTGCATTGCGATGCATGTCATGTGACGGGGCCTCTGAGAAAATGCCAACATGGAACCGAGGCAAGGACGATATTCTCACAGACAATAATACGAAAAAAGACGCGTAGCGACGCCACTTTCCGTATACCTACACGTTGGAAGTTGCAATCAGTATCAGTTCTAAGGTAAATGTACATAATATGCTATTTCTCATGTTTAAAGTAGCTGTAGCCAACGATTTTGGTAAAGGGTAGCCTCCCGATGACCCTACTTTCCGAACTTAAGAATAGTCTGGTAGATTCAGCCTTTATTACTTGTCATGTGGTTTGCTATGCGACACGTGTATTTTGGTGCTGACGCGGCCTGGTCATTAAAACTTTAATAGCTTGCTAACATCTTTCGGTTAAGCAGATCGCAGATTACAGCGTGTACGGCCTGCTGCTCTTGACGCACTTTTCTGTAAACGGCTATCCCAGCAATGTTGTTGCCGCGTGCGCGCATGCTTTTGCGCAGCAGCCTACCTACTTACTTATTAGAATTAATATGTACGAGTATGTACAAAAAATACTTTTTTTTTCTTTTTGTCTTTTCTCTTTGATACGTTGCGAAGCCACAAAAAAGTTTTAAAAAATGGTCTATTATCATGCATATTTTAATTTGTTATTAAAGCAATTTAATTTATTCAGAGCATATTTTTGTAAGTTTCAAATTTGAATTTCGTTCCTTCACAGTGGTATCAAAGCTTGGCCTTGGTGGTACATTCCCTCCTGCCCACCCACCTTGCTTGCCCTGGACAGTAACAAATGGTCTCCGTAAGCGATAAAGCAGTGGCAACCGTTAATGACTCATTTAGGGATCAGGTGCTGGTGGCCTTACCTTTCGTGGAGGTAGCAGGCAGTGAGGGAGGCAGCTCTGCCTCCTGCTCCAGCACTGAAACGGGTGACGCTGGGACCGCCTTTGGCTACAGCGGGGAGGAAGAGGAGGAGGAAGATGGCCCCTTGCACCTGAATCTCACCTCTGCAGTTACAGAGGAACCATCAGGCCCTACAACTCCTCCCAGGCTGCCTGATTTTATATCGCAGGTTTCGAGTACCTTCTCCCCAACTCTTGAGGACATTGAGGAGTTCTTAATGGAGAAGATGGAGCTGATCGAGGAGGGTCTTATCAGCCCTGAGGAAAAAGCAGAAGAGATCATTCCTAAAGAGCAGCTGCCTTCCCCAGGTCAGCTAAAAGATATAGGAGTCAAGCCAACCCCTGTTACCCCTAATGCTAACACTACACCTAGCTCTGCTCCTGTGTTCGTAGGGCCCCCCCTGGTGCTGCAGATTCAGCCGATACAGCTCACCCAGGCACTTCCCCAGCCGACCCCCCAAAGTGGCCTGGCCAATGGGTTGCGTGTGGCACACCTAGTGCTTGGCGTCCAGGGTGGCCAGAACATCACTCTGCTCTCACCACAGGTGTCCTCTGCTTCCATCCTTCCCATCATGGGTGAAGCTGGCTGCCAAGACCAAAAGTATGTAAAGATTGCCCCTTTACCCATTGCAGTGAGGGCAGTTGGCATAGCGGGCACTGGCCTGGTCAAAGCCATTTCTCCTCGACCACCAAGACCCTCAACAGAAACACAGCGGGTGCATAAGTGCTCTCATCCAGGGTGTGAAAAGATGTACACCAAGAGCAGCCATCTGAAAGCCCACTTCCGCAGACACACAGGCGAGAAGCCATACTTGTGCAGTTGGCCAGACTGTGGATGGAGGTAAAACAGTCTGTTTACAGCAGTCCCAACTTTCCCTTCTGTTCGGACCAGATTTAACAGTGACACCTTTTTGTTTTAATTTTTTTAGTACTGCATTATTATTCATTCATAAGTCATATTACAGTTAAAAGTTAACTACAAATTTCCAAATATTTTTAATTGTAAGTAGTTACAAATTGGACAAGTAAGCACCCAAACCCAGCTGTTGTTTTTGTTTTGAAGGTTTATTATTGTGTTTACATTTGGGAGTATTTTGTTTACCTATTTTTTTTTTTTTCCCCGCTTCATAGGTTTTCAAGGTCGGATGAATTATCCCGCCACCGCCGCTCTCATTCAGGCGTGAAGCCGTATGAGTGTGCGGTGTGCGAGAAAAAGTTCGCCAGGAGCGACCACCTCTCCAAACACACCAAGGTGCACCGGAGCCCGCGTGCAAGCAGACTGGGCAGAAACAGCTTCTGATGTGTTAGGACCCTCAGCCACTTCCCTACCCCCACCAGACTCGGAGCCTCAAGGCTAACGGGCAGAGCTAGAGGATCGAAACAGACTCAAAAGCTGCTTTTTCTTTCCTTTCCCCGGTTTCTCCAGATGTTTGCTGTTCTTGGTGCTACAGTCAGCTAACTTGAATCTCAGGGATGTAATCGTTCAGCTCGAAGCAGATTTCTGACAGTTTGCTAGGCTAATCCCTGACTCATGAATAGTTGATTGCTCCATGCCCCAAAACCATAGGCCGTGTTATGGTGGATGATGTGGGTTAGTTGAGGTTTTGTATTTAATTATGACTCAAGGTCAAAAAGATTAGAGGTTTTAGAAGGCAATCCAATGCAAAATCTAGTGAAAGGAAAAGTATGGTGCTAAACGTGTATATTTTGTGAATATTCACATTGAATCAGGCAGGTATAGTGGGATGGTTGTTTCATAGTTTGGTAGCCAGAAAGCACCATTTGGTCCATAGCTGAGCTGAACAAAGCAGCTTCGGTCTTGTCTCCTGGCTGCCTTAAACCAATGTACTTGCTAAACCATCTACTATGTGTATCTGCTAGTAAAGTTTAAGAAGAAATGTTTAGCATTGTGTTAAAATATTGAATGCTGAAGCCAAGATGATCCCCTTTCTTTTAAATTGTGACAATATGCACTGCAATGTGGGCTCTAATGAGTAATGGCAAATCTCTACTATCGTGGAATAGTATATTTTCTTAGCACTTAGGGTATCATTATGGAGTACCACCCTCTGATACTCAATGCAAGACATGGTCCAATGTGATTTGATTTGATTTGACATGTATGATTATGTATTACTTTACAATGTGTTTCTCACCTTTTACTTTGCGCCCTTTAACCTCAAATGCTACTTCTTTTCAAGCACACCCCTGATCGAACCTTTATTTTAATGTTAAGCAACTTCTAATCTTTTCTTGTGCCTCAAATCTCTGATCTGAGAATGACTACGTCAGACCAGAGGTCCCTGCCGACAGTGGAACTTTTGGGTAACTTCACTACGTTCAACTAAGTTTTTCTCATGTACTGTAAAATACATAAGCTAGGAGAGTTTCTAATCTCCTATACCATTGTCCATATGAAGAAAATCACACTTACTTTGAAGTAAGCTGCTTCCATACATTATTGCAGTGTGCTTAGCTTTTGTGCAATGCATTAAGTAATACTTGGTGCAGTTGGTGTTGATAAGCTATCTTCAAGATGATGTTTTGATTCATGAGGAGCTGCTGAGTGCTTCTTGTAAGAATGAAGCTGTCTGGTTATGGTGCAGAGGGTGAATTGAAAACTTGTCATCCAGATTATTGTCCTTGAGAGAGGAGAGAGGTGCATAATGATTTATGCAGCTGAATGACATGGACTCTTTCCTTTTAAGCCTTGTCTTTTTTTTTAACATTGGTTCTTATCTTTTATTACTTTTTTAAGGTGCAGTCACTCTATGTGGCTTCTGTGAAAACCCTAATGTTTAGAGAATTGATGAGAACACCTGTTCTGTATATCACCACCCCTGCCACGTTCCCTTACTAACTTCAGCTTTTACCAGGTCCCATAAGTATGACATGAATAACGTATCTGGTGTAGAGGGCACACTCTTCTTTTTGGAAGAGGTGTGTGTGTGTGTGTGTGTGTGTGTGTGTGTGTGTGTGTGTGTGTGTGTGTGTGTGTCGGTGAGTCTGACTGCTTTCCTCTTCTGGTCATTTGCCTTACCATAAACATTAACATACTAATAGTTTTCATTTGTAAAGCCATCCAGTGTCGTTGCTCAACTGTATAGCTGCTGAAGTGTAGGTTATATTTTTTGAATAACCGGGAAAAAAGCTATTTTCATATGTATGATAATAAAATAAGTAAGAAACAGTTCTTTAAAAAGCTAATTTGTCATTCATTACATTCATGTTTAAAAAAACATTAAGCTATCAGGAATCTTTTGAACAGCACTTGATTTTTTTTTTTAGTTAGATGTTAGTTTAATCATCCAAATTTAAATACAATCGCTTTTCAAAAGCGGTGGTTATTTTCTGTTGCGTTGGTTAAACCTCTAATAAGCGAACGAGAGAATGTCCTCAGCCTCTGCTGTGGAAGCTGGACACCAAATATGTGCTTCTGTGCTTTTTTTGTTTTTTATAACTGGGAGGTTAGAAACTATTAGGTTATGCCTGCTGTATTTTGAAATTGCATGTCAATTGAATGTGTGTGAAAAGGGAAAGTTTTACTTCTACCAGTTATTTACACCACGTAAACAATACGAGTGTTAAATAGACTAGTGTTGTAGGCTTTTGTTGGGGTGGAGTAGGAATTCTACTAAGAAAACAAAATTCAAAGGACATGCGTACGCTCACCCAACACACTTACGTGACACCAGTCAAATAATAACTAGTACAGCAGCTTGCCTATATGTGCTTCATATAATATTAAGACAACTGAGATAACTAGTACGAAATGATCTGATTTTTTGTAGATGTCGAATGCATTACTTTCAAACGGTGTAATCAGTATTATATTGGAAAAACTGCAACAAGCCTTGCTGATCGGATGTAAGGATTTGTAGTTTCCAGTGGGACTTTTCCAACAGACATTGTACTATTGACTTATCTATTTGCCGTGCCTTTTGTTGCTATAACAGCAATGAAGTTATTTATGGAAAAGCCCTCATGGAACTTATATTATGATTTAAACATTTAGCTGCTGTTTTGAGCTTAAACTTGCTTCACCACACAAAACTTCAAAAGCACTTTGTTTTCATAGCCGATGGGGGACCTCTGTCCGAAACGTCCTGTTTCTCTAGAAACCTTGTCTACGCTACAGTAAAAATACACTACATGTTCCTACCTCTGTATCCATTTCATATCTAATACATGCAAGTATTTTCCAATCAAATGGCCGTGTTAATATACAACTTTTTCTCATTAAAAAAACTTGCTGTCAGTCTTGCTGCTGGCGATCTTTTTTTCTTTGGTAGGGTTTAACTGCCTGGTGCCCAAGTTATTGGCGCCTACTCCATAAAGCTACTATGAACATAAAGAACCTCAGAGCAATTTCACGGGCTTGTTAGCTGTTTAGCTAGCTAGCTCGGCTGTGCAAGAATGAAACTAACGTGGGTTGTGGGAGAGAGGGCTTAACTTCCTGTTTTTGTGTTGAGCCAAAACATTCGGGTGGGAATATTAATACCCATCATAATTCAGTTTTATTAGCTCGATGACTGACCCATTTAGTTTGTACGTGCTGCTACGCGATAAATTAGATTTTGGATGGATCTAACTTGGCGGTTAGGCTGAATGACTGCATGCACAGACTATTCACAGCTCTAGTATGCTAGCCGTCTAGCGTTAGCAAAGTGGCTAGCGCTAGCTAATCTTTCAAAACATGTAGTAAGTTGCCCAAAAGCCAGCTGCAGTTTTCGTTTGTTTGAAACCAGCTCCAAGATTGTCCATAAGAATAATCACTCAGGTAAGTTCATGCAAAGACAACATAATGCATAGTTAGCTAGGATATCTGACTAGCTAGGGTAGCTAAGTGTTTAATGCTGGCTTGATAATGACCAGATTGCTAACTAGCGAGTTAGCTAACTGCTTTGTAAAGTTAGCATCGGAATGGAGTTGTTGAGTAGCTAACCTAGCTAGCTTGCTAGCGAGTTACAACAAGACCGCCAGCTAGCTAGCAAGTTCCCCAGCAAATGTCTATTTGTTCGAACACGCAAGGGGAAAAAGCAATCAGCAAAAACAGACAGCCCAGTCTAGATTTTACTTGCATATACTTAGCTAGGTAGTTTAAATAACTAACGATAGCTATGCTAATTTAGCTAGCTCTAATGAGATTGCCACTGAACTTTGATCTGCTTGTCACGGCAGTTTGGTTACAGACCGACGTACACATATTTGCTTGCTGGCTTGTTTAGCAACCGTTGGCTACGTTGTGTCAATGTACCTGAAGACGTTTCTTTTGTTTTTGTCACAATAAATGCCTCTTTTTGATCTTAAATAACGTGTCTTAGCTTGCCACTATTTCCTGTCTTGTATTTCAAATGTATTTACTACAAATAGTGAATTGCTGATTAATTTAAAAACTCGTATATCTAGCTAGCTAGACATTGTCAAGCTATCCCAAACGGCAAAACCTGGTAGTTATGTAAGGCAGATCGACAGACTTGATAGCTAATCTAGTTAATTATCACGTCCATAAAAGAAGAAGAAAAAGCTGTAATGACATTGGTATATACACCTCTAATAGACTAGTAGCTGATAATACTCTGTATAATAATGTCATAATCTGACTGCCAGTCTTTGTATCTTTTTGTCTGTCTTGACATATAGACATATATAGCACAGCTATCTTTTTTTCGCATAGCCACCAGCCAGGATGAGTCAAGGCCGTTTTCGTTTTCATTCCAGCTGCTCACATACCTACGCAGTCGGAGCGATACATTGGAAAGCTTCCAGCCACATCTATATGAATGGTCTGGTCTGAAGTCGTGTAGACTTTAAATAATAATGAAGGTTTCTTTATTGTTCCATCTTGGCTTTGATTTCATATTATTTTAAGAATTTAAAAAAATCAAATGGTTTATTTGTAACAGGCCAAAGCAGAATGGTTAAGCCAGCAAGTGTAATTATTCAGAAATTAATCTTATTCAAAATCTGTTATTTCTAAGTGTAATGTCACAGGCTTGTTGACATGTTTGAACGCTAGTGGAATATTGACAACACTCATTCCCCATCAATCTTCCATAAAACCAGGTAGTGTGACATACCTGTTTGTTGGAATTGTTGGTGAATTTTGGAATATTTCCAGCCTTCACAGTGACTTGGTTGAGATGATGTTTTGATTGTTATGGCCAAATCTACATTGGATGTTGGATTATTACGTCTGTTTGTTTATTTACTTTGTTCTTATGAAAACATAGTGACATATTTTAGTAAGTTTGTGCATGTAATCCAGTCTTTCTTCATTCATTTCATAGGAAACGATGGACAGCTCTGTGACTCTGTGGCAGTTCCTGCTGCAGCTCCTGCTAGACCCTAGCAATGACCAGCTCATCTGCTGGACCAACGAGGATGGAGAGTTCAAGCTCCTTCAGGCAGAGGAGGTGGCCAAATTGTGGGGTGCTCGGAAGAACAAGCCCAGCATGAACTATGACAAACTCAGTCGGGCACTGCGCTACTACTACGACAAGGTAGGAAACTTCACGTCTTCAGTTTTTGCTCAGGACCATCATGTCCTAATGGTTCTTGAAATTCTTGATCTTTATGAATCTTTAGCAGATGCTATTTTTTTTAATCCCTTTTTTGTCAGTAATAGGGTGGTTTGAGAAGGAGGCGGTGCATGGTGACTGACTTCAGAGAATTGCTAGGAGTGTCTGTTATAGCTTTGGGCAGTAAAGAGAGAGCTTTGAGGGTTCATATTAGCGGCAGGCAAAAAAAAAAAAAAAGACACACCCACCCAACTCTAAGATGCACTGGCTCAGAGTTGGGCAGGTGTGCTGTGGTTTTTTGTATCGGTTAGATACCTCAGGCAAGAGCCGTCTTTTCATACATTGCTTTGCACCTATCTTTTGTATGTTCCTCATGGTGACACAGGTGTTGGCAGTGTTGCCTCGTATCTATTGTGACTCGAGTTTGATTCCTGGCCATCTGTGTGGAGTTTACTAAGCTTTGGGTTTCCTCCGGGTACAATAGTTCCCTCCCACATTCCAAATGTTTGCACGTTAGGTCAACTGGCTCTGTGAATGGACTGACGTAAATGGGTGTGTGCGCACGTGTGTGTCCTGTGATGGACTGGAGCCAACTTTCAGTTGTTTTAGAAGATGAATTAACATGTGGCATGCATACACAGGGGTCACTCTCCTGGTTCTTTTAATTATAGAACTGTATGGTTGTGCTATTAAGTGGAATTTGATTTTGCTCATTTGGGTGGTATGATTGCAGTTTTCTCTGTTCACATTCCACTGGAATGACTGGAATGTAGAAAGTTTTCTCCAAACAGAAGATGATAATTAATAATTTCACTTAGTGTAACAGCAAGTTTACATTTATAGCATTTGGCTGATGCTTTTATCCAAAGCGACTTACAATTGTGACTGCTTACACCTTGAGCACACCTTAAGGGCCTTGCTCAGGGGCCCAACAATAACAATTTGGCAGATGTGGGGCTTGAACCAGCAATCTTCTGATTACTAGTCAAGTGCCAGACATTGAACACCAAGAGGCAAGAAAGTTATTGTTTTAATAAACTGGACCAAATCAATGCACACAGCCTGTATTGTTTATACTGACTTTGATTAGGTCTTCTGTGGACTACAGTGGTGTGTACATGTTGTTGGAAAGGATTTTTGTCTGTCATTTCTCTGGGTTTGCAAGCTAATTAAAATGCAGTTTTTGGAGTGTGAAAAGGGTAATTGCCCCCTCTAGTGAACAACCTAATTATAAGGGTAATTAAGAGACAGCTGTTGGTCTAATTTAGTAATCAGGTGTAATTTGAAGCAGTCCTGCCTTGTTTGAATTTGACTTTGTCTCTTATCTTTAGAGCCGGAAACTTGAAGAACAGTATTTCCTTAGTCCTACACCACTGGATGTTTTGGGTAGGATGGCCACTTCAGCTCACTGAGGTTGCTATTAATGAGCTGATTTGACCACGTTGGATGAGGATGTCTGTTTTAGAGCTGAAGCCTTCCAGAAAGATGGCATGTTCAATAACAAAATGGAAACACCTTTATAATAAAATGAGAAAAGATTACACTTATTAGTCAGGGAAGAACTGCTAAGTAGGACCATCTATCTGAGTCCCACTGTGAAAGGCTGGAGCACTATATATGCTCCCACGTTACAGTTTATCTTCTTAAATCAGGTTTGGTGTAAATCAAAGAACACTGAAATGTGATAAACCAGCCACAGCCTTTCAGAACAAAATATGGAATTAAATGTATCCTGCATGACCCCCACTCCCCCCCCACCTCAGTGTGTGTGGAATTTATCAAGCCTGCTCTGCAAAACCAAGGACAAATATCATGTAGAAAACCTTGTCTTTTTTTCTGCTTGGGTTCTAATTTTAGAAAGGCATTTAGCAGCTATATAGAATACTAGACCTGTGATCGAGTCCAAAATTCTCCATGTTTCAAACCTGCTGGTGTTGATTCTTCTTATTTTCCCTCTTTATTTTCTCTCAGAACATCATCAAGAAGGTAAATGGGCAGAAGTTTGTATACCGTTTCGTCTCCTACCCTGACATCCTAAAAGGTGACGGTGTAGCCCGCGTGGAGGAGGTTAGTGAGGGGGCAGCCGGGAGCTCCGTCCCCTCCCCAGACAAACCCGCTGGTGCCCTGCGGGACAGAGAGCTCAGAGCAGCCGGGGAGCGGGGCCCAGGGCTTCCCGGCCAGCCCAAGCCCTCCAGCCGCAATGACTACATCCACTCGGGTCTGTACACATCCTTCACCCTGACCTCCCTCCAATCGGGAACGCAGCTCTTCAAATCCATCAAGATGGAGAACCCCGGAGACAAGGTGGCCGACAAGAAGGGGGGCCAGGAGCCTGCGCAGCCGCCCTCGGTCATCAAATTTGGGACCACGCCTCCGAGCAGAGCCCCCCTGGCGGTGGGGAAACTGGGCGTACCCGTGCACTCCCTCCAGGCTCCGCTGTCGACGCCCGAGAGCAGACAGCTGCCCGCTGCCAGCCACCTGGAGGTCAACCCTGCTACAGAGGTGGTCCAATCAGGACAGGCCCTCTCGGGGATCTCCCCTGCACCGCTCTGCAGTTCGCCCTGCAGCTCACCCTCGCCCTGCACGCTGGCCGACTCTCAGGAGCTGGTGATCGACACAGACATCGAGCCCATCTCCTCCCAGCCTTCCGAGCTTCAGCTGCAGGTAAAGCCAGTAGTCCTTGGAAATAACTGCCTATAAATAAGTATTAGGAGATAATTTGGTTACTTAAATGTTGGCTGATCTTATTAGCATGCCGAAGAGCTCCAAACTTCATTCTGTCTCCATTACCAGATTCAGGCCTCCTCCAACGACGCCATCCGGACTTCCGAGTCCGGGGGTTCCGAGGTGTGTCTGTCGCCAGGCCGCAGTCAGAGCGGCAAGTCGAAGAAGCCGAAAGGTCTGGAGCTGATGCCCACGCTACTGGTGACCAGTTCGGATCTGAGCCCACTCAACCTGTCCAGCCCATCGCTCCCTACGGCTTCCCTCACTCCGGCCTTTCTGCAGGTCAGTCCCGCTTCCCTCCAGCCCCGACACTTCCCCAGTCCCGCAGGTTCAAGACAACCGAGCTTGTGTGTTAGCGGTGGTATTGTGGAGCACTTTGGGCAACGCTGTAACCGATCAGTCACCGGTCGTTGCGCTGTATGGTATTGAATAATCCTAGTAACCCCGCAGTGTTTTGAAGCAAACCCTGTGCAGTTTGCTTCGGAAGCATGATTGCACTATGTTGCAGTCCGTTCTTGCAGTTGTAGGCATGGTTGAAGACGGGTTGGAAATATTTTTGACCAAAAGAATTTACATTTGTTGGGTCATTTGAATGCAGTGAGTCATCAAAATGCCTTCGAACACTCAAGAGGAGCACAGCTGATAAGAAAGCTCACTTCACACCAGCTGATTTGTCATTCTCCATCATGGGACAGTAGATGGCAGTAGCGTGCTATTTATGGAAGCTGGTTTTGCTGTAGGATTCAGCCTCCCCACGCTTGCCCCCACCTTTCCACCACCCAGTGGGTGGATACTTGCATAAATAAGTTCATCTGATGAGCTTTGGCTGAGTGTAACATTGATGGATGGCCTAATTAAGGCCACACACAGCCTGCTGTACTGAGCTCTGCTCCTCTCCTGGGCCTCTGCCATCCATCCTTGTAGATGACGGATAACAGTCTGCATTGTTTTTTGATTTTTGTGCTTTCATGTCGTCATGAGTCTTTGAGTTGAACGTCTAGTTCCTTTCATTTCTCTCTTAATTATTACTCCGAGAAACTGATTTGGAACTTTTTTCGTTGTTGCATGCATTTTTTTCTCATAAACAAATACTCCTGGCTGGCTTTTACGTATCGGCAGGAATGCCAGGAATTTGCTTGACTGTCTGCCGTCCTCCCAACATGGCAGCCAGTCGTGTTATTTCTGAGGCTTGGGCAGGAGAGCTGATTAGACAGTGTTTTACCCAGACTCCCCTGCTGCTCACGCCGAGCCCTCTGCTGTCCAACATCCACTTCTGGAGCACCCTCAGTCCGGTGGCCCCACTAAGCCCCGCCCGCCGGCAGGGAACGCACACGCTCTTTCAGGTGAGTTCTGCTCCCATATCAGATCATCACCTCTCTGCTCATTCTCAAACATTAACATACATTAGCGAGCACCCTAACCCGAATTACAGATACACATATTCCCCTAGTGCAAAATGCCAATTTTAACACAACTTTTACTCTCTGGTTATTCAACCTGCTGAGTTGAATAAGTTCATCTTACAGATATTCTACTAACACACTGAGAGTAACTGAGGACCCTACAGGGAGTAACGGCAGTGACGTTCTAGAAAATGCCATCTCGTATATTACTTCAGCTGTTGGGGTTTGCTAATGTTTCATTGCCAATCTTGTGTTGTACTGACCCAGGTTCTAAAAGTGTTGTGTTTTTTTAGTTTGCCTTCAAAAGTAAACTTTCTCCCAAAACTGGTCCCATCCAAATGGGGTTTAAAAGTTGAAATAAACCATTATGAATTTTCTGTATTAGTACTTGGTAATGATACCATGGTGGAATACTTATATTCTGTTACTCTCCACTCTTGGTCCAACCTGTTCAACATTTTCTTGTTTGTCTTTTTTCCTTTTTTTTTCCCCAATCCCTTTTCAGTTTCCCTCTGTCCTGAGTTCCACCCAGTTCTCCGTGCCGGTTCACAGTGTAGATGGAACCAACACGCCTGGCCCGCTCTCTCCCGACCCACAGAAAACGTAGAGGAGCGAGCCTGCTGCAGTCGGAGGGTTTCCTCGGCACCAGCGCACATCGTCCCCACTCGCAGTCCTTAATATATTAGAGATGCAGATCGAACTTGAGCCCTGATGACCAAATTTGCCCCTCAGATAGAGGGCAAGCGTTCAGGTAGTAAAGTATAGCTTCTTGAATCTTCAGTCACGTCTGGAAGAATGATTTTACAGCATACATTTGGACAACAAGCCATCAAAATGTTTGTGTCAGTGGGACGCAAGCTTCCCAAAGTATTGGCATCAACTTCTGCTGTGTTGTTTTGAATGTGCGTTTGTGTGTTAGCCTTGTGAGAGCAGGAACTGGCTTTCAGGGAATCGCTGTACTGACTGATAATCGTGTTCAGACAGGAAAAGGACGTCACGCGTGTGTTTTTGTGTTTGGTTTTCTACTGTCGAGTAGCCTATGAAACGTGATGTCCGAACAGGATGCTGATGGAATTTCCACTTTGTGGAATTTTGTTGGAAAAGAGGAATTGTTTTGTATCACCATGGTTCTCATGTGATGTGGGAATTACTTTTTTCTTTTGACTAGTTTTACATTATGATGTATTAGGGTTATGTCACAGTGCAGAACTAGCCATTAACCATAATCCCCTAACCCTTTATCTCCTTTAACCTGTTGTGTCTGTTCTTACAAAGCCAGCCCTACCCTTACTTGCCGCCTTAGGGTGAAGTGACTTGCCAGTTTTGAACATGCTTGTCTTGACTTTGCACCCATTGCCATATATATATATACATACACACACACAAGCACCTTGACGTTACTGCCACGGTGCTTAGAACAGCCACAAAATGACGCACTTGGACACAAAATAGCTGCACTAATGATGTCTCAAGGACACTCAGAGATGTTTAGGATGCCTGGAGATTATAGTCGATAGTTTAGTTGTGGAATAAGAGGCCACACAGACTCTAAATGTTTAGATGCTTATTTTTATATCTTAAAAAGTGCTTTCAAGACTGTTCAAATGGAATAAATAGGAGTCATGGTATATTTCAGGAAATAAATTCATAGGTTTCGCAAAGTAAATGACTGTGGATGTCACATGCATAAGTAAATAAACAAAGACTTTTTAGATAATAATAGGCAAAATCCACATCAATTGCAATACTTCTGAAAAAGCTATTTGTTGGTTCACCTCTACGGAAACAAAATGGACAGAAAAAGAAGCTTATAAAGTCATACATTTTAACTGTAAAATATACCCAGATGTATATTACTTTTGTGTGGTGCTTTTCATATAACACATTAAGAAAAGGAAGCTAGTTTTCAGCAAAATTGTCTCTGTATAGATTTAGCTAATGGTAATGTAGTGTTTGTCTTTCTTTCTCTTTTTTTTGCTTGTGGCATATCCCATTTGTAATACTTGGAAATGTGATCAAATACAGCAAATTTGATATATGGTTGTTGCACAATGCAAAACCCTACCTCTGACACTGTTCAATTAGGATGTTTGCAAGCCATGAGTTAAAACTGACAGCACTTAGAAATGCAGAACTGGAGAAGGGCTTCAGAGAGCCCTGACGAGACATGCTCCTTGTTGGATAACGTCGGCAGTCTGCGCGTTGGGATCGACTTTGCTTGTCCTGGAGTTCGCAGTGGAAGTTGTCCAACTAGAGTCGAATACAGGAAAGTTAAAGCTTGATTTGAAATCATGTGGAAACATCTCAGAAATTGGTCTCAGGTATTTTAAATGCTTTCCCGTTGCACGTAGTTAAGCAAAGCTTTTCTCCCTCAGGTTAGGGATTTTTGGAATGAGCTTGAATGCAAGATTACATTGTTCATCGAGTAATAACTTAAATCAACTTTATCAAGCACTTTTCGTGCAGCTCAAAGTGCTGTAGGTGTGGAAGAAGAAACAGTATAACAGCGTGGTTGGAGAAAGCAGGAAGAATAAACTGCCAAGTCAGTAAAAGAAAATATTGATCAAGGAACAATAAAGGGAAAAATGTTCAAAAACAGTACTATTGAAAAAGCTTTTAAAGCCAATTAAGAGGTTGCATATGCAAAAAAAAAAAGTTTTTCTTGGACTTGTGCGAGTATTCTGTAAGTGAGAGACTCGGCCATGCTGACTTGGTGCCTTACTGAATCAGTTTTCTGCTGCCAAATAGATAAGTGAGGTAAAGCTCAGCCAGTGCCCGCAAACTCTGGTCTCTGGTGCTTTTGAGAGCTACCAACCTTACGAATAACTTCAACTCGGACATGAAATAGGGATATTGTTCTGAAAAAAAATTCCTATATATACACTCTGTTCAAAGTTTGGTTTTCAAGTTCTGTAAGAGCTGATTGTTAGCGAATTTAACACGCAGTATCTCTCATGATTAAGGATGTTCAGTTGTTTGTGTACCAGAGACACAAGATGTTGCTCATTCTGTTTACCTGGGAAAAACTGTGAGGTTTTTTTTCCCCCCCTCAAAACTTTCAGTTTAATAATTGAAATTGTTTATAAAACAAGTCACAAGATGTTTTGTGCAGCGCGTATGTAGAGATTGTTCTAATATTAATCTGGTGACGTTTAGTGACTCTTGTAATCGTTGGCCTGTTCTTTTTTTGGAGATCTGCTTATTGAATGAAAGGGACACGAGAAACATTCCTAGAGCTGCTGTTGAGCAGAAGAGGTCTGCGCCTGGACCCTGGCACAGGGTGAGGTGTGTGTGTGTGTGTGTGTGTGTGTGTGTGTAAGAGAGCGCGAGATGTGTGGTGCTTGTTGGTTTTGGATGGGTGTGAGACAGAGAGAGATGTGCAGTGGTTGATGGTTTTGGAGCTCTGTGTGTGGGAGGGGGGGAGGGAGAGTTGTACAGTGGTGGATTACTGAGGGGTTGGTTGGTCTCTGCATTCCCTTTTGTTAAGTGCTCAGCTAGCAACAGTGTACTTTGCAAATGAAATGCCACACCTCTCTCAAAAAGTGATGACATTTTCTGTATAGGTTTCTCTGTTTTGAAGTGGTCATTTATTTGCATTGCCATCTTGTTTGTAAATATTGCCGCCGTATTTGACTGGTTATTGTTGCCCAGGGGCTCTTTCCGTTGTAATTTAACTGACCTTTGTAGAAATGCCAAACCTTAGTCACATTTTGGTGGGTGCAGACCTTATAAATAATTTCAGTATTAACCATTTCCTCTATTGGCACTTAGATTTGTTTTTCTTTATTCAGAATTTCATCTTATTCAAGGTTTAAGACTGGATACCTCCAAAAGGTTAGGAATCTGTGCACCTTTAAAGCTTTTACTGCAAACCTAAAGAACTTCATCATTTTCCACTTATTTACTAGAGGAGGTTTTCTTAAATTGTTTTATATTCATTTTTTAGTCAGGTCATAAAATATCTATATTCTTCTAAAAAAAAAAAAAAAAAAAAGATTTTATTCTTACGTCAGCGAGTGCCCTCTTTTACTGTGGTTTGATGGGGAAAAAATGTTAACACATTACTGCCCCCTGGTGGATACACCATTTTAAATGTATTTTTTTTATATAACACTACCTAATGGTAGGACTAAGCCTAAACATATCGTGTTAAAGGAGATTTAAGAAGTGCTGTTCAGTCTCTGAAGAGTTCTTTATAAAAAGGTACAGAATGCATCATTTGACACATGCTTTTTTCTATCCTATGGGTTGTCTAATTGTCATTTCAGTGTGTAACTCGAAGCTCAAATGTTTACAAACTGTTGAACACCATATCTATTGTACTTATTGTAAATGCGGAGAACGAGAAGGCTAAATATTAAAGAGAAACATCTGTGATCAGTGTCTGGGTTCTGCATCTCGCATTTGTATTTTATAAAACATGGCAGCCACTGGGTCGAGTATCGGCAACATAAACTGCGACTTCGACTGCTGGCAAGTCACCACCTGTGAAAACCGCACTAAACTGAATATACAACCATATAATCCGAGATATGCTGACGGTGCAGAGTCCTGCAGGCTTGCCACGCCGTGCCTCAGAGCTGCGGGTCAGGGACGAGGACGAGCAGGACAGCAGGCCTGCGGCTAGCTAACACAATGCCAGGAAGCTTTTCCAGGAAGCTAGTAGGATGTCCATTTTACGACCTGCCGAACTTGACACAAGCGGATTGTTACGCGGGGACTGTTGTGATGGGGTCCTTTTTCTACATCTATATTTCAGATGAATAACCATGAGAGTTGCTAAAAAACAAAAGCATGTGGTGAGCTGTGAAACCTATTAAACCAGAGGAAACGGCCTGAAATAACACCAAGAACTGGGTTCGATTTATTTAAGTGAGATAAAAGCACACTCTTCTGCTACAATGTAAGAAAATCTAAATTAGACGTAGCTCCTGTTCACACCTGGCATGACCACCAAAATGTAGTTAAGCAAAGCTTTTCTCTTCAGGTTAGGAATATTCTCTTCAGTAATATTTTGTTAATGCACTTGAATGCAAGATTACATTGTTCATCAAGTAATAACTTAAATCAACTTTATCAAGCACTTTTCGTGCAGCTCAAAGTGCTGTAGGTGTGGAAGAAGAAACAGTATAACAGCGTGGTTGGAGAAAGCAGGAAGAATAAACTGCCAAGTCAGTAAAAGAAAATATTGATCAAGGAACAATAAAGGGAAAAATGTTCAAAAACAGTACTATTGAAAAAGCTTTTAAAGCCATTTAAGAGGTTGCATATGCAAAAAAAAAAACAAACCAGTGAGTTTGTCTTGGACTTGTGCGAGTATTCTGTCCTCGCATGTGCCTTGTATTATCTGACATGGGCAATGACGAATGTTGATAAGGACGGTAATTCGCTGCTGTCGAAGACACGTTCACGCTACAGATGTAATGTGGCTTGATCCGAAAGTGGTTTGTGTTCTAAAGTGTGTCTCCGAGACAGTGTACCACAGTCACACTTGGTGCTGGCCACTCCTGATCCGGTCACCCCGGGCGCACGTTAATGACGGGGTCGATAATTGTTGCTTGACATAAAAAGCTACCAAGAACACAACCAATCAAAAAGACTTAAAAGACTTTCAATCATTTATATGTGTGATCAATAGTTTAATCACTGTATTGTTGCGTTTTCATACATCATCTCGGCTATTGGTCTGCATTTTGCCCTTTTTGCAAGCAGTGAAAGTAATTAACTGATTAACACTGTGGAAAAATTGACAATACAGTAATTCATTTTTCAAATACTGAAATACTCTCCAGTGCAAAAATCATCCATTTTAAGCAGTTACCTTTCCTTTAGTGAGATGATTTACTTCATAAATCAAATGCATACATTTAATCAGTAGCGAACAAAGGGACTGGTGTTAAACTGTTTACCCTCCACCGTTTAGTTCGGTTGAAAAAAAAGCTTCTCCTAAGTCTTAATCAGTATGTCTCACCTGGTCAAGGTTGGGCTGAGTTTTATTAAAGAACAAAAAGTGCAGATGAGTGCAGAGGAAAAACAGGGGAGGGTGACCGCACTGTGAGCTCAAGTGCATTCACACAACATGCTCATTAATGACTGCGCTAGTGACCCGGAAGCAGAAGTCCCAAACGCCCAATCATACGTACAGCTCAGCCGCTCCACAGACTTTCATCTCCATATATGAATATATACACAATTGTCTAAAGTTTGATCGTTTTCGGTGTGTCGGGCCGCGAGGTTTCCGCCCTTTCCAGTCGACTGACTCCGTCTCATCCCCTTCTCTCCTTGCTGAGCAGAGTCTCACAGTGGCACCGCTGAGGTTACGATGACTTTGTTTCCCTCTGTTCCTTTTGGCCTAAATTCAACACTGTACTGTACATCAGTTCCCATTGACATCAGCCAAGATCGTCCTTGGGACACCTGTTCAAAAAACACAGAATCTTTATTCAGATGAAACTGTTTAAGGGTACTACAATTTTGACATATAAAGTCATTTCAGACTGCATTAGACATATACTTTACCTATTTTAGGTATATATTTACCCAAGTATTTATTGCAAGTATGACAACTTCCACAATTATAGAAGAATGCATTGCACTATGGGTCATGTAGATAAACAGAAATGAGTGTACCTGCCATATAATTTTTGCGTATATGATCTATTAAAAGCAGCATGAAAAAGAACGTGAAACCCATGCAACCGAATACCAAGCCACACAAGAGGAAGCTGTAACTGCCGTAAATATGGATGACCTGGACAAGAAGAGAGCGTTGGGTCAGTGATGTGAAAACTGCAGTAAAGATTACGTTTGTAAGGCACTGGACACCACTGAGTTTCCTTACCGATCCTACGAGCAGCTGCAAAAGCATCTCTCCCATCCCAGCACACGTCACGAGCACAGTCGTAGCGCACCCTGACGGACAAAGCATTTACAGCTCCGTTTACGTCGCTTCCCAAAGGCAAACACAAGGAACAATGGTCACAAGTTCTAGGGCAAAAGCTCGCAGTGGACAAATCCACAGAACCATTTGTGATTTTTAACAAAGGAAATAACCACGAGGTTATTTGTGGGCTTGTCTAAGAATAAGGACTTGGCACTTGAGAGGTATCCAACACCGCGTGGCAGAAACCTTAAGATAAACACCCATGGTCAGTAAATAGGACCATTTGACCATTAGGACACGCCCAAACATATGAAAACCTGCAAAAACTGTCTTAGAGACAATGTACAAATTATGAACTAAACTAAATAAGCTAAAATGGAGGGGGGGCGAAGCATCATTAGTTCATGGATTAAGTTTAAGTAGAAAAAGAACTGCTGGATTTTGCCATACTTGACCTCCCTTTGGTAATTCCAGACTCCATTTTATGGGAATAAAAGTTAAGAATGCATGCGCATATTTCAGTATATTTTTGGAGGCAAACCTGTACAAGAGTGATTCACGATGACATAAAATTTAATAGAAGAGGACTTAGATTAATTGGGCAGAGAGGGAACACAGAGGCCATTGAGAATTGGTTAATGCCGCTTTAATGTTTCTCCACTGAATGAGGGATTATTCATAGACATTCTCAGGCTCGTACACCTTGCATTTGGAAGGTCCGGTAATGTCATTCAAAATTTAGCAGCGCAGAACCCTCCTAATTTCTTAGACCTCTGAAATGGGCCCTAAAGAGATTATCATCAATTATCATCTCCTTGAATATTGATAGAGTGGATGATCTTAGAGGAACCTTGCTCACATGAAGACCAACTAGATGAATTCGAGAATTAAAAACCTGTCAGTTTCAGAGTGTACGTTAGATGTTTCTGGCCAGGGTGATGTCACTAAGATTATTAATACAAAGCAGTGAAGAAGAATGTACGTCTGGTGTGGCTGGTTTGAAGGATTTACGTTCCAGTTGATGGCACTTTCTATTACCACATGCTTGACCTCAGTACTAAACATTCACCAAACACAATAATCCTTATCCGGAGATTAGCAATAACAATGGAAGTCATTAATAAAGCAGTGTCATTTCAATATAAATGAATGTAATTACCTTTGTAGTCAAGGATGTCTTCGGTGAAGGCAAGCATGCACGGATAAACACTGCTGATGAACAGACCCAAGAAGCAGGTACCCACAAACAGGAACACACTGCTTGTGTACATCACTAGCAGGAGAAACAGTGTCACTATCACCCCAACCTGGGACAGGGGCAGATGGAGTGGGGCAGAAAGGGGCCGGGGTAGGCGGAGTGGGGCAGAAAGGGGTGCATTACGAAAAGAGGCAGGTCAGGAACGATCACAGTGGCAGAGAATATCGGCACTGTCTTAACCACACTGGGACCACAGCTGCAGGCTTTGAAGCTCTGAGGTGAAAATGGTGCCTGTGGTCAGTGTTTCATCCAGTACAGGGGAACTCACAACAACCTGTTACTACCATGACACTGGAACAACCAATGACCAATTACAACAACCTGTTACTACCATGACACTGGAACAACCAATGACCAATTACAACAACCTGTTACTACCATGACACTGGAACAACCAGTAACCAATTACAACAACCTGTTACTACCTTGACACTGGAACAACCAGTAACCAATTACAACAACCTGTTACTACCTTGACACTGGAACAACCAGTAACCAATTGCAACGTCTGGTTACTAGCATGACACAGGAACAACCAATAACCAATTACAGCAACTGGTTACTACTATGACACTGTTACTGGCCTTTTAGTTAAACTCTGAACCTGCCAAGCTTTGAGTGGATCTCTTCTATAATGTTTTAAAAAATTGCCTGACATCACTACCATATGGCACAAAGACGTCAAATGACTGTGATGCAGGAACAAGGATGTGTGTTTTTGATTGTAACCACTGTTTACATATGTGCTTTTATGGCTCATTCTCTTATACTGTACAGCCCAAATGACTCTGCCAAATGTCCTGTGTTAAGCAGTGTTATCACCCCTTTCAGCTCTTCATTAAAAATGATGGACAAGTGAAATAACTTTAAATTTCTAAACAAAATACAGTCTCAGAGGCTGCCGGTCATATAAAAAGTGTTCAAGGAACATTTGTAAATAGCCTGACCAAACTGGCGAACAAACGAGAAGATATTTTTTTCTAAAACACTGGACAACTAGACAGATTACTGACACTGGTTTACCATTATTACAACCCCCAGTTGTGTGTGCTGGGGTTGTTACAGAATGGACACTGTTGGAATATCTGCTGAATGTGTTACCTGGCTGATGGTGAGCAGGTGAACAGGTTTAAAGTGGCAAGCCAAGGGTATGGAAGCCAGGCGTCCCACCGTGATGGATGCCCAGAAGACGCTGGTCAGGTAGCCTGCCATCTTGTGAGTCAGGTTCATGGGCGGAGCCACAGCGTAGGTGTAAACGAAGCCTGTGTATGAGCCCTGCAGCCCAGAGCAGAGAGATCAGCCCTCAGCACCTTTCACACCACGTCTCACGATGCCGGATGGTTCAGCGCCTCCCTGTGCCCTTAGTCTCTCTTACCACTACACCATCAGAGAAGAAAAGTACCATCCCTCCAAAAATATGGAACCCAAAGAACGATAGGGGACGTTCTTTCAGTTTGCTGAGGGGACAGCAATTCATCAGCTTTAGGTAGCCTGTAAAAAAATGTAGAACCACACAATCATAAACCCATACGCAGCAAGGATTGTAGCGTGGGTTTGTGGATTGTAGCAAACTCCACACAACGCTGTGTTCACAAACACGGCTGGGGGCTTTGGTGGAACAGCAATGCAAACAAATAACCTTAAAATAACCTCACATCTAAAATGCCTTTCAAAAGAGCTCCAGAAGCACAAAATCAGATGTGGTGATAATCTCCTGATGTGCTGTTCATAAACAAAACACCTTGTTTTTGTGGGGGTATTTATTAAAAAAAAACTCATTTGCCAAAATCACTGAAGTGTTAAGATCATCTTAGATCAGAGAGAGAGAGAGAGAGAGAGAGATTGTGTGTTCAGTGTAATATGCTCTACCATTTAAAGATGATCTTTGTTTTACTATGCATTTTGAGAAACCCAGCACTAAGAAATAGTGCACTGATGAAATAGTGCACTGATGACTGCAGACAGCTCTCACCTCTTGGTTTGGGGGGCTCCAGCGAGGCCCCTTCCAACTGCCTGGAGCTTCTGTCCTCTTTCACTCCATACATGTGCATGTCACCATCCAGGAGACGAGGGTTACGCTCGGACCAACACGAGAGTAACCTCTCCCGATAGATAAGGACAGACACAGCTACAGGCACAGGCAGCTAGATGCAAAAAATATATAAAAATAAATAAAAAAGGTGAGAAGTTAAATCCTGTGGGAGTGTCTGCGAGTTGAATTCGGTGTGTAGCAAAAGGGGATGATAAAAACCTGCAGTGCAAGAGGGTTAGAGGACAAGGACTGCCCTTCATAAATACTGTTCAATATGCAGAGCAATATACTCCAGCACAGAATTCAGTATACAGGTTCATCAGACAAATAGAATCCTTACATGACATGTTCTGTTAACACAAAAACTATTTTTCAAAAACAGTATTTTTTGGAAAATCTCTTTGAGCCAATTTGGTTTGAAGGCAAACTTGTATATAGAACTATTAAAAAGTAACAGTACTAAAAAAAAATTCCTCTGAATCAGTGGAACCAGTTTCACTTCATGACATGATCATTGTATTCTACTGTTTTGGATTTTTTTAAACACAAAAAGCCTCCTCTGGGATGAAAGTCTTTTCACCAGCCCTAAACCCATAACCCAGAAGCTTTACACAGTTAATAATGTATCTTATAAACATACAGAGTTTGCTTCAAATATCCTTATTTTAGAAGGTGACAGAGAAACGGGTTACATTATACAGTGAGACTACACTGCTCCTTCTTTGACACCATAAAATTATTTAGAATATATAAACTAAAAACTATATTCAGCAGAAAAACTACCTAAACCACTATAGTGTAATAAACTCGTCCCGAGGGAGTATGCAAAACATAGAAATAAGACTCTTGACAATGATGCAACCATTAACTTGATATAATATGCAAAACCCATCATAAATGTGTCTTAGAAATAGCAGCGTGGAAGCTGGCTGAAATGATAACTGCTCATTCAGTTATCTCATTTAATACAGAGTCAGTGAGGGAACCCATATTGCTCAAGCTACGTCAGCTCTGGCACCAAGACACTGCTGGAATGTCTGCTCACAGGCATGTGTTTGCCTCGCTTCCAAAGCTTATCCGAACAAGACAAGACACCACCCCATGAGAAACATACAATGAAGAGCATAAAGCCACAAACTCTTTCTGCTCTAATAGGTCTTCACTGCCTAATCTTTTCACCTAAAACTGTTTGTGCACATTCACGCTTATATGAAACCGAGACTTTGACCTAGACATTCTTGTTTCAGAAAGATCGGCCTTACGTTGATGATTGCCATGATCCAAAAAGCATAAGAGACGTTGGTGACGACTTGACCCTCGGTATGGAGGTGGAAATGGGACACGTTGTGCACGTGTATGCCACTTAGTTTGTTCCTCAGGTACCTCACTGTTGAAGATGAATTGAGGGTTGCATTGCCCAACACGCAGTCCGTCTCAGACAGAAAGGGGTCAGCTATGAGTGGGCTCACCAAAGCCCCAAGACCAACGAAGAAGTGGAGAGCCTGGAAAACAGGGTTGAGGCAGGGTAGCAATACGCTTGAATTTAATGTATGGCAAGTCTTAGTTTGGTTCTTGGTATAATTCACTGTGTAATAGGCAAAGGTTTCTAACAAGTTAACACATTTCAAAATGACAATTTTATAACAGGCTACATATTTTTTAAATAAGGGAGAGACTGTGGTGTAAGACAGGACCTAACTAGTTCTAAAATAGCATCGAAACCACTCAGTTTGGACCAAACGACTTCCAAACCTGCAGGAAAACTGTGGAGTCCTTCTGGTAAATCTTCACCAGCTGCAGGTTGGAAATAGTATCGATAGCACCCATGGCCAGGCCCGTGACAGCCATGGCAACAGCCAGCATCGGCAAATTGACGCATGTGGGGATGAAGGCGAACACTGCAGAGATGGTGAAGGTGGATACAGCAAGGGACCACAACGAGCAGGCCAGCCTAGAGAAGAGAGGCGGTTGATCAAGTAAGTCTGAGACCCCACAGCACCGTGCCAGACAGAAAATCATCTTATTAAGGAATATGGACAAGTCAAGATGAAAACCACAGAGGAGGGGTATTGTTTCACAAAGTAAGATAGGCTGTTTGGATATTGTTGACATTGTTGTCACCTTGACCCAATATGCTTGTTTGTGTAGTGTTAGGAAATGGAACCACATGATGCAGAGATTAGCATTATTGTTGTAATCCTACTGACAACAAGATATGTGATTCAAGTGGTGTTTTTTTTTTTACTTTGAAATGAGCATCCTGGCACCATTGACAAAGAAGCTCTGCCCACAGGAAAATTGTTCTGATTGAGTTTGTAGAAAGTAAAGTCCAAGAAAGTAAAATATTTTCATCCTTTAAAACATGTTCATGTAATCTAATATGCTCATACTGAAACCACCTTCATACACAGTGTAAATAAAATCTCTTATCTACAAATGTGTCTAGCAAATATACTCATGTTTGCTGCCAAACCTTTCCGAATGAAACCAGGCAGGGGGTATTTGAGGGTCAGACACTGAATAATTGAGCACAAATAAGGGAAACGTACAAAATTAAGTTAGAAACCCTTGGAGCTCACACGACCGTTATGCTTCCCTGATTCTTAGTGCCAGCCTTTTTGAATTGCTCCAGGACATTTTTCTGTACTCTAGGCAGAGTAAAGCCAGAACACACATAACCTTTAAAATAGACTTCACCTTTTTCACATGTACTTCTCTTATACAACACTTTCTGCATTAATGATTTATCAAGGAAATGCTCCTGGTTGCTTACACGTATCCGTGCAATGGACAGCTAAAAAAGGCACTGAGATGCAGCAGGTGGAAGCGTATTGTCCACCTGCTTTTTGAAGAATGTTGATCTTCATCCAGAGAATGCAAACTAACTAGATTACTAGGTGGAGTGGAAGCTGAACAGCCCTGCTTTGTTTATCAGACATTTAGTTCTTCTGGAGAAGGGAGAGTAGGTAAACAGTAGATACTGATATGAGACTCAGTGTAGCTCAGAAGGCCTTAGAGGGACCTTAGTGAAAAACATGACAACCAGCAAAAGGGTTTCCAACAAAACAAGGCGTAAGTGGAGGTCACTGACAGATTAGGCCTCGTTTTAGCAAGACACTCCGCAAACTGTCCACTCCGCAAACTGTCCACTCAGATAGGAGCACAGATCGCATAAGGCTAGGTAATTGAGTGTAAAAGAGCTCCTATCGTACTAGATGGTTTGTTATTTTACGTAATATACTGTCAGAACGTCTTGTAATGTAAAATCTAAAAATACTCCTCTAGTTCATTTACAAGTCATAATAAAAGAAATGTGCTACATTCAGTAGTTTCCCTAAACGTACCCCTATGTTCACCATAGAAAAGTATTTCCTAGAAAATAATTAAATCTGTGGTTATTCACCAACTCACCAAGTTCACTTTTGTCATTAAATGCCCTGTAGCCTAAAACGACATTGAATTTGACAGCCATTCTTGTTCAACAAGTATACACTTTATTTAAATAGTTTAGGGTGAGTTGCTCTGGATACTTGCGATTTACTGAAGAATCCGCCAACCGAACTGCCTACGAAGAGACAAAACTGCTGTGAGAAGAATACCAGCGTAATCCCCTGTAACGTGGACTGTGTCTGGCAGCGGAGGTCAAGGATAGTCGGTCCCAAGAAAGCGACGCATAGTCCGAAACTGAAGAACACGCTCCAGTATGTCAGTGTATGCTGCCAGTTGCTTCTGAATAAAGCGCAAATACGTTCGTCCACCACCATGATATTATAAATCGTTCTACGAATCATCGTGCTGTTATGTAATTAGTAATGTAGTTGAAAACGTCTTCATGCTTTTAGAACCGCATGACAAGAGTCATTGCAAGAGCAAGTAATCACCTGTCTAAGAGGCTGGAGATGCACTATCAGCACCGAGATCCTCCCCCTGAGAACTTAAACTTTACCTTTAAAGGAGGGCACAAAACAATGCTACTTCCTATACATTTTCTATAACGCAAAAAACATTTTAGGGAGAGGTACTACTCAACAAAACTTAACCAAATAGTTCTGTTTTTGATTGGGAAGTGTAACCGTTTTCTGGGTCTGTGTTAGGACTACTCAATGTGAATAGTGTACACCGGAGAATAGTACAATTTGTAATAGCACTTTAACCTTATTTTTTAAGTTTTAATGTTATCTCTCTTTTTTACATTTGTCGTCTACTAATAGTATATCATTCCAAATTAGTTTATCCTAATGGAATTGAAGTGAAAATTCAATCTACAGAATTCCATTGCATAAGAAGGAATTTCATGAAGAACCTATGAAATAGTGAATCACGCGAGGACGCGTGGATATGTGTGCGCAAGTTCTGACCCATTTCAACTGAACCAGTATTTGTTAAAACTCCTCTGCGGGCGAGAAAACAAAGCACTCCAAAAGAAAAACGGCAAAGGTGGCAAGAATATACACCAACATACTACATATTACACACTCAACTTCATGAATACAATATAAATTTAGAAATCACTTTACAGCAAGTCCGGACATCAAATGCATTTGCAGCAACGGCTCAACATAAGCACGCTACAAACTTTAAAAACGCATGCAGCTTAAAGGACCGCTGCGTAAAATTGACACCAAGTGTTTAAAATGGGCACTACAGTGCAAATACAAAACACTGTAAAGTTGACTACCCCCGAAGACAAAGTAAATGTGCCATTATCAGTCTATTTACACAGAAAACTTAACTAAAGTATGAATCTAACACTACCGAAGTTGGACCATATTCACTGATTCAACCAAATATTTAAATAAACTCTTCCAAAACGGGTAAATACCACTGTCCCGCCTAATCCTGCGGAGTGACTGACAGCACTTAAGGTGTGTTAGCATGAGGGCATTAGCCAGCGCTGGTCATTGATTAGCGATCACTTCTGCAACTACGTCTCAAATATTTGCTGCTTTGATAACCCATCAGCACAAGAATTAGAACACCCACTAATCTCAGTGATACATTACTTAAGGTTAGCTAACCATATTGAAATGGATCAATATGATGTCCGTCTTAAACTCATTTTGGGCTCTAATATGTCTCTAATAGTCATGAAACTTTTCAACAAGGATGTTTTTTTTTAGGTTAGGTAGAATCCTATGTAGCCCCGTCGATATTCAGTGTTTAGTGGGATAAGGGTTACTATCTAGGCGACGTTGGGAGCCGAGAATATTGTTTTGAGTGGGCGCGAGTTGAGTGGTGATGAGTTTTCTCTATTGGGTAAATGTAATTTGTGAAAAGCTGTTCATTCGGATTGCCTAATCGGTTGTCTAATCCTTACAGTAGTGTAGTGTGGGTGAAACAAGTGTTTATGAGTGTCAGTTTTGTTTCCATAGCTAAAGTAGCGTGCTGTACATTAACCTGTTATCTTACGAGCTAGTTTTGTTAAATGTCTCTAATGTGACTGAGATTAATTAATCGCTTTTGAAGACAGCGAGAGTCATTCTGGCACTCCACTCAGCCAGCGAGAAAAGAGACCATCAGGCTTGGATAGCAACTTGGATCGTCGAGTGGCAATAAACATTCGCAGGCACATCCAGTTTACCACGCCATTTTCTGTCGGAGCAGGGTGATTTCGCATTTGACTGTGAAGACTACTAAATGAGAGGTATTTTCATTTCCTTTACTTTTGCTCATAAGTGTGAAGCGGCCGTTGTGTTTTTGGTCTCAGCGTTCCCGAGCACTGAATCAGGCCTGCTAGACGCTTGGTTTAATTTTTGGTTCAGGTTTATTTGTATATTTACACTTGAGTGTATTGCACTTGTATGCTGTGCGTTAATTATTGGTGAGCAATACTTTGTTCTTTATTCGGTTGATAACTTGGTGTTATGCGTGGGTAATAACCAAAGACGAAGGTAAGGACTAAGCATGCCTGTTACTGTAATTTGAATGTTTGTAAATTGTCTTGGGTATCAAGGTAAGGAAATCAAATTGCATAACAGTGATAGAAACATTAAACGAGCACTTTTGTAACTGGCAGAGTAAGAGCAGGATTTGGGATTCCTCTTTTGAAACATTTCGAACCTAGCATCCTATTATGGTTGGATGTTAAGGGTTGGGGGTGTTACAATAACTCAGTTGGTCCACGTTAGCTTGCTTCCATAGCTGCAGCACACTGTTTGCTGGCCGATGTGTTGCATGTCTGGCAACCCGGGGTGTTAAAATGGTGCTGGGAAATGTGCAGTTGGTGGAATCACAGCCAAAATCATAAAAAGTCGTTCCGCACGGAATGGGAATTGCAAAGGAGAACATATTGGCTTTTCACTGTTGTCTGAAAATCCGGTATTTCAGTTTATCACATGATATATAATGGTAATTGTATTATTTTGTATATAAATATATTACATACATGTTTCAGCATGTCCAACTACAACAGAGGGCAGGGAAAGGGCGTTGGATCCTGTAGAACTGGAGCCTTAGGATTTTACCACAGGCAGTGAACACAGAATGAACAGTAATCTGTAGAGGATGCTCCGTGTTCCATCATAGTTACTTTTGGACAGGTTTAACAAAAAATAAGTCACTAAAACCATAGGTCTACTACAGTAGCCAGTGCTGTAGGTTACAGCATGAATTATATATACTTGCAACGTTAAAACAGCTAAAGCTTTATGTCCAGCTTATCAGTTCGACATATATCCTTAAGACTCTATTGCAAAAACCATCTCCTTCCCTGTTCTGTCTGTGTGAGTAACTGTTTACATACTGTGTGATACAGTTCCTAAGCTGGTATTGCAGTGTTTCTGAAGCTGCATTTGTTTGTAGGTTTGCATTGTGTTTATGAATCTGCAGTGTGTTGGTTGAAATATGGAGAATCTGTTTGATTGAACTGTTTTAATGTGTAGCCTACATCAGCTGACCATGTTTGACCATATTGTATCACATGAATGTTTCTTTAAAGTGAAATGTGCAGATTTTCCTCTAACACAGCATGACTGCAAACAAATATATTTCTTATAAATTCTACAAGACTGAAGACTCGTTGTTAGGGATCACGCAATCAGTGGTTCACACAGGAACCCAGGAGCATCCAGATATAAATACTTGAGGAATTTATTTTAACAATATTCATAAATTGTTGTTTGTATCAATGTAATTTCATCTTTCAACTGATCAATGAATGTTTTTCCAAACTTATTTCAGTCCCAGTCTACCCACTCAGTATGCAGACTGTGGCTTTACATTTTGTCTTACAACTTTCTTTTGGCTCTTGGTATAATTTACAATGAGACAAAAACAAGCAGAGAGCCCTTACACTATTATCTAACAAATACAATTACTATAATTTATATTAAATTGGAAACAAATGACCAGGAAGCACAAGTCAACAAATACACCCACGTATCCACATATCCATTCCACTGACCTCACATAGGCTGTGGGTTGAGTGGAATGGGGAGTGATAAGTTCTCCTCTTCTTATTAACACATACTGCAAGCACAAATGTTCAATCATTTTATTATGGAGTTTTATCATTTATTTAGTTATTAATTATTCAATCACTTTTGGCTTTTTCAGCAGTCACAATACATTCAGCATCAGTATATTGAAATAGAATAGACATATCACACAAAATATTTAATATCACATTTCATACAAAAATCTAAATCTTTTATAAAACATTTAGACATAATCTAATGTCATTTAATAGTCATCTCAATTTCCTGGCAAAAAATAAATCACTGAGAATAAAGAAAACACATGTTAAAATACTCATATTTATTCTTTCCAATACATTATTTAAAATATTTTTATTTACCACAAAACTCACAAATAGGAGAACATCTGCTTCTGTAATGCTAGAATGAAATAAGAAGGGTGAGGTGGACGTAACCTTCTCACTCCCCCCTGCCTGCACTTCAAACCCCTGCCTCTCACTCTTCCTCTCTCACACCACTCCACCATTCTCTCTCTCTCTCTCACTCCCTCATTCACTCAGCCTGTCCCTCAGACTCATTCTCTTTCATTGAGCCAGTCTCCTCGTCTCTCTCTCTCTCTCTCTCTCTCTCTCTCTCTCTCTCTCTCATCCGGTGGCCTTTTGATTTTTTTTTTTTTTTTTTGTACTTTAAATGCAATACCACTATGATTCTTTGTGCCCAGTGGCTTTCACTAGATCTATTTAGTGCTTTTTTGTTAGGACCTTTACACTAGGACAAAACAGGAAGAAGAGGAACAGGAGCCCCAGAAGACACTGGGGGGCCGTGTGCAAACACAGTAGAGCAGTTCATCTCTGCACTGCTTTATGAAGACCCAGAAATGTATCCCATAATAATATTAAAATAGGCATTATTACTAAAAAAGACTCTAATGTTGGCCCAGTCATTGTAGTTTATACAAGGCACCTTTACATGCTTTATCTCTGAGGTAAAATGTTACGGAGTTCAGATACTACCACCTTTTGAAAATATGATTTCATTCTATTGTGTGAACTGACAGAATGTTAAAAACAGGTCTCTGAATCTTTAAGTAGTATCTTCATCTCTGCAGTCATTCGCAAGTTCTTTAAACTTTAAATATGCAAATAATTTCTAATGGATAATGGTATTTAGAATTGATATTAATTATCTTATGCATGTGTTCATTTACTAAGTCGACGATTAGACGTGATAAAACAATTAAAACATAAATTAAATATAATTAAATTAAATGGATTCTGAATTCTCACTCATCAAGAAACGGGTATGGAGTTATAGTATCTCCCACACAAGTACACGCACAAATAGACTGGAATTATTAGCATAAGATCTGAAAAAACTACATTATATGAGAGACGGAGATTAACTCCAGTCTCTCTATCAGATACCAGTGTCCTGTATATTTGTGACATACTTTTTAAACCCGTGGTGAGTGTCACAAATAATGTAATATCAAATTTGATGCAGCTCTTATGGAAAGCTTTTAATTACTGGTTTTACATGTCCGATTTAGTGATATCTTGGATGTCTAAATTTAGTATTCATGTGGACTTTTATAATTCTTTCAGAAGATAAATTGAAATATAAGGAAGAATGTTTAATCCATTGGTTATTATTTATAGATATGGAAGATTTGAACAGCAGAGACAGAGGCTTCATTCAGCCTTGGTAATATAACTGCATAAAATCCAATAAGACGTCCATGGCGTCGTTCTGCATGTTGTGTGTAAAATTCCTAATTTCCTGTTATTCAGCCATGTGCATGTGCTTGGCGAGAGATCGTTTCTGGACACAGACAGACAGGCAGGTGGGATATTTCCCTCGTATTTGTGCCGTCCTTCCCTATGTGCCAGCAGCTCCTGCCGGAGGACGTCACCTCAGATACTAGAAGATGCTCTGTCGTCTGTTCTTGCCATGACCTGAGTTTGGGAAGAAATTAGATTGATTTAGAAGCTCCTTTAACAACGGAACGTTGTCACAAAAGTGGCTTTACAGATGTCTTGAGTCCAAGCCCCCATTGAGCGAGCCAAGGGCAAAAAAAAACTCCCTGAGAGCATAAGCAAGAAACCTTGAGAGGAACCAAGACTCAAAATGGAGGGGTCCATCCTCCTCTGGCCAACATGGGGCACCACAATAATAATAGTACGATCAGTAGTGAAAGTCTATTACTTGTGTGATTATAAATAGGTCCTGAGATCTAGTAAAAGTGTAACTTGTCTTAGTTTTCGTGTTATGACTTTATACATCAGATGCAGTCCACAGCAGGTTCTAGCTTGTATCTTTACTTTGACCATCATGGTGATTTTAGACCATCAATCAAGAAGCAATCCAACTACAACTAGTTAAGCCACTTGATATCATGGTTGTGTATTAAATAAATGAGATCTTGTTATTAATAGCATATGGCTTACGAATTAAAGCTAGTAGGGTTATCACAAATCTTGGACTATGCTGCCCTACACTGTTTCAAGATTTTCCTGCTTCCAACACCTACAGCTCTTCAGCTCTTTATCAAGATTTTCTGCAGTTGGATCAAGTGTATTGAGAGCCGGAAAAATGTGAAAATGTGTGGTATAGTGGGTCAGGGTAAGACCATTGTCTTATAGTATAAAAATTCAGTAAAAGACTAATGCTGTGGGGGGAGGAGACTCTCCTGACATCAAGAAGAAAAGTAGAATCGGTATGCAGCAAAAATCCCAGTGCTGAATTGCCTCTTACGAGCTTTAGTAATCTTTCACATGCTTGAATTGCCTCTTAAAGGTTTGAATTAACTCTTGTAGTTTTTAAAGATCTCTCATGGTGTTGAATTAACTCATACAGGGTTGAATTGCCTCATACAGGCAGAAGGACTTTTGAGTGCTGTAGGTCTCTGGTTCCAAGTCCTTGTACTCTGGAGGTTCCTGCAGATTTTCCACACTGCCTTCCCCAATTAGCCAGATGTGGCACAGTGTCCAATCAGCATTTTCAAAATCCTATACTGGCTTTGGATTCAATAGCTGGGAAGAAGTTTTCAGGACTAGGGGTAATTAAGCAGGTCCAAGCAGGCCTGGAGTAGAGTGATCCTACCTGGGGGGTGAAAGACGGAACTACGGTGGCCTGGATCCTTATGGAGCTGCACGTCCTTCAGCAAGAACACGGACGAGGCTGGAGGCACACAAGGTGGGGTTAAATTGTGAGGGAGTGTGGGAGGCAGTTGAGGGCTTCTCATTGAGACATGGGTGGGTTTACTCACTATCTGGTAAGGAGTGGATCTCCTCTCCCAGGCTGCGGAAGTACGCGTGTCTCAGTGACGCTTCAGCGGAGATCCTTTTCCTGGTGTCGTACTGTGGCCAGACAGTAAGAGAGCATAGAACAAGAAAGGTGTGCATGAAGGTGCATATCACCAGCACTAATGACATGGGCTAAACTACGCTTAGTTGGTTTCGCCTTTCATTTTATTTCACGTTGTGTTATTGGTATTTCATTGTTTTATTTTGTCATCAATTGTCCTCTTTGAGATTTCAGAGCTAAAACGAAAGTTCCATATAAACAAAGTTGCTTATTGTCGTTTTAAAAAAACAAAAACAAAAAAAGGTAAAACATGACTTACCAACATTTAACTTTCTGCTAATCAATCCAGGTCTGTACTGTCAAGTTTTCGTAAAAGGTTCAAAAACTTATTGTATCGTTGTTTTCTCACATGATACGACTTTTCAACAAATCCTCCGTGAGTTGTAGCAAAGGAAGGACAAGCGTCACAACCCTTCTGACTGCACGTGCGTGACACTTCGTGATGATGTATGTTGCTCGGGTGGGGTTGCCACCTCTCCAAAAATTAAAAACTGGCGAAAACAATCCACGCCTTAAATGTTGATTGCTGAAAAATGTGTACTGTTGAATAGCTTTAACCATTTTTAATTCTCTTTTAATCATTAAAATAAAATATTAATATACAATTTAAGGAGGCATTGAGGAGGTAGTATACCCATTTATATACCCATTTCCTTTCCCGTGTTACTGAGACATCGTTAGTGTGTGTGTGTGTGTTCAGTACAATCTCTATTCTACAGGTGTGCGTTAATGAGTACGGCTGGATCAGATCTCTCTCTTCACGCTGTTCTTTGTTAATAGCTCGGCGTTGGCACGGGTAGGCTGGGCTTACTGATCCCTCAGCTATAAAACCATTCCCCGATGAACCACCAATCACAAGTGTCATGTTTCTCAAGGTATAAAATTGTCTTCGCTGGAGCTGGCAGCGTTTCAAACGAACGGTGCATTAGAGCGATTGTCTAAGCGGCGGCTGCGCTCTGACTGCGCGATCAGTCAGTGGGGTTTGATGAGAAACAGGTGCGAGGTTCGGACTCATTAAGGGCGCTGTCACCATTAACAGATCACGCGCTCCGCAGCACGCCGTGGTCTTTCATCATATTGACAGGTCACCTTTTGCTCGCTCTGCGTGTGATGCACGCACTGAGAGAGGCATACCTGTAGACAAACGTGCGCTCCTCACTAGTGCAGAGTTTGAATCAACAAAACATTCAGTAAAAATAATGATTTGCCTTTTTAAACACCATTCAATTGCTCTGCGCGTTCCCTATACACAGTAGTCTATATGCACTAAAACTTTTCCTGCCTACCCACGCTTGACTGAAGTAGGATTTAGAGCTTTCAGTTTGTCTTTGTTTACATGTGTTTTGATATCGCTATATGCCTCTGACGCTTCTCTCGCTAAGTCTGATGGGACGTCGAGAAGCACGCAGCCAGTGAAGAGCTCGCGGCAGACACCCGAGTCTACACCTTAATTAGCGACCCGCGTCTGTGTGGCAGACACCGGCTCAGCTCTTATACAGAGCCCTTAACGAGACTCTCCTCTCTTATACCAAGGGATATCTATAAATCCACATAAGAGCAAAACCCTGGGTTTATAAAGCACCTCGCTGGCCTTTGCACGTGTCGTGTGCTCATTAGGAATTTTATGGATCTGTAGGCTACAACCGAGTATCAACAGGACAAAGGATAGAATGTATGGGTTGATTCCTCTTGTTGTCAGCTACGGCTATTCTCGTTATCTCCCAGGAGCTGTTTTGAGAGAGATTTTTTTTTTATGGCTGAGAATCCCAATTGTATAGTGCTCATCTTTGGAAATAGCTTTGACTTCTGCATATAAATGAATCTTAGTTGTGGATTAAAAGGGATTTTCAGTGGAAAATTACAATTGTTGATGTATTTTACTTCGAGGCTGTTTATCTGTCTCAGAGGGCTTTACAGTATCGTAAGGGGCCATATTTAAAAATCATTATATCGGATTTTTACATTTAAATCTTCCTAAAGGTTAAGAGCCAGTGTTATTGTTCACTGCTTCATGCTGTTGCTTTAAAATATATTTTCCCAGCCATTCTGGCTCCTGGTTTCTTTAATATGCTCCTAAAATATGTGTGAAGTGAGTGGGAAATGCTGTACTGAGTAAATACTGGCTGAAATTACACGTAGAAAAAGTTCAGCTTGTACTATGAACAATAACAACAACAACAAACTTTAAAGGCAAAAGGTCAATTTTTATCCACCTTTAAAAAGTTGCTTCCACTTACCAGCAGCAGTGCAGTGAGAAGGTCGATGCCTTCAGTGTCCAGCCTACAGTTGTACACACACAACAACAGTGAAGACTTCTAACCAAATGGCAAACAAACAAACAAATAAATAAATTAAAGTCTCCTGCAGCTTTTGCAAAATAAATCTGCAAGGCCTAAACTCATTAGCAGACCACCCTTTTGTTCATTATTCAAAGCTCCTTGGAATTCAGCAAGATGAATTCCCAACAATAGTGGCTGCCTCTGTTTTATGGGCTTCAGGTCTTGAGTTTGTTCATAATTCATATGCTTAGGTTTGCTTCATTTAGCTCGGCGAACACAAAGACTAAAGATTTAGCTCGGGCCACCACCTCACCGCTAAGCACTCTTATGCACTTGAGTTACCTGGGAACGTGATTTATAAGAGCCTGACTTCTGTACTGGGGAAAGAGGTAGGACTTGAAGTCCTCATTAGCGGTAATCCCAGGACAGGTCTCCTCAGTTGGGGTCCCTAGATAAATGGAATCGGAGCAGATTCATTTGTACCCTCTGTAAATGATCAGTGTGTTGCACATATGGCTACTGCAAATCAGACTGACCATGCTAAACAAACGAGGCTCTTTAGGGATATGCCTTTCACAGAGTTACACTCTTCAGGGCTTTGATGCTTGACTGGATGTTGCTTTCACATCCCAAACATATGACAAGATGCATGACACTATATATATATATATATATAAAGGCCCAAAACAAAACAAGGCCAGTTACCATGACACTTCAGCAGATGAACTTTTTTTTTTTCCTCTAGAAGCTGTCAAATGTCGTACCCATAAGACGGAAAATCAGGTGTAGCTCGTCCTTGACAGTCGAGCCGGGGAACATGGGTCTTCCTGTCGCCATTTCGTATAGAATGCACCCGACACCCCTGAACCCAAGACAAGCCAACGTCATTTGGATACACAATGCCATGCTCTGCTTAATTCCTTTCATGTTCTTGTGTGTGTGTGAATGTGTGAATGTGCACGCGCGTTCGGGGGGAGAGACGGCAGGCTCTCATTCATTCCAAAATAAACGAATAAATCTTGACATTTCCACGCAGCAGGGATAATTTGCATGAAAGACTGGATTCTAACAGATTTTCTGGCTGCGGTTAAGGTGAATTTAAAGATGGCTTCTGTGGCATGTTTTGATTCCCAGCCGCTTGGAAGGTGGCCACGAGACGTCTGCGAACCGGAGATATCAGGAAGAGACATGTGCCCGCCGTCACACACGGACTGATTAGCTCCTGGGCTAATCCCTGGGATTACTGAAACACAGAGGGCTTTTTATTGAACACTAGAGTCTGGGCTTTAAACAAACAAAATGGAGGTGGGGGGGAGAAAGAGAAACATTTGTATCTGTCACTGTGTCAACAATTCATGCAACCTGAGGAATAAGGGTCGACTTCCTGCATCTGAGCAGACATACGGTACTGGGAAAGTCTGCAGCGCACATGGATCTCCCTGAGTTGCTTGGTGTTCATGTTCATCAACGGAGCGTTTCCTCTGGAAATCTGATGGTTGTGTGAGAGTGTACACGAGGCCATAACTTCTCTTTTGTTCTCACTGAGTAAGACTTACAGTATTTGCCTGTGTGGGATGTAAGTTTATAGGAGTTTGAAGGACCTCAGTGATACACTGTGGCTTTTATATATGGCATGCGTTTCCCCCTAGAGGTCTTGCTGGTGTCGTGTGGATTGGCTGGAGTAGTTTGTAGATGGGCAGCTTCTCACCACATGTCTATGGGAGTTGAATATTCGGTGGAACCCAAGAGCACGTCAGGGGGCCGGTACCACAATGTCACCACTTCGTTCGAGTAGGTTTTTGTCGGGACAGACTTCGCTCTCGCTAGTCCTAACAAGGCAGAGAGGGACAAGAAACATTCCTGAGGCGAGAAACAAATGTTGCTCAGTAACCCGGTAATTGGCCCGACGTCGTCTTGAGATTTATGCAGTTTGAAACTTCTGAAGCACACGCCGCTGAGGGGAAGAGGGTGAGAAGAGGGAAAACAACCCAGCTAAAGCCGTGCTGGCGTAATCGACTGAAAGAGTCTCACCAAAGTCAGCAAGCTTGAGTTCACCCTTCTCGTTGATAAGCAAGTTCTGTGGCTTGAGGTCTCTGTGTAGAATTTTTCTTCTATGGCAATATGATAAGCCACGGAAAAGCTGGAACATGAAGACCTTAGCGAGAGAGAAGGAGGGACAGAGAGATGTAGGGGAGGGGAGGTTAATATAAAACTAAGCTTTGAGGTAAAAATTGATACCGTAAACAAAAAGAATTATTGCGGAGGAATTAATGTGTAAATTGGATTCCTTTGACTGGGAGGTGATGGATGGAGGCCCTACAAGGCACCTTCACGTTGTGCATGCTCATTAGGTGTCTGCAGTTGTCTAGGTACTGCTTCAAATCACTGTCCTGTGGAAAGAGAGAACGCCTTCAGAGGTGGGTCTAATGTGCACAGCCATCCAGAACTGCTTCTGGCAAAGCAACACAGTGGTTTATTTCATCCACTCTTTTATGTTTACGAGCGACGGCCGCAGCTCTCCTGCGTTTTCAGGAAAACAAACGGCGTATATTTTGTAAAAATCAGCTGAGTGTGAAAGACAGGAAGGTGGGTCTTACCAAATACTCGAAGACCAGAGTGAGACAGCGGTCAGTATGAATGATGTCATGCAGAGTTACGATGTTGGCATGCTTCAGGTTCTTCAGCAGCGAAACTATGGCAACAGAAACACGAGGCGACTGTACTGTCACAATGCTGAACCCTTACCAATCCACCACTGCATCAACTTTTCAATACCCCCGCTCTTCACAGGAATCCATCTTTACACTATTCCAGCTATGCGGAGTTTCAGGCAAAAGCACATAAGATCCCTGTATACCATGCTCAGCCTGTGTGGCCATTTCCCCACATGTCCACTAGGGGGCAGCCTCGATTCACGTTGCACACACTCTTTAGCGATTCCTCTCACGTAAACACCCTCTCATTTAGCGGGAGAAACTCGGGCCCGGGGGAGAGGAAGCCTGCGGCTCACCGGGCTGAGATTTGTACTCCTGGCTGCAATCTGGAGCTTTAACAACGAGGGAGCTTTAGAAATCGGCAGTTATTCTGGGGTAGAGAGGGGCATCTTGTAGAAGGACACTACCTTCCCTGATGGCTGTGCAGGGAGCTCCTTCTTCATGCTCTAGACGGATCTCTTTGAGGGCCACCAGGTTTTCTGTCAGCTTGCTACGGCCTTTGAACACAGTGGCATATGTCCCCTGTTGGAGAAATAAGCATCTGAGTGCCATTGATTTGCATAAAAGCCCGCCCCTCTCGCTAGACACGCGTCAGATACGTGCCGTTGCGAAACGGGTTGACATCAGACCTAACGCACACCGACGAGTAAAAGGCCTGGAAACCGACGCGAAGAAATGATGCGATTTTGTTGAGAGTCAGGAACTCGAAGACGAAAATGAGTTATGCGGTTTATACTTGTGCATGTGTGAAGAAAGGAGAGAGAGACCAAGAGAGAGAGAGAGAGAGAGAGGATGCAGGAGTTAAAAGAACAGGGTAGATTAATTCTCATTAATTCCAGTCATTTGGGTTTTCAGCTTCTGACCCTCACTGATGCACCGATTGCTTCACCAAAAGTCAATGCACCAGATTTCATTAAAAAATAAACGTATAATACATTAAAGCCTTCAGGGTGATTTAGTATTCACTTTGGTAATACTTCAGCTTGTTATCAGCTGGGCGAGACTGTCCATGTCTGATATTCCAGACAATCCCTTTTTTAGTAAAGCAGCCATAAAAGAGCCTTCCAGCAGGCTGTGTGCCGAGCATTATTGTCCATGCCTCCTAGTGTGCATGTTTTCTTGCAGTTAATGGTGAATCGACGGATTGTGTGCAGCATGGCTTTGAGAATGGATTGATGAGTCTTCTCTGTACCACACTGGCTCATATTAAGGCAAGACCAAGAGACTGCACATGATAAGAAGAAGAGAAGTCCCGTTTGCTAGGACCAAGTCTGCATGGATTCCCAATTACCTCTTCTTGCGCTCGTCCCCTCACGCTTAACACTGGTGTATCAAAATGCTTGCTTTACTTTGGCAAATGCCTGAAGGTTTAAATAATCTTTCTCGCTTTAACTGGGAAACTGAAATGACTGAGGACTCACCTCACCCAGTTTGCCCAGTTTTACGTAGGTCTCCAGTTTCCCAAAGCCGATGTCAGACTGAAATTGACAAACACACGTGCGTAGGTATGGGGTAGGGGGACACTTCGTAGCACCTCTTAAAGGGCTCGATGCTCTTTTGGTTTTATGGGCACCAAAATACTTTGCAAATGCAGGTCTGCAGTCATAAGCTTCAGTCAAAATCACCATGAAACACTGAAATGTGACCTAGATTAAAACAGCGTTCAATCTCTTTCAGAATCACCAATGTAAGATATTTGAATCCTTTTCCCGCTATGCAATGTTCTGCCTACAGGATCCAACTTCAGGAAATATTCCTGTTTTAGTGCCTCACATTTTAACATTAACATCCAGATGTGTTCCCTGTTATCATGTGAATGGTTGGTGGGATTTTGGGAAGTGTCTTGTGTTGTGTGTGTGTGTGTACGTGTTTGTGTGTGTGTATCTGACCAGCGAGGCTCGTCTGGACATGCGGCTAAGTGGTTTGCATGGCTCAGGACTCTCCATCTGCAGTTTTTTCAGAAACTCCGGTGGCAGGCGAATGTCCATGGGCAGACACATCTGCTTACTGACATCCTAAACACACACACACACACACACACACACACACACACACATACACGTCGAATGTGTACTTGCTGTCATCTAAATCATGCATCAAAGGTACTTAGCGCCAAACGTCAAGGAGAATTCGACAGCTTTGTAGTCTGAGAACAGTGGAATATGGAAATGAAAGCCCTCTGGAACAACAGGTATGGCATTGTTGATGGTTACATTGTTTATGGTTACATTCCTCCTTGTTTGTCCTTTGGTGGTGAACTTGAAATATTTTCATCGACTAAATGTGAGAAGTTACTTGAATGAGAATATTGGCATAGCTGGAATATCTTAGGATACCTCAAATAATTACTTGAATTTTTTTGGGGGGGAAATCAATAGAATAGTTCTGTGAAAACTGTAACACTTAACTTACACTCAGAGTTGGTGGAAACTCCTTCACCTGCACTAAGGACGAACCTGGAGGATTGATGGCTTTCTCCTTTTAAGGAAGCTTGTATGGTGGCACAATCAAACTTCACAACAGCTGAAAGAAAAGCTTTCTCCGCCCGCTCTCTCCCTGGCGTGCTTCGGCCCAGCTCAGGGGCTTGAACTAAGGGTGTACGGCGCAGATAAAAGCTTCCAAAGCACCAAGAGGAACCTAGTGGGCTTCAAAACGGAGAGGGCATTCATGCCAATTTTCCTCCTCCAGATGCATGGCTGCCGAACACAGGGTTTGACAGCGGGGCCTGGGAGGACAGAACGGGACGTCTGTGTCGAGATACGGGGCCCGGCTTAAAAACAACCCGTCGCCTGTGTTTAGGCGAGGGCTCCATCTTTTCTGCAGCTCTCTGGCAGATGTGACATGGAGGGGTGGTTCGTAATGAAAAGCTTGTATTTGTCCTTCACACGCAGTCAGGGCGCGCGGGGGTGGTGGTGGTGGGGGGGGGGGTTGATGGCTGCTTGAAAAGAGAGGAAGACGAGGAGGAGGAAGATGACAATGGCACCGACTGCTGTTGATTAATCCGTTATCCTCTCCTTACAGGCTCCATTTGGTGGGAGTTTTGTTTGGGTTTATTTGTTTTTCGGCGAGAAGGAAGTCACCTCCGGAAGGATGATGCTGACATTTATGCTACAGCTCTCACAGCCTCCTTCGTCTATAATAAGCCATCTTGGGTCTAACTCATGGCTGTGTTCTCATATAAGCTGAAGAACCTAATTCGGATGCAACCCAGCCACCCTTTCTTCGGGCCTTAGTGGAATACATTTGCTTTGTTTTGTTATATAACATTACATATTCATTACACATTAATGTTTTCTGTAGGAACTTCTTCCTTACACAGGGAGTCTAGCGCTGGTTCAGGTGCAATTGCTACTGACCTCCATGGAGAAGCGGCGGTGTTGGACTCGGCTGTGGTACTGGAGATGGGTCGGGGAGTGGGCCTGGGATTTTGATGTCAGCTGACCGGGCTCAGCCTGCAGGCTGTGGAGTCCTAGGCTGTTCCCTACTCCATCTGTGGAATTCAAACACAGCGCACCACAAGTGACCACGGCTTTACCTTCAAGCACAGTTTCTTCGAGAGCCCTGGATGGCAGCGGTGACGTTGTGTGTGTGTGCTCTCCGAATTGCCGCTGTGGATGAAAAGTGCCGCACAAATAAACTCACTTCGCCCTGCCTGTGCATTTACGGGCACTGTTGTTGCAATAATAAACATTCTTGCTATTGCAGTAATAACACAGACCTTCCTGCTACAGCCTGAGACTCACTGGGGGCTATAGCCGATCTCAGGCTGCCTGGAATATTAACATGAACATCTCAGTTGGGGGCAGTGTGGCACTACACCACTTCTCCCTTGTTGTTGTCCTTTGCCGACAACGTACAAACTGCACATAGACGCATGAGGAATTAAAAAGTAAAAACAAAAAACAAACTTCAGCATCTCAAGAATCAAGTTTAATCCAATCCAAACTGAGCACCTGACAAACATCGCCCTTCTCTGATTGGCCTGCTAACTCAATAACCGTGAGGTCAACTTTACCATATGCTGCTGACCGAAGGCACCATTAATCAAGTAAGCCATAATTGCGGCTTCTCTGCAATTAGTCCTCGCTGTGTGGCGCTTCATGCATTTATGATGTGGCTGATCTAAATGCATGTCAATCCAAGCCGCCCCAATTAATATATTCTGTGTCAACAGACTGTCAGCGCAAATCTAATTATGCCCCTATAAACCGCACCTGATGCGAAGCAGCAGGGCGGGCAGCGTCGAAGCCGGCGCCTGACCGGGGGCGGCACGGCCCGGCCCGGTCCGGCCCACTCCCCCGGCCCGGGCCGCGGAGGTAGGCGCGGCGAAAATCAAAATGGCTTTTCTGCTCCATCGGTTCAATTTGGACGAGGGGGCTTGAGGGACCTCGAGGGGCCGCCGATGCGGAGGTCCCGCCGGTCCGTTTCACAACCCCCTGCCACAGCGGCGTAATTGAGATCCAGGTCATTATCGGGACGAGGCCGTCCGCTGGATGAGAGCCGGCTGAAGAGTGCGCTGGTGCCTCATCTGCTCAGTGTGTCTTCTTCAATGCCCCAGACGAGATCTATCTGCACAGGCCTTGTGGGGTTGGAACACATCGATGAGGCCCAGGTGCTTGAGTAGGTCATCAGCGCTGCCTTCGTTTCGTTACGGTGTGAGTCATGATCCCAGCAGCTCGATTCTCGTAAAGGCGTACGTAGTGCTGCCAGATCGTTTGGCACCAGTTCATCTGCCGCTTGATCAGCTGAAATGGTGTCAAGAATTGCACTGGACCACGAACTCTTGCATTAAAATGACACAAGTGATGAACATGGCCTTTGCTTGGCACAGTCTCCAGGTTTGCGGACCAGCTTCGCTCTAGAGGCCAGTGGAGATAGGAACGAGAGAGAGAGGAAGAGACAGAGAGAGGTTCTCGCCCTGAGAGCGAGGGCAAGAAGTGGTCCGAAATTGGATCTGAACCGCTCGGGCGCCTCGGGCTCTCGGTGAGAATCAAAGGCTATCTCATCTGATCTGGACTGGCGGACGCTGACCCCCGATGCCGTCGGCTCCCCGCGCTTCTCTCGGCTCCGCCTATCAGCTCTCTGATGAAAGAAAGAGACGACCACCTGCACCACGGCCGCGCTTCGACTGGGGCTCTAGACGCTGGGGGAGGGGTCCTGATCAGGCTTTGATTTCTTCAAAGCTGAAAACGGGTTGGGAAATGGCCGCTCGTGACATGAGTAGGAGATCGAGAGAGAGAGAGGAAGAGAGAGAAGAGGAGAGATAAAGTGGGTGGGGTATTTCGTGACTGAGACTAATCTTCTGAGTAGGTAAACATGCAGGTGCAGATGAAGAGGGAGAGCAAACTCATCCCAATCACAAGTGTTAGAATCATCTCAGCTATTACCAGAGCGGCAGATGTGTTCAAAGTAATGGTTACAGTCCTCACAAAATAGTTTCATGCTGTCAGTATGAAGTTTTGCTATCATGAGAGAAGAACGTTAGTACATATGAAAGGCATCAGATACCAGAGTGCACTCAGAGTGTTTTCGGAGTGTTTTCAGAGTGATTGGGAGTGCTTTATGACTGCCATATCTGGGTTCAGCTTCGTGCTTTTAGGTGACATTGTGGATCTTAAAGTCCTTCATCCTGAAAAATCTCAATGAAATCTGGTACACACTGGCACCAAAAAAAGCTTTCGTTTCACCGAAGCCTCAGGTTACCTTTTCTCAGGAATAACCTCTGTCTTTTAATTTCATTTAGCCATGTTGTTCATTGCTATACGCCTACATCAACAGGACATGCTCAGTGTTACCTTTCACGTTGACCTTCTCTCCAGTGTGCCTGGCACAGCCCTGTGGTAAACGTGGCATGTTAGACTGACGCAAAACCTACACTAAAACACACGTGTTCAGTAATGTAGCTGGAGACCAAAACCACTGGATGCATCATCACACCAAACCATGTTCTTTCCTGCGCTTTACCTTGCGTATGTATTGCACCACTGTGTTTCACTAGCAGCGTTCACATTACAGTGGGTTTTTTTCTTCTTTGAAGCAGTTTGGATTTTTCATTATCATCAGACTTGGGCAATTTTCTGATGTAGTTCTAAATAAAGCCCATATGTGACTTGAAAACAAAAAAATATCAGCCGTTTTTTCCTTGTTATGTTTATATATATATATTTTTAACTTCACACTTTCCCACAGAGGTGCAGACTGCTGTGTGCCTTATAGTCCCAATATGGACATCACAGTCGTGCTACTGCTGTTTCCATCACTAGTCCCGCAAAGGGGCAATATTGTCCCGCAATGGGCAATGCAGTCCTGCTGTCTGCATTTTTTTGTTGTTGCTTCTGTTGGCGTTCAGGCTAAGCGCGTAGTATTTTTTACGCACATGTACAGGTTGTTATATGGCACATGTCTGTTCACACCAACTGTTCTGTTGCAGTTTAAGGATCTGACCCTAAATGTGTATGTAAACAAGGCAGTGCAAAAGTGTCTCTTAACAGGGATGACACTGACATTTAAGAAGGCCATGGGGGTTCAAATGGAAACAATGGTGTGCCAGTTGCCAGAGCCCAGTGAGTTAAACGCATTTTAAATTATTCCTCACAAACACCTGAACAAGTGCAAACATTGTGGAAAATGAATTGCCTGGATTTGCTGATACAAAGAACAGAACTGCAACTGCTGTGGAAAAAAGGACCATACAGAGTGTGTGTGTGTAAACAAACAAACAAAACAACAACAGCAAAACTAATGAGAGATGCCAAAATGTAACATATTTGTCACAAAGACAAAAAAAAACATTTCCAAGGTGAAACGCACATATTGGTGATTTTAGTGACAGATCAGACCGTGTCTAAAGACTCACAAAAAAAAAACGCAGTTGTGCGGTTTTTCTTTAACCTGAAACCATGTCAAAACAGTTCCACATGCAACCGATGTACAGCGCATTACAGTGAATTAAGCTTGAAGTGAAGTTGAATAATCTACTTAGATTGAATAATAAGACTGCTATCCTTCCCTCATAACTAATCAAAGGTTATTTCTCCTACACAAAATACACACACACACACACACACACACTTTTTACTCTGAGTTGAGAAGGATTAAACTGAACTGTCACAAAATCGAAACACCTTGATTGTGGAGTTACAAGACACATGGTGCTTTTGTGAAATGAACAAGATTTAGGGGAGTCGCTCAGGCAGACATGTCAATGGATGTTGCGCATGAACCCCAGCTCTGCCAACCGCGAGTCCTTCCATACACAAAGCAAAGCTTGAAGCTGGACACCTTCGTCTCGCCGGCTCGACACACTGAGTGCTGGAGGCCATTCACCGACTAGGATCTTTCGATAGTTCACCGGTTCAGCGGGCAAATATTAAAGTCGCACCACATTGACCCGTATCATATGCCACATACTGAGGAGCTTTTTGACTCTCTAGGAGGAAGCCAATGCTTCAGTAAGCTAGACCTGTCTAACGCACAACTCCAGAAATGAAGAAAAATCACAACGTCCTCACAAGCACGGGGCAGGGGGGCATTTGGAATTGCCCCCACGCTCGTTATATTTCACATGTCTGTGGACCAGACATGGCAGGAGCTGCCTGCTTGTGTCTTGCATTTTGGATGACGTTCCTGTAACAGGTCGTAATGAAGCCAAACACCTGGGACACCTAGGACATCTGGGACACCTAGGACATCTGGGACACCTGGAGGACTTTGGCTTAAGACTTCAGAGGGAAGTTTTTTTTTTTTCTTTTTAAGACTCGTTAGAATATCTCAGGCACAACCTCCACACTGGATGGCACGACATCTCCACAGAAAGTGGTGCTCATACCCTACTCCTTGTCACTTTCGGACCTTGTCAGTTACCAGAAGAGGTTCAAAAGCACTATGGTAACTATCCAGAACAGTTCCGAACGCCTTGCTGGGAAAGCAAGGGGTGTGGGAGGTGGTTACGGTGGGCACAAAGCGAGTCATCGTTTCAAAAAGCAGAGCAGCAGGTAGTGTCCCAGCAACTCCTGAGTCACTACAGCCTCCGGCGTAGCGTCCGACTGACATATGTGCCATGTGACACCCGTGCCCTTCTCTTCCGAACGCCACCTGTTGTTGAGGAGAGGAGCCTAGACCACTGCAGAACAGAACAATGTCCACACTGAGGAAGAAGCAAAAAGTCTTCAAGTCTTAAGAGTTTTAAAGTTGCGTCAGTATCTCTGTGGACAGAAATTCACTCTCCTGGCTAAGCACAGCCAGCTCATCGTTATCCTGAGCTGGCAGAGAAGTCTTCTCTCAGAGGAAGCTTACAGTTACACCATTTACTTAAGAAGGCTGCTCTTTATCCTGGAGCTGATGTACCTCCGTGTTTGCCCATCCCTGTGGAACACAGAAAATCAGACAGGACACTGCAGAGGTCGTACACGTTTCTCTCAAGCAGCCCGTAACAGTGAGGCGACCTCGACCGGATGTGATGAAAGCGATAACTATGGTACAGCTGATGTACAGTGGGGGCTCTTGAGGGTTGGAAGGTCATCATTAACCAAGTGCTCGAGTTCTTGATGAGCCACACACAGGTAACCACGTGTCCTGTATGTGAAACCTGTGGCCCGGTGCTGAAATTGTCAACGAGATGAGCCACAGGCAAACAGTTGTCATTCTTGCTAACAAGTTCAGAGAACAACACGTCAGCCCCTGATTCACCCCTGTGTGAAGTAAAGAGGCGCTTGACGTAGAACTGCAGATTGTGCTGGTCACGATAAAGATGGTACATTCCTTGTGGTAGATGCACATTTAGAGTGGCTCGAGGTGACAAAAAGGGGTTCCATTACCAACGAAAATACTTTAAAAGTTTGGATATACCTGAGGACCTTGTAATGATGAACCATAGTTCACAACAGCTGCTTTTGTAACAGTTCCTGAAGGTAAATCACGTCGAGCCAATTCAATCTACCCCACAACATCTTGCTACTGGCGGGCTCACAGAACGGTTCACGCAGGGAGGGAAGCAGAAGCAGCCTTCCAACATCTGACGGAGGCTGTGTTCCTGCTTGGGGCCAGCTGGCTGCTTTTCCCCTCACATACCATGTTGGCCTCCAGCTCACAACATTAAGGCACCGGCCAATACTGATTTCTCACTGCAAGCTCCGCTTCCACACGGACCTGCTTCAGTCAAGTGCAGCTTTAGCAGCACGCGCAGCACTCAGGACTCGCGTGTCCTGCAGAGGGAAGCTCAGGACTTATGCGTCCTGCGTGTAGTGCTCAGGACTCACACGTCCTGCACAGGGAAGGTCAGGATTCACGCGTCCTGCACAGGGAAGCTGAGGGCAGGTACAAGCTGAGTGCATTCATGCACGCACTCCGCGCTTCATCCGGAACAGAGGGAGACAGGAGTGTAGACCAGTCTCCACTTCACATACAGCGCCGCAGTGAGTGTAGTGTCTAGTGGCTGCAGTGAGTGTAGTGGGTGATGGCCTGTATTCTGCAGACCAGCTGAAGTGTCACCAGTAGAAACAACCGGAAAACTCAACAAACTTCCAGGTGGCATTATATTCGTCACCTTCTTCAGATGAGCATGCAGCTGCATTTTAAATGTAGTAATCCAAGCACTGTCTCTATTACTGAGAGAAAACAATATGTAAGTAATGTTTAATTGTAAAGCACATTTAAATCCACTTGTGTTGACAAACAGTGCTGTTAAACTGTGGTATATAGCAAATATTTCTTCCTATTAAATGTACATTGTTCTAGACAGTTATATATGCACACACACATACATATATATGTTTATATATATTCATACATCTATAAACCACTCACAGATATACATGGCAGTTAGAGCACACATTTGGCATGTGTAAGGCCCAGGCTCAAGGTAAGGTGTGTTTGCTGCCCTGTCTTTACTACAGATGGTGCCAAAAATGGTATGGCACTGTGAGGTACTTACGTTCTACATTTGTTACAGCTGCAGACAGTGTAGATCACCTATATTACTTTAATCACAACCCTCCAGATCCATTCACACCACAGAGAATTTAAACTTGGAAAGAAAAATCAGATGTTCTGGACTGTATCCAGTTCATTCGGTAGTGGGCCACTTCTGAATCAAAGATAATCTTGTCAACTGACTAGTGCTTCTGGGACAGTTATCACCTGCTGTTTGGAGTTAATTTTACCAGTAAGAGGAAATGCTATTCATTCACACAAAATGTTGGTGCCAGTTCCTAGAACTCGAGTTTAGCCACAGTAATCTAATACACCTGATCCAGTTAATCAAGATCTTCAGTAGCATCTGAATATCGAAGACAGGTGTGCTGGAACTAAACTGTGCCAGGGCTAGAAGTGAACAATTCCTTTACTCAACAAATGGTGGCGCTACACACTTGAAAAACTTCTCTTTAATGTAGAGAATAAAAAGACTTCTCGAGGTAAGTCTTGGTTTCCAGCCATGTCATTGAATGCATGTGTGGGATTACAAATTATACCTTATTATTGATGTTTTTCTTAACAAAACAAAAATCTTTTCACAGTAAGTTCTATAAAAACTGTGCATCATTACTGGACATGAATGGGAAAATTAGTTCACCAGTGTGCAGTGAAGATTATGGCTTAGAATCAGTGAAACATCACAATGGATTGTGGTGTATTTAGCACCGTGGTGTATTTAGTTTAAGGAATAAATTCTGTATTTTGTTTTCGCATTATGTGTGTCTGTTTCTCCTCTCTTTTTCTCTGCCTTTTTTACAGAAATAAAACCACAAAAGGAACACTAAAACCTCTTTATTTTATTTCACCAAGAGCCCTGAAAGCATGATGGGACCTCAGTGGATGATCAAAAGACTTACATCGCCTCCTCTCGCCACGCCGAACACGAGCACCGCTCGGCTCCGCAAAGCTCTTTGTTTGATGACATTGAGGAGTCCCATTAAACAGCCAAATCGTGTGGATGATGCATCCATTCTCTCCGCTGTTATCTGCCGACTGCGGTATTAAGGGCGGCCTTAACCTGCCCACGTTCCAAAACCCCTCTTACTGGAGTTAATTTTTCTTTAGTGGTGGTTCTTAGTAATGGGATTATTACCACGCTGCTTATTTAGTCAGATGACAGAGCAGCAGTTCCAGTGCGTGTCTGTGATTCGCCAGAGCATTGTTGGGTGCTGAGTGCTCAGGACAGTCCTTATTGCATCATTCCTTGCAAATCTTATCAGCGTATGAACTATATAACGTCTGTCTCTTCTCCCGGGACTTTTTGGAAGGTAATGATCGCAGTGCAGGTTTTATTTTTACCTGTTTTGGTTTCTCCCTCTGATCAGTGACAATGGAGTTTCCTTTCATTGTCAGCCTTCGTGGATCCCAGCATGTCTTTGATGTTAAAATGCATTCTGCCATTTAATTGCTAGTTTCCATGGCAACTGGGACTGTTAACAAAGGCAACAGCGGGATCTGGATAACAACAGAGTTGTTCAGTCTCTCAGGTAGCCGTCCGAATCATCAATATTTATATCTCCTCCTCTGTGTCATTCAAGTTGTGATTCAATAGGGTTCTCCACACAGCTCACCCCGTACTTCACTTTAGCCATTGTGCTTTCTCTCCCTCAAACGATACACATATGCCTGACCTTTTGGATGGAGCAACAGCTTCTGTTAACCAGCTAGAATGTTGTTCTACTGTCTTAGACAATCCACAAAGAGTCAAACACTTGTTTCTTGTCCCTAAACATCTGAATTGTAGAGAAAGATGGGAGAGAGAGAGACAGGGAGGAAGGGGGAGGTGGTGAGAGAAATGGAGAAAATGAGAGAAAAACTTGAGATTGCTGCACAGTGTTCTATCTTGTTGATATTCAGATGTAGCATGGGGAGAGCTGTAGATCGGCACTTTTTTCATGCATGGCACAGATGTATAGTAGGAGAGAAAGGAAGAGAGAGGGGTGGAGAGAGAGAGAGAGGCATAGTGGGGAGGGGGAGCTACAGTGTCTTCATTTGCCGATATGAGAAGCAAAGTCCCAATCCAGGCTCATCATTTAAATATCACAGCAGCAGCATACACTTTGATCTCCCTGGCGCTAATTGGGGTCATCACAGGCAAGCCATCTCTCTCTCTCTCTCTCTCTCTCTCTCTCTCTTGTCTACTCTCACTTGCTCTCCTTCACTCCCTCGCCTACACTCCTTCACTTTCTCCTACTCTCTCTCCCTCACTTTCTCCCACTGTCTCTCTTTCTACTACTCTCTCCTTCACTTTCTCTTTCCCTCACTCTTTCTCCTACTCTCTCTCTCTTTTTCCTACTCTCTCTCTCTCTCTCGTATCTCTAAACTGTTCCAGCTCCTTTATCATCACACACTACACCACTGCCCTTTTCTTTCCCCAATTTTATATGCAAACACACACACACACACACACACTCTTGCAGTTCTCCAGTGCCCTGACAGCAGGGCCACACACCTCAGCCGCCACCGCTGGCACTAGTTTATCAAGCCAATAGGAGAGGAAATGAAGATCTGGGATCAGATCCCCCCTGAATTTGTTAATAGCTTGTTAATAGTCTGGAAGTCCAAAAGCTGATTCCAGATCAGCAGTCTACCCCCTGTGAGAAGTGAAAAGGATATAGCCCAGAATGTGCGTCTTGCTGTGAGCAGTGGAACACCTTGGTGGAGACAGCAGACAGCCTACTCAGAAAAGGACAATCCAATAACTGGGCCACAGTGAAAGTCAATTTTTTTTTATATCTGTCTCAGCCCTGGGGTAAGAGAGAGAACAGGGGGGAGGTAGAGAGGGGGAGTACTGAGGAGAGATGGGACTGCAGTTATGAGTTATAAATGTGAAGCTAATATTTGCAATTTTAAGAACTTTACTCTCAACAGCAGCAACCACAGAGATATTTCTTATGGTCAAGAAAAAAAAAGCTCTCCTTACGAAAATGGATTTGCGGTGGATTTGGTATGTGATTATGGTTTCTGAGTGCATCAGCTCTGCCTTTACCAGCGTATGTGGTAGCGTGCACACGCGGGCGTGCACGCGCGGGCGTGCACGTGCTAGCATGGCTACAGTGACATAAGCAGCGGGTTAAGAGAAAACCTGATGGAATAAAGAGATAACATCAAATCCTTTGGGGCGGGTGGACTTTGTGTGAGGATAGAAGGAGAAGAGAGAGAGTTTGTGTGTGTGTGGTGAAGCATGCAGCTGTTTGTGGGGACCGAATGATTCAACGACGATAGGTCAGAACAATCTTCTTGCAATTTCCTGTGGTTACTGAAATTAGGCTTACATTTAGATAGACATAGCATCATAGTTACTGTAACACAAAGGCCAAAGAAAATGCTTCCCAAAGATACTGATACAAAATTATGTGTGCGCTCTTGTGTGTGTGTGTGTGTGTGTGTGTGTTCGTCCTATTTCTAGGTAGTCATGGGACCTGAACTTGTTCTGTGATTGGGTCACTTGCATTCATTTATCTGCCCCAGTGAAATACAACAGTGAAATACTCCGTCTATACGCCGAAATACATGTTATACAGACCTCAATCCACTTCAGCTAGCTTGAGTCGTGCAGTTTGAGCCCTGTGTTAGCAGACGTGGCCTATGAATCCATGTGGAGTCGCTGGGCTCATATCGTGAACGAAAGCCCTTCACTGGAGACCTAACCGAGTGGGGACTTTGATGCTAGAGAGGGAAGGAAGTAAAGGAACCAATCCCTTGAGAGGTTAACGGAGGCTTCCACTGTGGCCTGCTCCAAGAAGCCAGCCTGCGTTTCTCCTTCGAGCATCTCCCTGTGGGATTTAGCTACAGGAATGAGGAAATCCCTCTGGCAGAAACGGAAGTGAGGATTATAGCTTTGGTAGGACTGCAGGTGATCTCGGAGGCCTCCGTGGAATAATCCCGCATTGATTTTGGGGTGTCTCACAGGGAGTAGCCCTGTCACATAAAGGGCTAAATCCATGAGCTTCTAGGATATAATTGATTAGCTAGGTAGTTACTGAATCTGTGTTGCGTTAGGATTCTATTAGTGTTGGTACACAGAAAAGTAAATATACACTTGAGATAATATGTTTTTGGTTTTTTTTGCCCTGATGAAAATCTTGCTCCTTAACAGGAATTTGCTTAATCTAGTTTCAGCACATTTATTAGTCTTTTCCCATGATGCTTTTGGAGCATCATACCTTGTCCGTTGAGCAGTGTGGTGCGTGTGCATTTCATTCATGTCTGGCTGGAGGCCTTTATAGTGCTACACAACAGCTGGTAATTACTGCACTATCCACGAGAGAGATGCTCAAAGTGAAAGCCTCTGGCACGTCTCTCTCTAGAACACATGCAGGCTCCAGCCATGGATTGGTCAGATCTTCTGATCTTATAAAGAACTCATAATTGTGTGTTTGTCCATGTATGTTTCTGGCAGATTAAGTAATTTCTTAGTAAAATCTCCCACTGTCTCACCCAACGAAAGAGTTATCTTGAAGGCATTACTGTTAAGTATGTCTTACATCTTACTTGGGATAAAAAGACACTTGTTAAAGTAATGGGCTACAACATTTGCATAATTGCTAAGTCATAAGTTTCCATGGAGATTTGCCGTGTTGCACCATGAACTGGCAATACATCACAAATATAATAAGAGTGAAAGCAGTTGTACAGACCGGCAGTCCCTAAAGTGAATCTTGGAGCTACCTGATCCAAAAGCAACATAAAGCTCATGGTAATTGAGTTCTGATATTCTACCAATGATGAGGAACAAACTGAAGTGACGTGTCTCATATCCCGGGTCACTCTCTGGCTCCTCGCTCCTGCAGTCTTTCTTTGTTCCACGCCTGGTGTGGAGCTTAATTTACTGCTCAGAGGTAGGAGGGAATAATAATACGGAAAAGGCAGTGGTAGAACAGCACATCCTCTCCATCCCCTGCTTCCCCCACCGAGACCCCATCCTCCTCCAGCTGTCTCCGTCAGTGCTGACTCTCTAGGGGCAGGGAACGATAGCAGGAGCTGGCCATCTCTGGCAGCCAATCGGAATGGTGGTTTGTAGCAGGGGGTGGGGGGGGGGTAGTCTCGGGCCAGGGGCTGACAGCTGAGGAACCAGAACACTCCCTGAACAAATGTTCCATTCAGAACGTCTGCCCGGCCCAAATCCCACTGCAGTTCTAAACTGTGGCTCAGAGAGATGCATTGCTTGGCGCGGTTGTACAACAAAATCTAGGCAGAACGACTGGGTTCATTCTAATGTGATGGGAGCGTGTGATATACTTTGTATTTCTGTTGTTCTTGTTTTTCTTATGTGGGGGGTGGGCTCAGATCTCGCGGCTCAGATGATTATTGAAAAAGAGGCGATAAAAAAAATAAAAGCATCTTACATTTTAATCATTGTGTATTTCAGGATGTTACACAAGCTATGTGATGGACTGGGGACGTTTATCCCAATCAATACCACATGAGACTGTGGACTAGCCAATTGATCTGAATTCAAGTTGGCTTTTTAACACTCAAGATTACAGGTGTGAACAAGGCCCCTGTAGTTCTTTAATCCTCTTCTTACACCAGGCCCTGTCTCTCCCCTAAAATAATCTGATTTAGTACTGGCTGACTGAATGAAGGCAGTCAGCAGGAGCAGATGGCAGCAGTAAGACCGCCCCGATATCTCTGCATTAATAATCCAGAGCCCTGGCTGCAACCCTGAGCTGACGAGGCGGGGAGGATGTGCCGAGGGGAGGCAGGTCAGGCGTTTGCTCCTCACTCATTTCCTGCAGACCAGCTCTGACCCCTGGGGCCACAGACGCCGGCCACATCGCCACGTCAGCGCGATTCTGGTGCACTTTTCCCATCTCTGTAAAAGATTATCAGGCTGGCACGAGGTCCCCCCCCCCAACTGTCTCCGTTACAAACGGAGCCGGAACAGCAGGTGGAAGTCCGGCTGCCTGACAGCATAAGGCTCTGGACTAGACAGATTATTACATATTAAAACCAGGAACTGATTCACCTGTTAAAAGATCAGAATGGCGCCTGCAGACTGTAAAGTTTAGTATGTAATTATGCAGGGCATTAGCAGGATCTAATTTTAGGATGGGAGTTTATAAACGGAGAGCAAACGCATGAACTTTGATCTGACATGGTGAAAAGCAAGCCTTGCATACAGAAAACAAGCCATTTTGACACTATGGGATTAGAATGTCCAAACAGAATGTTTTTGGCATTTCATTTCATACTTGGCCAACAGAGATTGGCTGTGAAATGGAGATTAAGCTAGTTCAGTTCAAAGTGCTCTTACTCTGGTTTGGACGAACATTAAGCTAGTTCAGTTCAAAGTGCTCTTACCCTGGTTTGGACGAACATTAAGCTGCTTTATCTGCTCGGTGAACTCGTTCTCCTCTATTGTCTCCGTCCTTGGCACAGAAAGTGAGAAGCGGCGCTTGAAGTTCTTCATTTTGTTCATTTCACGAAACCCCAGACTCCTGAGGATGAGAGAGAAAAAGCCTTTTGGTTTCACTGCCACTGTTTGTCTGTTGTTGAGGGACATCGTCATGTCTCACGTGGGCCTCTGCTTGCGCTTTGACCATCACAGAACGCTTATAATAAACAGTGCTGTTTGTTACCCACTTTTCTTTGCAAGACACTTTTTCTAGCAAATATTCAAGCAAAAGAAGATAGAGAAACGCGGTAAAATGGAAATATTTTCTCTAGAAAGAGTTGGATTTTGACACGTTCATTACTGGGGTTTCGGTTTGCAGCGGAGGTCAAACCTCGCCTTTGATTAAGATCCAAGTCCTAGTCATGAAATGATTCATAAAGAACTGATCCTCCCTCCCGCCTTCTCCTTTCCACCCCTCAGTGACATGTTGTGCAGCAGGAAAGACCGAACTGCCCGTTGCTAGGGATCTCCATGGCGTCTGTTTAATTCTGAGCGTGAGCCATGCCATCTGCGTAAGTAATTATTCTGAAATCAAACCAGGAAGTGAAGGTAATGCCCTTTATTGCCAATTAGTGTCACGTAACTGCAGTAAAGTGTGTAGCATAACTCTTGTTTCAAATTACTTCTATTCCCCCAATTACTCTCAGAAACACATAAAACACAACAATGCAGTGTGATTTGCGTCGTTCTCACCTCTCAACCACCCCCACTGTTTCTCTTCTTTGATTTCTCCCCCCTCTCTTATTCTTTCTGTTGTATGTCATGTTTTTTTTCTACACACATACAGAATATTTTATTAGTCTCATGAGACCAATAGCCTATCTTATAATATGGATTAAGATGCCGTGCAAGATCGTGAGGGTCTGTTTCTACAGGAGAGATTCTGGCCCCTGAGGTTCCACAACATGCAGCAACGCGAACATGCTTATTCCGTGAGAAAACAAAGACATTTTATGAGACCGAAAAACCTGAAAGGACTGGCCTGTCGAATATCATTTCGCTTATTTGAATCCCTGCAATACTTTCAATAGAATCGCTTTTTTCTGTTAGAGAGACCGCTAAGAATACGGCACGGTACGGCAGTAAATATCCCATAGGGACATCTATAGGTTAGGGACCGTTTGCTTAATGCTCCGTCTTATTTCAGTAGTTGTCAGACACTTGAAATAGCCCATGTGCAATGTCGCTGCTATTTTCTTTCTCCAAATGAAAACAAAAAAACTCCAACCCAGCCGAGGAGGAAAAACTCGATATGAAACCGGAGGACACTGACGCTCATAATGAACTGAAAGTCAGGTCAATAACAAAGCTTTAGGTTCAGTTTAGCTCAGTCCGTCTTAGTGAACAGGTTCGCTACCTGTTCAAATAAACCCCTTTATCTGCACGTGTTACTGCTGGAGCTGGATGCACACGTCTGGCAGACATAGACAATGTACACTCGATTATAAAAAAAACTATGATTCAACATCACTGACTGTATTATTAGAGAATTATTATTAGAGCAATGGAAAATCTGAATCTGAGAAACTGAGCAGCCCAGCTATGGTTAACTAGATAACTACTTTCAGAAACTAGCACCTCTTGAGTGAACAGCTATTTCCAGAAGATATACTTGATGGGATAATATTATTGGATGGTAGTGACTATAAAATCATTTGTGTTTCAGATGGCAGTATTTCAGGCCGTGAAACTGACGTGACAAAGTATATCTTATTAATCGCACTGTGTGTGTAGGATGCTTTTTTTTCTTCTCCCAAGGATTTCTGCTGTAGCTGAACGATCTGGCTCCGCTTCAAAGTACGTTCGTCTTCAACTCGTTCTTCGCGTTTTTTTTTATCATAAATATCTCTGTTTATTTATTTATTTTGTGTTGGATCCAAGCTAGCAAGTAGTAAACTGCTAACAGAATACGTGATCCTCATTTCATTTATTTACAGAACATATACTTCTACCATTTTGTCATTCTGAACGTGGTCCGTGTGTTTGGGGGGTTGGTCGTCTTATCTCATTTTCCATGGTTACTACAGCCACTATCGTATACCGAACCTGAAGTTTAACATTTTTATTCCAGTACACTCGATCACATTTATCGTTATCTAGATTGAAACGATACAGTGATTTCTGTCTGAGAGACTTCTGTCTACAGCGGGTTACATGACACACGGTGATAAAAATGCCATGATACTGACAGTGAAAGAAAATGGCATTTTTACACTGATACTGACAGTGAAACAAGGCCAACAGTATGACTACGTCGCACCTTTCTATACATTTTTCACATCCGACGCCTTCCTATTAATTATCGTGCAGACTTCGGCTGCATTTCAAGCGTTTCGAAGCCGGGAGGGGCTACCGTTCGGCCGCGATTCGCCTCGCCGCTCCTCCTCCTGGCATTCGCGCTCACCGCCAGCAAGAGAAAGAAAAAAAAAACTCAATTACGGCAGGATCATAGCGGGCTCGAAATAGAAGCGAGGAGCACGTCCACCGATCCGGGAGCCTCCAGACGGGTCCGAGGCGACGGAGGCGAAGCGCGTCAGCGAGGGAGACGACTTCTCAGTGACAGGGGATCCGTTAATAAGGCTTGTTTGTGAACATAGCAGACTGGCGGCATATGGAGGGTGGCTGAGTGCGCTTCCGCCGAGTGGGTCGCGCGATTTGAGACACACTTTCGAGAGCGAGCATTAGCTGCAAAGCCAGCAAGTCCGAAAAGTGGTCCGAGAATAACTCTTACATGAATCACCAAGTTTTACTCACTCTCTATTCACGCCATGACACGTCCTTTCGGGGGTGTCTTGGAAGCTTGTGTTTTTGTGACGGCGTGATCGTTGGCGGCGGGAACAGTGCATGGACTGAGGGCGGTAAAACTGCCCGTTTTAAATCCCTCCTTCTGCAACAGAACTACAGGCTTTGCGAAGCATGAAGCAAAATGGCACGTATTTCAGTAGGGTGATTAAATCTAGGCCTCCTGAGATCACACAAACTCTGACTACTTTGTGCTTACTGCTTCTAATCCCTTAAGGAAATGTAATGTGTCAGTCCTCTTTAGCTGCTGCTGTAGTTAAGAGATATATGGACTGCTCTCTGATTCAGCACTTATCGAGGCGATATGAGTATTATATGGGTATTATAAACGCCGGGCCATTATCAGCATTAACGGTATCTTTCCATTTTCACTCGACCGCTTCCACCAAGTGCCCCAGAAAAGCCTGCTAACGACCAGTGAACGCGCACCAATGACTCACAAGCTGCACGAGAATCTCTCCGAGGCACAGCCTCGTGAACAAAAACCACGAGAGATGAGAATGAAATTTGCTGAGCGCACCGGAATGCCATGTTTCTATTCGCCGTCTGGCTGCATATCTCTTTCCTAAGGTGAATGTTTATGAGCACTGCAGAACAAATAAACGACACATTCAATCTAGGGGGATTGCTGGCAAATTGATCAAAGACATCGTGTTTTTTTTCTTAGCATTTTATATTTCATCAAATACAGTGCACGGCTGTACATTTTTGAGTTAACTACATATAAATGTTAATCTACAGTGTGATTACCTGTTCTAAACACTATCTGGATGTACTATAAAGTGGAGCAACAGTAACAAAAACCTAAATTTAGTCTTCAGGTGTTGGTCTAAATTTGGACTAGCACAAACATCGGTCTGCAATAATGAATTACTGACCTATAATTGATGTGGTGGGAGAGATGGAAGAGCAGTGAAGTCCTCTGGGTGCAAACCCAGCTGTGTTTGTGCCCCACACTGTGTACCCAGTCTGATGCCTGCCTGTTTCAGTCTTAGTATGAGCTGTTCGTATCAAAGGTCACACTGATGTAGTCAAAGGTATTAAGGGGTGTTTAAATTATAGGTTTGCATTTGGGTTCAATAAGGGGAAAAAAAAGAACTCATTTGCTTCATTTTTGAAACACTCGTTTGAAATAGTCCTTGTTTTGTGTGGCCAAGGAGAGAGAAGAAAGGGGGGTTATGTTTGATTGGCTCTGATTTCTGATTTCATCTATTTCTCTCTCACCCATTATCTTTACTTGTCTGTCAGAAGCAGCTCATTGCCAGAAATTCATTCCAAATCAGGATGCGCTCCATTTGTCTTGTTTACTGACTACAGATCGGGTTCGGCATGGAGCAGAGTGCATGCTGGGGGTCCGTACCATTGCACAGAGGGTCAGAATCCATGCAGGGCTGCCATGGGGGGACACACATGCTGTCTGCCCACCCTCAACCATTAGTCTCACACTTGACAAACACACACACATTAAACCACCCACCCCCCTCCAAAAAAAAGTCTTGCTAATGCTGTTTGTGATCCCCAAACACCACTGGCTGCAGAATGCGACCACGTTGATTAGAAACACGGCACTGTGTGAAAAGGGAGTTGGGGGTTGGGAAGTAACAAGATGATTCTGATCTCTCTGACAGCGCCTGGCTGCCCCCCCCTCCAAGCCCTTCTCTGGCTCGCTGTCGTGAGATGGCATCTGCTCCCCTTCTGGTGCCAGCACAGCCTGGCCCTGGGCCGCAGCAGGGGAAGCCCGCGGTTTGACGCCGGGAAGCCCTTGATGGTGCAACAGTGATGCCTCACGCTGCTCTACCACACTTACATCTCCGAGTCGTTTGTGTTGTCTTGTCTTTCTTGTCTTTCATCCCTCCCGTCTTCCCTCTTGCTCTCTATCAAAGCTTCGAACAAAAACAGAAGCGGGATTTTCGGATGCCTCTGCTCATTAAAATCTTTTTCTCTGGGGTGCAGAGGTTGCCAGATTGCATCTGATGTCTGTTTGACCCCCCCCCCACCCCCAGCCCTATAAACAACTCAGCTGTTTCTCTGAAGGAGCCTTGTGCAGACTGGTGGAGCGCGGGTACAGGATCGCTGGTACAAAGCAGCCATTGTCTCTAGACTGCAGTTGGAATATGAAACGATAACCAGATTTTGTCCAAACCAATGGAACACGCTCTTAGCATCACGGTTCAAATACAGGTTGCTTGAATACTCTTTAAGATGTTTAATTATATCAGCCGTGGCCAAGTCAGAAACATTTAGTTCCTTTCAAGCATTTCCAGGCTTTCGGCTGGTTTCACCACAGACGTAACACCCCCACCCAACCCACCCACACCCCCCGAAGCCCACACCCGCATGCCTGTCTCGCCGCCAACAGGAGGCATCCATGACATTTGCCTCCGCTAACCACCGCTGGGCCCACCAGCAGGGCGGCGCTGATGTCCCACAGGGAGCGTACATGTGAGAATAGCTCCATTCCGCGTTTGGTTCCATTGATGCTCGTGAACCCAGGCATTCTTGTTCATTCAAAGGCCGCTCATGTGCTTTTGTGGGAGTGCCAGGCTGAGTGCACAGCAGAGGGAAGCCTGAGGTGGACCCGTATGATGTGAAGCACATTTACAGTTGTTCTTTCCCTGCAAAGAAAATCCCTGTGCACGGCTTGGAGCCATAATGATTGCTAAGATTAGCTTATGAATCAAGATAGCTGATGGTCCTGACTAGTTAATTACTTAATAAAATCACCTCACTAATTACATCTTTAAAGAAACTATTATACATCGCTGTAGGGTCATTGTAGAGCCAACATTATGAGCTGGTTTGCCATCACAGCGAAATTTCTTACAGTTTGGGGTAAAATGGCTGGTATACTTGTGTGAAGAGGAGGTGAAGTTCTTGTGTCAAACTGCAAAAAAAAGAAAGAAATCCAAAAGCAAGACACCAGGACTTATAAAAAATCATAGCTGTTGCTTGCCTTGGTCCCAAATGTAAAGAAGTGCCCTAGATCCTAATGCCTAGTGCCTGAAGCACTGACCGGCCTCTTGTGTGGAAGCTCTGAAACTACAAAAAGTGAACAGAGAACATTCTGGTATATGGCAGGATTCCCCCAGTGCATCTCTAGCAATCATTAGAAATACTCTCAGGCTTAAGTGTCAGAGAAACTAATAACCATATGGTCGACAATCTCCTGCCTTGTTTCTCCATAGGAGCCTAATCGTTCTCTCTACCTAGAAGTATATACCTAACAGAGGGTAGCTGTAAAAAAGGAAAAAAACAGAACAAGTGTGGAATATGGAGGAAAAAAATCTAGTAGGCAATTATGTGAGCCTCTCCTACTGCGGTATAAGAAGCTCTGTGTGCAGCATGTGTAAAACCCATTTTCTCTGTCCAAAGCCTTGCCCCTGGCCAGCCACAACAAGGCAGGGAGATGGAGCTTGTTGCCCTGAAGCTAAGCGATGAAGCTAACCATTAGCATGGAGCAGTGCACGTGGAGGGGACGTTTGCATGGAGCAGTGCACGTGGAGGGGACGTTAGCATGGAGCAGTGCACGTGGAGGGGACGTTAGCATGGAGCAGTGCACGTGGAGGGGACGTTTGCATAGAGCAGTGCACGTGGAGGGGACGTTTGCATGGAGCAGTGCACGTGAAGGGGACGTTAGCATGGAGCAGTGCACGTGGAGGGGACGTTTGCATGGAGCAGTGCACGTGGAGGGGACGTTAGTATGGAGCAGTGCACGTAGAGGTAACTGGGAAACATGCGCTCCTTTAGACATTCACTGAGGAGTGATGGGAGAAATCAGCTGTGTCCAGAAGCCCAATGGTGGTTAGAGAAAATGAGGTGTGTGAATTTTCAGGGGACAGAGATGCAGGAGCGGCCTTGAAGATATTGTTTCACACTTGAATGAGTCCCAAAGGCTATTCAGAGCTCTCCAGACAAAACTGGAAAAATAGCCAAATATGAAAAGCCTGTGTATTAAGAGGCTTTTCCGGCGCTCCAGTAATAAATAATACAGACATGAATGAAAAAAAAAAAGCTAAAAATAGACAGAAACAAAGAGGAAGTAGTTGGGATAAGAACATTTACTGCATTTATATGGTCTATATGGTCTATAGCTGTTATCAGTTGGAAGCAGACTAATACAGCTTTGGTGGTAGTGGTAGGTTGGATGTGGGAGAGCAGCCAGACCCATGTTTAAGCAGATCTCCCCTGTGAGGGGATGTGGAGGGGACATACTGGAATTGGGATAAAGAGCAGCAGTCAGGGATCTAGACAGATGAATGAGAATGAGAGTCACCTTCTCGTGGCCTCCCTGCCTCCTCTGATCCACGATAAGAAGATTAAGAGGCTATGTTACACTTCGGCCGCGTACCAGCTAACAGATCGCGCACAGCCCTGCGCCACACTTATTTACACTGCATTAAAATATCAGGAAGACAGCTGCGACTCAAAGTCAGGATATTCTCTTGCCAACAGGATGACTCATGGTGTGACGCCTGGATTGGCTCCGTACTGTGATTTGAAATAAATTTTACATTACGGCCCGATCGTAGCCTGTGCCGTATATAGCGGTCGTGCGTATCGCTCCCTACGAAGGCTGCTTTCAACGTCAAACGCACAGCCACCCGCACGATCTTACCCTGCATCGTTTTGTCGAATTATGAGCAAAGGACGCAGGCCGTTGAAGCCGAATGCAGGAGCGTTGGGTTTCGCCCGCTCTTCCTTGCTCCCGCCGTGGGCTGGCCGGAGACAACCCCGCCTCTTCCACCCACCACACAGCGACAAGCGCCATTGTGCTTCCCACAATAAAACCGTTCGTCTGTCCCTCCGTCGCCCTTTCCAGCTGTATGTGTTTGATTAAGTGTGAATTATATCTCGCGTGTGTGTGTGTGTGTGTGCGCATGCATGGTTAATGATGCCTTTATAGCATATTAGAAGAGCCTCAGGTGGTATCTTCATTTGGTGTGTCGCGGTATAACTGACCTTGTGCTGTATTCCATAAAAGCCCAATAGCTGGAAAATTGAGATGTCTCCACAAGATAAATGGTCATTCTCACTTGAATGTTCCCGCAATGCAATATTCCGGCCTGTCGGATCGTGATTTGAGCTGCTAAACCAAGACGAATGAGCAGCACGGACATGAGACCCACTTAATATTAGGGCCCTGGTTACGAATGACGGCGCGAGAAGGCGATTTGTCATTTTCTGTCACCGCGCTGCGTCTGTTGAACATGCTCATTGCCTGCACTGAAATATTAGCCTGTCTTTTTAGAAAGATGCAACTGTCGACAATGTTGTGCTGCTAGATTGGGTTGTGTAATTTTTCCATCTTTTTCTGTGCTCTTTCGTCGGTTATTTCTGCCAGAGCTGGTCATGTGACCAACACCAGGAAATGCGCGTAGCGTGGATGGTAGCACAAGGGTACGTTATTACTACATAATGGCGTGGATGCAGTCTGAACCTGCCTCCCTCCACATTAAAAGCTATAGCACGCCCTTCTGATATAAACTCCCTTTCTCTCTTATGAGCTGAGCTGGAGATATCACACACCACAACAAGGATCCCTTTCTTCAGCTAAGCAAACGTTGAAAACATTGTCTTGTGTTTGTCACATCCCTACAACGGCTCCAGTGTTCGAAATGAAACCTCAGGGGGGCACGTGTGTCCAAGAAAACACGTGTGCTCCCTCGCCAAGCCAATCACAAGACGCTTTTAAAGGACTTGCTTGTGCTTGTGTTTTTCTCGTTTTACCCTCGAGACTGGAAGGGGGTATGGGTTTTGAATTTTGTTAGTGCAAACTTTAATATCAGCTAAACACAGTTAAGGAGTCGTTTGACTTCCTAACTGGATTTGCAAGAACCGTTGCGAGGCGGTTGTCTATTCCGTGAGCTTTATTTACAGAAAACAGGGCGCTGCGATTATAGTAAACTCCACGTCACGGCAACTGCACCTGATATTTCTGTGAAAGGTTACAGCTGGAGATCTCATGCATTATATGTACAAATGCAGAGTTTTCACTGTGGCTGCTCTACTCGACGGTACATGCTTTCATGGTCGAGAGTGAATCTTTTGACAGGTGTCACCGCTGTTGGTTGTACCGTTTCTGATTCTCAAGATGTTTTTTTTGAGGATTTTTACTTCCAGGGAGTCATATGTCAGAGATGATGTGCTTGTACATAACTATCTGTTGTCTGTTTGTTTCTTTCTCAGTAATCAGCCTGCTTTCTCACTCTTCATTTTAACAGGGAATTAATAAAATGGCTAACCAGTGTAGTGGAGGACTTTTCGTAGGTGTATCTGGCAGGGAATCTCTCATTACAGCAAGGGTTTGATTGGGGTCTTTAAATATTATAGTCCTTTTTCAGTGAATCAATCACATTTAAAGTTTGAAGCCAGCAAAGTCATGCCATAAAATATATATACCAAAAAATATGCCATAAAATATGTACACACATGTACAGCGTACAGTATATTGTCAGGACAGCACACGGCCTGTATCCTCTCATACACCATAAGTCCAGCTCCCTGGTTGACAGGATAGAGGCTGTACAGATTTTATAACCGATAAACATTCCCAACAAGATAAGATTTAGTAAGACACAGCTGAGCTGACAGATCGGCTGGGTCTGCCTTTGTTTGCACTGGGGTGTGACTCTTAGCACATATTCGCACAGACCTCCTCACACGGCCCAGAACACAGAGCCGAGCCTCTTTATATCCCCCTTCGCAACTGATCCTAGAACAGCTCAGCACCGATCATGGCGTGTAATGGTGTAGAGTTTAGATAAAACGTCCAAGGTGTATGGCAAGGGTGCTTAAGGAGAATAATAGGAGTCATTGTAAACACTTGTGACTCAGACATTTAGCAATGAATCATTATTAGTTACAGAGCCCTTTTGTTAAAAGTTTTATGCTCGTTTGGATGGTACCAAAGCTAATTATTTCAAAATCTGAATTTTAAGATGGGATATAATCAGTGATATGAGAACTTTTATACAAGACTTGTGTCAAATATAGAGTGGTTTTTTTTCTTGGTAATTAATGAACTGAAAATTACCGAAAAGAAAAGTCATTGTGTTTTGTTTTCTTTGATAAATCTGCGAGATTAGCCTTTCTCCCGCTAGAGAGGCCTGCTGGGTATTAAAAAGAAAATCATATTTTTTGCAATTTGATTCAATCTCATAAATTAAAGCTGAGGTTTTGAATAAACACTAGTGGAAACTGAAAACAGGAATCACTGGGCTAGCTATGCAGTTACTCTTTACTAGAGATTTGAAATATTTTCCATGAAATTCAAACAACTTTCCAGAGACACCCTAAACTAATGTAGCTTTTCATGTGACATTTAGGGTTATAATAATCAGGACCAATTCACACAACAAAATCTCCAGTGTTTACTTAACTCTTACCATATATGTTTGGCTCCAGCTGAACTAAAATAAACACTGTAGGTGTTAATTCAACACCAGGGAGTTAAGTGTGCAGCTCACCCAGTTTCCACATATCATAAAGCATAACATTTGCACTAAACTCAGAAAAACTAAGAACATTAGACCTTTTTTCTCTTCTTTTCCTGCCCTGAACTGAACGTCTGGTACGCAGTATTACTGGGCTTTGAGAGCAAAGTTAAAGTCAACAAAGCAGGGCTGTTTTATTCCTCATTTGGATAAGACACACATGAGAAAAATCAAACAAGCAATAAACAACAAATCCTGACACTCAAGGAACAACAAAATTAGCATAATATTTAAGATCGTGCTTTTATCAATATGTGAAACGCATAATGAAAAATGTTAGCTGAGCAAATATTTATAATTTTTCTTAAAAAGGTCAAATTTTAATGGATCATTAGATAATTACTTGTTTTATATGCTTTGTTCCATCGCTCCAGTTACCAGACAGATCTGACTGAAGTTCATGTATATCTGACGTCAGAGAGAGAGAGAGAGAGAGAGGACTATCGTGCGTGCCAGACCACACTTCAAGAAAAAGGAAGTCTATTCAGTATAAGTGCTATGATTAGATTGCCATTAAGGACCACTGATCACATACACACTTTCATCTCTTAAGCTGAACCAGACAGACACAATTTCCCATTTCTTTCTACTAGAGTTATATGATTTGTAATTGGGGGCGGAATGAAAGCTAATCCATCCAGTCAGGCCTCTATATATCTGCTCTCATCTCTGATAGATTTGTTCTGATGGGTGTCAGAATATTTGCTCCAAAATCCATATACTGCAGAAGCAAAGATTGTTCGATATGAGCCGAGTTTTATAATGACTTCAAGGACATCTTATAGATCTATTCTGGAGACCTGAAATGTCATAATGACAGTCTTCACGATCAATATGTGATCAATAAGTGTGATTGCATGTGGAACATCTTCTGGGGCTGCCTAATCTTATTCACAACAATGAATCAACACTGGCCTTTTTCCTATTTTGATATTAACTGTCCATTCATTTGGCAGTAGCACCAGACTAGTCTTGTTTCCTAAACATAAATGGAGTGTTTGTGGCCATGTATCATTAAAACAGTGGCTGCTCATTCCACTCATTGCCAAAGATCCGGACGGAGGGAGTTACCAACACCCGTGTTTTCACCATTGAACAGTGATGTGACTTGTGGAATATGAATCGGTAAGTGTTCTGGACAGTGAACGCTAGCCCAGTGATGGAAGGTGTGTGGGGGAAAAGTGCAGAGCTCTGATGTGATTGGCTGACGTCAGCCAAAGCGTGAGGCTTTATGGTGAAAGGGCTGTACTCAAACTACCAATCAAAAAGCAACAAACTGAACTTGTGGGAGAAACTTCACTCTCTAAATGGTCCATTCTAAGTAGAACTCAGTAGCTTCTTTAGAACCACATAGCAACTGTTACTCATCCATCTAGCATTTCCTTCCAAACTCTGGAGCATCTGATATGGCTTTCCAAGTGATTAACACCAGAATGGGAATGATGTTACAGATTATTCTTAACTCAGTTCTGATTCATTCATTGTTTACTTTGTCCCCATTGACATGGTGTGTCCAGCACATTTCAAACACACGTGCGTATGCACACGTATGTTCCAACAGTAATGACAGTTGGCCACAATCACAGCAGTTGAGTCCAAGTTTACCAGCAGAAGCCATGGTCTTTAAAATAGCCTTTTTCATTTAGGAGGTTTCTCTGTTTCATCCCTTTGAGGTAATTTCTCCCAATGCTCTTCAGCAGATTCAGTGTGGGGTGCAATTTGTCTCCAATAAGCAATAATGCCTCCTATCTGTCTGTTTGCCACAACTCAACTGTGCAATTATCTACAATCACTTTCATGAGGAGCTTTCATGCAGCCATGAGTGAGAATTATGTGAGCCAGAGGTAAAAGCAAACACCAGTATAAAAGCGATTTCTGTCCCTTCTCTCAAGCAGTATTTAGCAGAGACTTGTCTATAGTGGGGCAATTATGTCTCATGGCTTGTAGATAGTGGCTAGGAGATAAACTTCCCATCTAAAGAGGACATTTAGAATACAGTATAATCTGTGTACTTTTGAGATGTGATGGCCAGATTAGTTACAAATGTCATCTTCAGTTAAGAAAGTTCACTTGAGGGCAAATGTCTTGGCATTGCCAAACAAGACCACACAGCTGCATGTGAGCCTGAGGTTCCAGGAGGGAACTAATGACTGACTCTGTTTCCTCAAACACAAGATTCCAGTTTTCTCCGGTTTTACCTTCACCCAGCACATTACCTGCACTTACTTGTGAGAACATCTTCAGTGCTTTGCTTCTCACCCTAAACTTCGCTTCATTCTCTGTCCTCAGCAGTATCTTTGATGCTGGCTGAATTTCCTGAGAGACGTGTGAGAGAAGTTTGGCAGTGGACATGCGATTCTATGTGTTAAGTTGGGGATGATCATAAACTCATGCTGTGTGTGTGTGTGTGAGTGTGCGCATTTATCTCTTGAAAGAGAAGGTGAGTTAGATATACTGCAATAAGTTTGTAAGTTACATAGATGCTATAATTTGTCTCATGTTAACTAGCTGTAAGTGGAGGTGATGTACAGTTAGTACTGAGGACCTGACAACACTGAGCACCTGTATGAAACGGCAGTGCAGTGGTCTGTTTAACCAAACATCACAATGTGTTTATCAAAACACAAAATGGTTAACACACATGATCCCAGTGCTGCATATGTGATGTGTTACACTTATATAGGTAAGGCTACACACACACACACACACACACACACACACACACAAACAAAGTATCTAACTACCTGAAAACAAACTCCGTACTACACCGAGGAGTCTGCAATAGCAGCTGCAGTCCTGCTGCCACATAAACAAATACTGTCCATCTATTTCCATGCCTCCACAGACAGCTCACTGAATTAGTCAACAATCAGCCAACTAACACGACACATCATGACCTCCTGCAGCACCGGCGCACACTGGTAAGCATGACTACCGCTCGGATAAAAGCAACAGGTTCCTGTTATAAATAGCAGAGTGGATAATGGGGTGGCATTGCAGTTCCAGTAGAAGTTCATACTCACAGGAGTAGAGAGGAGTGGACAGAGAAGCTGAGGAGCAGAAGCCTGTCTCTCCCTACACTGCTGCCCTAGTGCCTGGGGGAGCAGGAGCAGGAGCGGATTGGGGGGGGGGACGGCCCTCCAGCTCTGAGTTGGGCAGGCAGAGTAATCCACGACTGGAGGTGTCTTATTTGAGTGGCATGCTGCAGACTCTCGTTCACTCCTCTCTGGTTCCACAGGCTGCTCCTGGTCTCCCTTCCTATCTTTTGCTTGTCATGCAAGATGCTCACCCCCTCCCCCTCTCCGTCAGAAGGAGAGAAAGAGAAAGATAGAGAGAGTGGAGGAAAATGAAAGAAAGATAGAGTGGAGGAAAAAGAGAAACAACTGAAAATATAAAAGAAAAAAATACAGGAAGCAAATGTGTCTCTCAGAAGGATTTTATAATCAGGCTCAGTCTCCACCTCCACTTGGTTGTCTCCCCGCCCCTATTGTTATAGCAACGGCCAATCACGGAGCCTCATCGCACAAGCCTTCTCTGCCTGCAGTGAGTCTGTGATTCTCTCACACCATCTAATGCAATATGGCTACGTAGCTATGTATATGTGAAGTGTGTGTGTTTGTGATTGCTGTGAATTCTCTAAAAAGCAAATGTTATCAGTTGAAACTAAACTGATTGATACTTTAGGCTATGAATGTACTGCCCACACCATCTCTCTCTCTCTCTCTCTCTCTCTCTCTCTCTCTCACCCTCTCTCTCATGCACGAATACACACACACGCATATTAAAAACCTCACCCAGTTATAAGACCTTTACTTGAACTGCAATCGTGTAATCAGTTTTCTAGACTTTAAAATAATGTATAACATGAAAAAAAAAAAAATGAAAGATTGTAAATTAATTTTTCCTAACTTAAGGGGGAAATATTCAGAGATTATCATCGCTGATAATTAGGCAAAACATTTTATAGCCTATTAGTTCTGAGAGGAAAGTGAATGTCATATTATGAGAGGTAATTATATTTCCTGCGAAGCTCCTGTGAAGCATCACAGGGTTGCTACAGATGACAATTCCTGACATTAAATTAGACAATGTTTCCTCCCATCCACAACCTACATAACTACATACACAACCATGACACAGCAGTAAAGGCACTTACGTAACCATTACATGAATTTAATATGAATAACATACTATGGTTAAAAGCAATAATTATAGCAAACAAATTGTAATAATAATTAAAGGAAGCCAATGCTTTTAAGTGTTGACTACTGAAGATACAATTGTTGCTTTAACAAAATATTACAAACCTTATATTAAAATTTAAATGGAAAGACTGACTGATTGTCAAATTGATTGGTTGATTGATATCTTTTCTCTTATGTCCTTTGTGCAGCAGTGATATTTGTGGAAGTGTATGTGTGTTTGTGTCTGTCAGCTTATTAGGTGCATGAACAGTGGATTTAGTCTCTGCTCTTCAAAGCTTTAACCATGTGGCAAACCCACACCCATGCAGGGTTCAGTGGCCTGTCAGGGTGGGGCAGTGCCAAGCAGGCGCTCTAATAAGACCCCAAGTCAGCCAAGCATGCCTAAAAAGTGAAAGCAACTAGTTACAGGGAGGCCAGAGAGAATCACACGGCCTCTTCCACCCTATGGACAGCACAGAGAGCTTAATTGAGGATGGAACTCTAGCTGCCTTGGGGGACGAAGGGGGGGGGGGGGGGGCAAGGAGGAGGAAGAGGAGGTCGTCGAGCAGGAGGTGATGAATAGCCTTGGTGCTGTGAGGGTAGCCATTAAGGCACCGTAACAAGTCTGTGCCAAGTTGCAATTCTCTGAAGGTTTGGACAAAGCATCGCCTCGACTGTAAGATTATGTGTAGGATCAGTCTACTAAAGACGACTGAGAATTTTGTCCTAACAAGTTATTGAAATACTGTGATTCGACTTCAGATGTTGGATGTTTATAAAAATGGCATGTTGGCAATTTATTTACATAAAAGACACAAGTTGGGGATCTGAAAACAGCATTAAAAAATTAAATACCCAACAGGCTACTCCCTGAGCCATTTGCTTTGAAACTGTGAGGTGATTAGCTACGGTTACTATATTGTTTGGCTTGAGTCTGCCACTACGCAGTTCAGAAATCAGTGGGTTATCTAGAAAGAAGGTCATCAGCTTCCTTGCTGGGCTTCACCAATCTCAACCAACTCTGGAGGTCTACAGTTCCCTTCCACCCTCGATATCATTTAATTCAGAAGCTTCCAGAGGAAAAACACTTTAAAGGGACTCAGAACTAAAAGCAACAAGAAACTGAACAGTTTCTTACCCACAACTCGACATCTCAGCTGAACCACCAAATTCAACAAAAAATTTTCCCCTGAAAATGCAGAACTGTAGTCCCCACTGAACCTTTTCACGCAGCCTGCTCTATCGAACTGTAATCACTACTGAACCTCTTCACCTGTTTTGAATTACTAAACTATAATTCTTACTGATGCATTTCACACAGCCTGCAATACTGAACTGTAATCACTATTGAACCTCTTTACACAGCCCGCACTACTGAATTGTAATTCCTACTGTACCTCTTCACGCAGCACGCACTACTATGTTATACCAATATTACATTATACCAAAACAGATACTGAGAAATACTGGTAAATACAAGTGAGTCTGATATTGTCTGATATGGCTCTTGCTACATTCTTCACATCAGCCAGCCTGCCAACATGCTGATGTTCCTCCAGCTCCAAGACAGGTGAGGGGAATGCGATGAGGTCCAGAGCAGGTGAAGGGAATGTTCTAAACTCCAGGACAGGTGAAGGGAATATTCTAAACTCCAGGGCAGGTGAAGGGAATGTTCTAAACTCCAGGGTAGGTGAAGGGAATGTTCTAAACTCCTGGGCAGGATTTATTGTTCTCTAATCTCTGGAACAGCACCGAAGACAAGTTACTGAGGAAGCACCTCAGTAAAAGCACTGGAGGACAGCACTGGGGCACAAGGACGTCTCAGTGTTGCATCTGTATGAGGAAGAAGGTCCATAGGCCTCCTTTGTCCTGTACAGCAAATTGAACAACAGTGCAGCATGGTGAGAATACGTTAAGAGTAGTAGGCTAACATGCTAATCTTTCAACTTTGGGTAGAGTAGAAACTCTAAGTGTAGTTGCTTGCTGTCCCCTGATGTGTGCTAAAGGAGAAACCTACTATACTGAGAGCTGTATATGAGTACATGTAGCAATAGCCCTATATGTACCTATAAATGTGTAGTGATGTTGTCGTGCCTGGACAATTTGGCCTAAATATACACCATCTGTTATTATATACGTAACGTTTTGAAGAACATCTGCAGTGCTTTACACTTTACCAACAAGGAAAAATAAGATAAATATAGTAACAAAATTATAGTTTTATTTAGTCAGTGTTGTGTTGTTGAAGAACATTATTCTAGTTTCTTATTAAAATATCATCACCTCATGAGGTAATTCCCAGGTCCTGGTCAGGTGTGTTAAAAGTAGAAAAAAAAGTGTGAACCCCTCTTCAGCTCTGTGCACTCACCGTTGCACATTAGAAGTTATCTGGTACCACAGATGGAATCTTTTATTATCTATGAAGCAGTAAACAGAAGAACGTGTTTTCCTATGACAGCTAATTTGCATTAAATCTATGCATCACTGCACTTTTACACAGTGGCTTAGGTGAATTATCAACAAACACATCTTAATCTGAAGCAGAAAAAGTTTTTAAGTGCCTACAGTTTAGAATTCAGAACTGCATATTTTCAGTAGTAATTAGCAGAGCCTCAAAATGGCATGAATAAAGATATGCACATGAACAGGGCGAAGAAAGGATTCTGTCAGCTGGAACTTGACAAGTGGTGGCTGAGAGAGAGAGAGAGAGAGAGAGAGAGAGAGAGAGAGAGAGAGAGAGAGAGAGAGAGAGAGAGAGAGAGAGA
>JAOXYF010000019.1:12634903-12644903 GCA_028565775.1 Sternarchorhynchus goeldii | reverse complement strand
CAGCAATCAGTGTGGAATGGCTGACCATAGAACTCGGGGGGGAGGGGAGGGGCAGTGAGGAGGTGAGAGCAGAGGAAGAAGAGATGGCTGTGTGGCAGAGGGTCGGAGGGATGGACGGAGACGGAACGAAAAGAGCATGACGAAGGTCTGGGGCAGGTGAGACACATCGCTGAAAGCAGGAGGGAAACAGGACATAATGCAGTGAGTTTAGCTGTGGCACTTGATGGAAAAGCCGAATGAGTCCTGTGTTTGTAGGGACTTTAATGAGGTTTTAGGGACAGAGCAAAAAGTCCCGACTGACACACACACACACACACACACAAAGACGTCTCATTCCTAGCCTGGGCAGATTCATTTCATCAGTTTCATTCTCCGTCTGCCATAATGAGATCAGGAAATTTCAGGCCAGGGATCAGTTCTGATTTACAGTTCTCACAATACACTGCCGTTGTCACTCTGCAACCGGAGCACCTGTGGAGAAATAACTTTAGCAGGACTGCATGTCTGTGCTCAGAATACTCAAGCACCTTTGCGTCTGGTGTAAATTCACAATTCAAATTTGCAAATGAAAGGTGTCCTTGTCCAAGAATGATTATTACAAAATGTTGAATTTTCCTCCTCTCATGGTGGAGCCTTTTAACTCAGCTGTATTATATGATAGCGACACACACAAAAAAAAAGCCAATTCTTGCTCAGGTCTGACAGAATCACACACAGCTCCCCCTTTCCCTCCTTTTCATCTTACCATGTATCACCTTTCAGAGTTCAAGCAATGAATTCTACTTCCACAGTTCCCCAGAAAGACCCTTTGGCCATGGGGAAATGAGTCTTTTCACAGTGCCTTTGTGCAGTGTAGCAATGGTATCATCGCCCTCCTCCCGCAATAAAACGCTTCTTTGTGTTGTGAGTGAGAGCCAGTGTAAGGGTCCTCCACTAGATGGCGTACCAGCAACATGTCCCTTTTCTCTGAGAGAATCTCAAGCACCTGGGTCTGGCAAAGTGCATTACACAAACCTCCGGGAAAAAAACCCAAAAAAACCCCCCCAAAAAACACAAATGATGATACAATTTGCCGCTAATATACTGTGCAGGGATTTCTAACCGTTTGCATTTTTCAACAGGGCTGCAAAGCTTCTCTTGTGTTTTGTTGCTCTGGGATACGCATTAGACCGTCTTCCAAAGTGGCGTAGTCCAGGAGGCGCAGGGAGAAGCGATTTGACTCCGTACTTTTACATTGCTGCCGTCCACGAATGAATTCTGGGAGACTACAGCTCACTTATCTTATCTTAACAGCCTGCCTTTGGTGGCAGAAGACAAGAACTGTGACATATTTGTCAATCAAATCCGTCACTGGGCCATTTCCTGTCACGGGAATAGCCCTGCGTGGCTAGCTTTTGATGGACACTGTGGGCTCAGGGCCGTTTTTTTTTTGTTTTTTTTTCCGAACTCGACCGCCATTCCGAGGAACCCCGGCCTGGACGTACAGCAAGTTATCTTCCGACGAAAGCACTTCGATACGAAAAAGAGTAAACAGTCAAATGTGAGATTCGCTAAGTAATGCCACTTTCTGTCTCCTCCATGACCGTAATGATAGTGAACCAACCCTTTGAATAATTTCGGGGGTGTAGCATCTCGCTAAAGGCTATTTAATTTCACAGCTTATTGTCTGTTTGAAATTGATTCTGGAGAGGGACGCAGACTGTGTGGCGGAATACAAATTTAGGCTTTCTGCCACTGTCAATAAACTGGCCACCTAATTAGAGACGAGCCCTTTCATTAAAACCAGAAATGTTCACATCCAGGCACTTAATTCTTTGTGTCTGTGGTGGCGTGTTGTGGGATTATAATGAAGGAGGGGCGAATGCTAACTCACACCGGTGGGGATTGTAGCTGCTACTTTAAAATAGCCTTCGCCTGCCAATGGGGGGGCTAGCTCACACTGTGACTGCTCATCTTTGGCTAAGGAAAACTGATTATTTGTTGTATATTTGTTGTATTCCTGGTCATTTTTTTAATTCTTACCATGTATCTCCATTACTTCCAAGTGCTTTGCAGTTTTTTCAGTTTTATTTTGTTTTAATACTCCTGAAATAATTTCAGGGCTTTACAAATAACTTTGACTGTCTCTGGAAGGTACACAGACACTCACACGGCAACCCACAGACTTACACTCACACGGCAACCCACAGACTTACACTCACACGGCAACCCACAGACTTACAGTCACACGGCAACCCACAGACGTACGTTACCATACACCAATTCATATATGTACATAATATCATATATGCACACCAACACAAACGCACACTCGTCCACCAATGTACAGATGTACGCTCATACCCACAGACATACAATCACACACAGATACACACAGATACATATGCTCGCACACACAGACGTGCAGTCACACACACAGACGTGCGCTCACACACACAGATGTGCGCTCACACACACAGATGTGCGCTCACACACACAGATGTGCGCTCACACACACAGATGTGCGTTCACACACTGACCCAAAGCCCACAAAACCGGTCCTGTCTTTTCATCCTCGTAAAGCCGGTGACATTTGGAGTTGGTGAACACGTCATTAACTGATCGACCTCTGTGGGAGCAGGTGGGGGGTGTGTGGGTGTGTGTGTGTGTGTGTGGATCTGAGTCACTCTGTCAGAGGCGAGTCACTGCCACGGCAAGAATTTTAATAAAGTGCCTCGTTTGTGTATCGGTGGCAGTCCTGCCGTCTCGCTCGCTAAGAGGCAACGACACACGTACACCGCATCCAGATGTCCTTGTCTGGGGTTGCCGCTAGAGCCTCCTCCACCCCCACTCTTCCCCAGGCACTGCATCCACCCAAACAGGAGCATTTAGCCTCTCCTGCAATGAGTCGCTGAACTCATTTCTCTGCTACCTCGCTCGCACCCTGCCTCTGCCTCTCTTCAGGACCGCCATATGTCCTGAAGCGGACGTGTCTCCGTGCGAAACGGAGGAACCCCAGCGAGCCTCAGTCAGATGCTCTCGCTTCAGTTTTACTACCACACACCGTCCTGCAGGACGTCGAGTCCACACCTGATGGTGAAAGAAAGATCTAGAACATCAGCTGACTAGCGGAACCGTACAGGCAGTCACACTGGCCTCTATTGGCAGTTTGACTGATTAAAATCCATTGTGAAGCCCTGTAGGAGGACCTGTTTTAATAATGCATCAGGAAAACAACTGCAAACCAACGTTCAGCTGCTCCTCTGACAGCAAGCCCACTTTTGCATCATGACGAATACCTTTATGAGATTAAGCAAATGAACCTGATTTCGGTATATGCTTTCTTTTATCTAGCGTTAACCTTGTCAAGAGAAATACAGCTTCTGCAAGTCAAAGTCCTAGAGCTTTAGTCACAGCTCTTGAGTTTTAGGGTATTTGACCCTCCACGTATCATTTCTTGATTGCAGAGTTATGTGCGAGACTCAACTGGATTTGACAGCCAGCCTCTTCAGGCTTGTGTGGGAGGGGACAGATGTTCCTGTTTTGAACTGTTTCTATACAGGCTGTACCACTTGCTACAAATGCATTAGGTCATTTCTAATACATGTTTTTAATGCTTTTAAGAAACTTAATATACCTCCAATAGTAAATAAAAAAGGTTGGGGTTTTTCTTTGATGCTGTGATAAGTCTTGGTGACCTTTTGAATCCGCAGAAACGCACAGTGGTCTACTGTAGATAATGAATACGCATGTTGAACTAATCAAATAAACTGCGCGCTATGTGAATTTTCTTTTCCAGGGTAAGAAATACAGCTGAACGTACTTGCCTCTTCTGTGCTCATGAAAACTGCAACTTGCCGTGCAGTTCCTTTCTCTGCAGTTTCCACTCAATAAAGTTTGAGTTTAAATTCAAATTTGGTTTTTAGTCCTTCTATTACTACGACTTGCCTCTCTGACAGGCACTGGAGGTCATGTCTTTACACAGGAAACAGTCAGGCAATCAAAACTAGTTCTACTACGTGTGTGTGTATGTCTGTGTGTATGTCTGTGTGTGTGTGTGTGTGTGTGTGTATGAGGTAGCCTCAGGCTGTCTGTATGTCATTTCACAGAACTAAAAGAAGTATGCTTTTTCACGCCTTCTCTCCCTTACACCTCCATACAACAAATAAAATCTTGTACAAGCCCAGACTGTAGGGAGACATGCTGACACTCTATAGGAATCCAACGGCCATTCACACATGCTTATCACATTTATTTCTTTTTTGTGGCTATAAATGAGTGTTTCTGATGAAGAAGGGTTTAAACCGCTTAGAAGCGCATATACATTACAGACTCTTCTGACAATTCATAGAGAGAGAAATTGGCAGTATCTGTCTGGCTTTTCAGATATGGCAGTTGATGAGAGAGTTAGAGAGAGAGAGACAGCAGAAGAGTGAGAGAACAGATGGAGGCAGAGATATTGGGAGAATGCTGCTCCCTCCCTCTATCCATCGAAGAGAGAGACAGAGAGAGACAGATTGCGGGGAGCTTAAAAGGGAAGAGAGAGACGAAGAGATACGCGAGCTCTGAAAGAGCCAAAGTGTGTGTGTGTGGGGGGGGGACGACGACGTATAGCATGAGAGCGAGACGGCTGTGATGGAGGGAGATAAAGCCAGAAAGGTGGGGGGTGTTGCAGTAGCCCTGATGGAGGGAGATAAAGACAGAGAGGTGGGAGGGTGGAGGCGAAGAAGCACACAGGAGAGGGAGCCTGGTCTCCTGGCCACCCTGTCGCCTGCCACCCTGTTGCCCGGCAGCGGAGTGGGGTGGAGGTACACTTCTGCACGGATGGTTGCTTACCGAGGGCTGGAGGCTGGGAGAGGTGTTAAGAGCATCTGGAAACACTGCAGGCCACCCTCAAGCATTCTGAGAGGAAGAGAGGGAAGGAGAGAGAAGGAGAGAAGTAGACAGAAGAAGGACGGCTCTCAGCACGTAACGGAAAGAAATGGAGGGAAGAGAAGAAGAGGTAGAGGGAGCCCAGAGAGTTCATGACTGATAGAGAGAGAAGAGGGAGTGTGTGCTAACTACAGAGGATAGAGGGGGTGCCTGCTGCTCTCTTGTGTTCTATACCTCTTCTGTCATCACTGCCCACACTGAGAGAGATGCTGTGCCAGTATCCATTCACCCAAGCGAGTGAGGGCACTTTTCTCTTTACTCATCAGCAGTGAGTGTGTACATGTGTGTGTGTGTGGGTTTGTGTGTGTGTTTGTGCATGTGTGGTGTACATTGGGGAGAGTTTCCCACACTGCCTACACCCAAACCAGGACCCTCTCTCACTGCTGGGTGTCACTCAGGCAGCCAACCAAGGACATCCAGGCACAAAAAGCCTTCCAGCTGCCAGGAGCAGCCAGGCCCCAGTCACTCACCAGCCTCTGGGTGCCAAGCTCCCTGGGAATAAGAGTTTTCTAGAAGGTTTGGAGGGATCACAACTAGCCTTGCAAGTTGGTTCTGATAAAAACCAAAGTACCATGAACTACAGGGTGAGGGCTGGTTCTGGGGATGGATAAATACAGGGAGAAGGTTGGGTGTGGGGATTGATGACTACAGGCTGTGGGGATTGATGACTGGTTCTGGGGATTGGAGACTGCAGGGTGAGGGCTGGTTCCTGGGATTGATCACTCCATGGCGAGGGTTGGTTCCACATGGGATTGATGACCACATGGACCATATGGTGTGAACAGCTTATGGGGATTGATGACTTCAGGGTGAGGGCTGGTTCTGGGGATTGGTTACTGCAGGATGAGGACTGGTTCTGGGGATTGATAAATGCAGGGTGAGGGCTGGTTATGGGGATTGATGACTACATGGTGTGGCGAATGATGACTAAAGGAGTCTCTCGGCAAATTGTTTATTGGCATTCTGGGATTACACTACAAAATCTGTTTGGGAAACGTATTATCTGAAGTTTCAGCTAACAAAACAATTATGAAGCCATGAACATATAATACTGAGCATGCAAGGGAATTATATCTGAAATTGCATTTTTATTTCAATTTCCTTGCTTGTACTGTATCTGAGTTGCCTTTGTCATACAACTGGGTAACATCATTTCATTGATTGATGAAAACCTATTCTCGGAAAGAAATGTGTGTGTGTGTGTGTACATGCATGTGTGTGTGTGCTTTTTACAGAGTGTAATCTGTGTTCCTCTTTAGGCCTGGTTACATTGCATAATGCGTGTCAGCAGAGAACTAGCTGTCTCCATGGGTGGATGACTAGCTTCACATCTCCAGCATACGCTGGCATTAGTTACATGGCTGACACCAGAATTCAAAGAACACGCCATTATATCTCTAAATTTAGCTCATGTAGCCAGCTAGCATACATTTCATCAAGCGTCTTAATTAATGGACCAACAGTCGAGCATTCCAGCTCCAGAGAAGAAGTTAGTTGTCACTGTTGTTTATTCACTATCTCGATTTTTTTTCCCTCCCTCGTTTATGAAAGCAAAAGTCTTGCAATTAGCAAGAGACGATCAACACGGGAAAATTACAGCAGCATATGCGCTAAAGGAAAACTGACACATCTATGTGAGGAGTCCCTCATCTGCACAGACTCCTGCATGTCTGGGCTTCCTTCGGGGGCTTCCGTGCTGGTTTTCTAATGAATAGCCCGGGCAGATAAGACCTGTTTGTGTATTTGTTGCTTTTCCTGACGTGCACCTGTCTATTCAATATCCATTAGGGGCTGGCAGCGGGGCCCTGACTCCCAAACGCAAAGTGACAAAAAAGTGCCTTGATGTGGAGTTCGTTTGCTCTTCTCTCACACTTTCTTTTGTTTGAGCTGAAGACACGCGCCTGTCTTTGTTAAGACGGCTAATTGCTTCTGTGTTGCCGCGGCTAGCCCGGGCTGTCTGCTCACTGATAAAGTATTGATCGGCTGTCCGTTGGGAGGAGAGGGGGAGGTTAGGGGGGATGAAAGAGAATTAGGTGCTTCACACCTGCTTGTACCTCCAGCAACAGCACGCCTTACGATCTCGGGCAGGTGAGAGTCACAGCAAGGCAAACTGCCCTGGTAGTTCTTAGCTTTCTAACGATGTTACATCATGGAGACCAGTGTACTGCAGTGATGGGGGCTGATATGTATAGCAGTTGTTTTTCGAAGCTTCGATAAAAGTTTTTAACCAACTCCAAACTTTTTGTCACCACTGAAATTGTACCAGGAGAGATAACACCATTTGACCTAACAGGCCAAAGAGTTTCAGATTGCGTCAGTAGTAGAGTTTTAGATTGCTTCAGTAGGGTCTCCACCAAGTGGAAACACACAGGTCATGACATCGGATAATGGAGGATCTTTTCTCTTTTTTTCTCCACAACCAAATATAAGACCCTGGAGGAGACCAAAACACATGAAACACGTTTAAACTGATCGTAAACTCAGGGTTTATTCTTTGCCCTTTTTTACCCTTTATCCTGCCTATTTCCTCTACCTGCACATCATCAGATCTTTCAGTCATCCCAGACCTCAGAAGACCTGAGGAGAGGGTGCACATGGAGGGCCGGTAGGGAGGAGGGTAGCCATCATTACAGTATGGAAGACAGAAACCCAGCAGGACCTGCCGCTGAGAACAGAGGGGGAGAGGCACAACGAGACCAGAATACACCTAACAGAACTTGATAGACACACACTCCTCCTCCACACACACAAAAACACACACACACACACATTTACACACAGAAATAAACACACACGTACAAACATGCACAACCACATGCTCGCATGCACACACACACATGCACACGTGTACACACGTGCGTGCACACACACACACACACATGCACACGTGTACACACGTACGTGCACACACACACACACATGCATACTTGTACACTTATACAGCACCTCCCATCAGACAGGGCGTCCGCAATCAGAGGCCAGAGGGTGCGATTGTAGGATTGGATGTTTCTGTTATTTACGCGCCGGTGTTTGGGTCAGGCAGAGTTAGCGTTAGCGGCTGACATTAGCGAGCGCACAGCGATCTCACCGATTGTTTGTCGGAAACCAACGGCAGTCGGTGGCATTTGTCTGAGCTGTGAGTCAAGAACCAGCATGACGTTCGCGTTGCCACGGGGATTGGCTGCCCTTAGTAAACCCATACATCAGAGATAATGGGAAAACAGTGGTCACCCAGGCACATCATAAACATCTTACAAGAGCAAGTAATTTTATCAGAAGCAAAAGCTGTTTTCGTTTGGTTGGTCTACATCGTCTCATATCAGTTTCTGCCCTTTGTTAGTTGTTTTTGTTATTGTCCAAAGAAATGTAATAATTCATTCATTCAAGTGAGGAATTCACAAATCAAGCTCATGTGTGTTAATGTGTTCCGTTTCAGGTTTGTACCAAAGTCGAACACACACGCATACACACACACACACACACACACACACACACACACATACACATGCCCACCCCTCATACACACACACTTTGTTTTATACGCGTGACCATGGGAAGACACCGATTTCCCTCGAGAGTAACAGTGTGGATCAACTTTACGGTCAGATGAAAGTGAACTGACAGTGTGCACACTGAGACAGAAGCTTTGATGGCATTTCAATCTTAATCTTTCTGGATGATACTAAGACACACACACACACACACACACACACATTGCTCCACTCCTCTCCAAAAATCGGAGGCCCAGTTAGAATCCCATCAGAGTAACAGGTTGAGGGGGTCAATTATTTCCAGCGTCAAGCCCAGATCGCAATTACCGTGCAGCGCGTGTTAGCGGTGCCATGGGGAGGCGGCAGCGGCCGAATGCTTCAGGATGAGCTACCGCGCGATACCTGGCTCCCTTTCCCCGTGATTGCAATACACCTTAGTCTCCAGTGTGGCTAACACTTGTAGAAATTACCTGACAGAACCAATATAGCATTATTACCCAGCCACGTGCATCCAGCTGTCTCCGAGAGACGTGTCCGCGTGATACTGGAGAGCCGAGCTCCCCCAACCCTCACCCCCCCAACAGCTAACCCACACCCCCCACCCCAATTTATTCCCTCCAAATGAAAATGAATTATACATTTTTCAGTGCCACCCTCAAATATAAACCGCCGGGGCTCCATAGGCTGCTTCCATTACCAGTCAGGGATAAGCGTCATGGTCTTGTGAAACAGCGCATTTAAAACTATAAACTCGGCACTCTGCAAGTTTTAAAGCAAGAGGGCCCAGACACGGCGTGGAAAACGTTCCAGACAGCGCAGTGTTCTCTCTGCTGTGCACCGACTTCTCATCGTCCCATCGGCTACTGACGCTAATCGAATCACGATCTGAAACTCATGTTAGTCGGGCAACTGACTGTCACGATGAAGCCTTACATCACTGTTTTATCACAATTGTACCTATTAAGTAGCTAAATAACACTACCTAACATAACCTGAACATTACACAGTTTTATTTTACAGTCAGAGGTTTCAGCTATTATATATTCAAATGACTTGTGGTTTATAAATGTTGTGTCTCATTAGTATACAGTGTCACGGTTACCAAGCTGTGGAACAGATGTGAGGGAAGTAGAGAACAATAAAAGACAAACGGACATTTTAAGCTTGTAGTTTAGACCTAAGAATTTCCCCTAGGTGGAGGACTGGAAATAAAGCAAATCTGAGCCTGGCATGCAGTCTGAACTGAGTAGCATCCCTTGTTTGATTTAAGAGCAGAAGTAAATAGATAAAAAACTTTTTTTTTCACTACATCAAACCTAATGCATATGGTTGTATTCCATGCATTTAAAATCTGTCGTACCACTCTTGATGTGCATCTGTTTCTCTCTCTCTCTCTCTCTCTCTCTCTCTCTCTTTCCCTCTCTCTCTCTCACTTGAATACACACACACACACACATGCTCATTAGAACCTACAAATCCTCATCAGTACAAGTCGGACATGCGTGCATGAATCCATCATGTTCTTCATTACCGGGGGGGGGGGGGGGGGGGGGGGGGGGGGGGGGGGGGGGGGGGGGGGGGGGGGGGGGGGGGGGGGG
>JAOXYF010000019.1:12615181-12627681 GCA_028565775.1 Sternarchorhynchus goeldii | reverse complement strand
TGTTTATGGGGATTTTTGACCATTCGTCCAGAAGCGCATTTGTGAGGTCACATCCTGATGTTGTACAAGAAGGCCTGGCTCTCAATCCCCGCTCTAATTCATCCCAAAGTTGGTCTGAGGTCAGGACTCTGTGCAGGCCAGTCAAATTCATCCACACCAGACCATTCATGTCTTTATGGACCTTGCTTTGTGCACTGGTGCACAGTCATTTGGATGGGTGAGCAAATACTTTTGGCAATATAGTGTATGTATTGATCTACTGATGAGGATGTGAATCATTCTGAAGTTCAAGCACCAGACATGTTTCATTTATGTCATTCCATGATAATCTCTACCACGTACTGATCCACAAACATTACAACTGACATTTCAGTTGGACAGCACAGCTATGTGTACACCCTTAGAGGCAAGACTCAAATTAACTGAACAAGAGACGACATTCTATTGGAGCTAAAAAAAAAAAAAAAAAACTTATGGTGAAATTTAAGGTGAAGTTATGAAGGTCAAATCAACATGAATCCTGTAATTACAACTTTCAACCTTACAGTTCAGAAAATTCCTTAGAAGAAGTCAGACAGATTGTGAATAAGAAATTGTGACTAATGTTTGCATGAATATTTGTAACAGTTAAAGTTGAAGGAGAGATGTTTTTGTAGATTGAGGTTACATTTCTTTAATAATGAATGAAGACTGCAAAATATTGTTGAAATGATGTCAACATTTGAGTCATAGAAGAAGATTATCATCACAATGTAGAAGATCATTTGAGTTCTATGCAAATTTATATACAATAGAACATGTAAAGGACTTAGTATAATGCCTTGTGGCACTCCATTATTACAGAGATTAGGAAAATGATACATGATCCATTTTAACCACATACAGATCTATTTGACAAATATGAAGAGGGTGTATAAATAACAGAAATAAAGTTCAAATGAATCACGGTGATTTGATGATTCATAGTGTAAAAAGCTTTACGTAAAGCTATAAATATCATTCAAATAACATGACCTTTGTTAGTGAAAGCGAATATTTTCTCAGTTAATAATGAAGCAGTCATTGTTGATTGTTTGACACAGATTACATACTCTGTTTCACTGAGCAAATTATTACTCCCAAGATGTTTGGATAATTGGTTTGTGATCATCTTTTCCAATAGCATTGACAAAACTGGGGAAATGGATCTAATTAGAAAAATCTTGTAAAGACGGGAATAATTTTGTCAACAAACAGACAGTCTACTACAGAGATTGGTAAAATGATGAAATAAGGGAATAAAACTGTGATTTCATAAGCTGCATACGCAATGATTATTAATTTTTTAAAGAATTTGTAGTATCGATTAAATAAGTCTGTGAGATCTCAAGGAAAAGCAAGCTGAAGCTCTACTGAAGAAGGATCCAAAGACTACCAGCTATCAACCTTATAGACAGTTCGTTAACAGAGGCAGCGTATTAATAACCAAATACCCGTAACGTTTTCTCTAACTTCATAATGAATGCCTTGCAAAGTGAACTCAGATATTACCATTATCTCCAGTAATAATTTTGAGTGTCTGCATTAGAGCTTTCAGGTACTTTGAGGAAGTAAAAATGGAAGTACATTTCTAATCGAATTTCTTATAGAATGTAAATAAACTTTTTTGTCATTGTTAATACAATGGATATACAAGTGAGGAAACCTCCAGCCAATATGACTATTTTAAAGCTAAATTTGCATGGACTGACTTATAGATACATGGCACAAAATTTATTTAAAGTTTTAGTAACGTTTTGATTAACTGGCGGATACCAACACCACTAATTTTGGTGAATCTACAGAAATGTTACTGCAGTAACAACTCATATTAGACAAATATTAAGATGCCTTTCAAATTTAATGCACAAAACTGCACAATTCCAGCATCAATTCCAGTATCACTTTGCAAGGTACACCCTCAAATATCGTGTAAATAATCTGAGACTCGCTTATCAAAATGAGAAGAAAATGAATGGCAGCAAACCTCTTAGCTGACAATGAAAAATAATAATATGCTTCAAAACAGTTCTTTAATACACCTGTAACAATAGATCTCCTCATCCTCCCTCAAAGCAACCCCTCCCTCTTCATCACCCAGCTGGGATTTAAGTTTAGCCATGGAGCTGTGATGTTGTGGTCTTAGATGTTGTTGTGGCGAGAGGGAGCTCTCAGTTATATAGTCCCTCTTCTTGCTATGTACCAGCCAATCAAGTGTCTGGCAGAGTTGTGTGTGAATTCCTCTGAGGTGGACAATGGTGACGGGTAGTACCGCATGGCTGAGTACCTTCTACGTGAAAATTCACGTTGAGGCAGGAGCTTGCTCTCACCATCCATACCTGGTGTTGTCGTCATTCAGTTGAGAAGAAAAAAATTGCTGGGAATTAGCTGTATCTACACTGAGAGTAAAACAGTAACTTTTTTTTTAAGCGTTCTAAAAACCACCCCATAAGGAGGCAGTTTTTCTCTCTCTGTGATGCTGTTGGATTGTTTGTCTTCAACACACTGTGTGGCCTGTCTTTGAATGGATGAGCCGAACTGTGTAAGAAGGGACTAACTGAACAAAGTGAAGTATACTCTGGAAAGGCAGGGCAGTTTTTCAGACAGATGGGCATGAACGAGAGAGAGGACACCTGCTGGTTCACTTTCGCTTCCCCCGGGTCTCTCTCTCTCTCTTTCCCTCTCCCTCTCGCTCTCTGTCTCTCTGTCTCTTTCTCTCTCTCCCTCTCTCTCTCTCTCTCTCTCTCTCTCTCTCCCTTGCATTAGAATTCTGCGTCTCTCTTTGCTTGGTCTCGCTGAGTGGGTTAGTGAAGCGTGTCACGGTAAGAACCAGTGAATTCTAATGAACTGAACGTGTGCGTGTGTGTGAAAGAGAGAGAGAATGAGAGAGAAGCAGAGAGAGAGAAAGAGGGAGGGGAAGAGGGTGGGGAGGAGAGAGGACCCTCAGTGAGCATGAGCTGCTTCTCTTCTTTAAGCTCGGAGAGTGAAAAAGAGAGTGAGAGAGACAGAAAGAGAGAGCAGCTGAGCGAAGAGGACGAGAAATGCTGTCGTCTGAATCACCACCACCTCCTCTACTTCGTCCCTCCTTTTGCTCCATCCTACACTTTTTCCCAGGCACGGGGGAGTGTGTGTGGGACGGAGGACCCCGATTGAATCCCTCTCTCCCTCCCTCCCACCCTCATGCAACTCACTTCTGTACAAATTCATTCATCTTTTCCATCACATTTTCATGTCACCCTCCTCCTGTTTTTTTAACAATCATTCTTTCACCATCCCTTTCTCTCTCTCTCTCTCTCTCTCTCTCTCGTTCTTTCTCTCCCCCTCTCTCTCTCCCCCACGCCGTGGTATCCCACTCATTCAGTCACGGCCAAAGGAGAGAAAATGAACAGCCCAGCAAGGTGGGAGAGGAGAGGACCGAGAGGAGAGGAGAGGAGAGGGAGCAGGGCGAGAGCTTTGTCCGGCTGCCGGAGCGCGAGACGGATGCTGCAGCTGCCGCGTCTCCCGCAGGAGTCTGTCTCGGCGCTCCCTCCTCCTGTCCCTGTGATGGATAATCCCGGCAAGAGCTCTCCACACGGGAACAAAACCCCAAAGAGAAGAAAAGGGCCAACACGGAACGGGGCAGCTGCGCAAAGAAAAAACCCATCGCTTCTCTGTTTTTTGGTTTTCATTGTTTTCCCTCTCAAACGCCTTGGGCGCAAAGTACGTTTTGTGAAAACTTGAGGCTTCACGTTAACGGTTTTAGACGTAGACGGTTGCGTTTGGCCTCGACACTCTGGAACTCTTTTTCACTTCATCCTTCCTAGCGAAGGCAGAGTTTGGGACGGTAATGCTGCTGCTAATTGTGTAGAATTCTCAGGACTTCGGCTGAAAAGCACTTTTCATTCAAATTCATTCCTTTCCAAGCCATCGGCTTAAAAGAGCTTTTCGAGCCAGCGCCTCAAAACTCCCCGGCTTTTGAGACCCAAATAATTGGAGCTGGAGATTGCACTGCACTGTAACCACGCCAGAAGAGGGACTGGCCCACCAATCCTGAGAGAACACCTGGTGTTTTCGGGAAGTGGCATTTTCCTGAATTGCCGTATTATCTCTGGGGAAAAGGGGACGGGTGAAGACAAACCACCCAAGACGTGGCCCTCGATGATCCAGAGGCGATATGTTCTCCAGGCGAGGAGAAGAGAGGAGGAACCCTGAGGAGAATAAAGCAATGAGAAGGGGGGAGCAGGGAGGTAGGGCCAACTCCAGATTCCAGCACAAGTGTTACAGTTCCATCCCCTCCAGTCCACACACTGTTCCAAGAGAATAACAATGACAATGTGGACAGTGTAAGATTTTTTTTTAACACCTTGAAGACTCAAAAGCATAGGGTGAAAGAGAGAAGGAAAAATTACTCCCTCTCCCACCTCAGACCACTGTGACGAGTTTAAAGGAAAAAGATTCTCATGTCTTTGACCTTTTATCAGGCAACCCTAAACCCGGCAGAAAAAAACTAGGACACGTTCTCCATCTGTACTGCACCTTCACCCCTCCTTTACATTCACTCCCATGTCTGTTTCTCTCTCTCTCTCTCTCTCTCTCATTTTTCCTCCCTCTCTCATTCTCCTTTTCTCATTCTGCCCATTTTCTTTCCTCCCTTCAAGCCGCTAGAAGCCGCAGACCGCTAATCCACAAGCGTTTCGTCAGATAGTCCGTGCTGATTTCTACACTGATTGGCCATCTACTTCAGACCCTCTCCTCCTTCACCCCTCCTTCTCCCACTCTTTCACTCTCCTTCATATTACCTCCCTACCACCTCCCTTCATCTCTCCCTCTCTCTCTCTCTCTCTCTTCCCCTCCCTCACTCTCTCTCTCTCTCTCTCTCTCTCTCTCTCTCTCTCTCTCTCTCTCTTGCTATCTCTCTCTCTCCCTTCTTCATTGTCTCAGTGTGTTGTAGCTGAGCTGCTGGAAGCCAGTCCTTTTCACAGTTCCCGCAAGGACGGAGCAAGGTTGAGGTGAGTACGTTTGAATACATCCTCGATATCTCCCTCTCCCTAACAGTCCTCCCCGCACAGCCGGACGTGAACCACGTCTCTCTAGGGGTCTATCTTTCTTTCCTTGTGTCATCTCTGCTGCGTCTGCCTGTGCGTTTTCTGCTTTTGTTTAAAGAGCATGAGTCATTTAGAAAGCGTTAATCTTTGCGCCGGCTTTGCCTGGGTACCTGACTAAGTGTGTGAGTCCGTTTGTTGTTGGGAAGGGTGTTAGACAAGTGTGCAGTGGTTTTCTGAATTGGGACTGGGTGTTGCAGCAAAGTCAGATATAAGCATTTGTATGTGTGTGTGTGTGTGTGTATATGTGTGTGTGTGGTTGGTTATTGGGATGCTGGATGGGTCCTCTGGGTAGTGTGTGACTGCGTTATCTTTTGGTTCAATATGCAGACAGCCTGAGGGTATGGAATGCTTGGGTCCTGCACTGTGGCTAAAAACCACTGGCCGCTACTGCAGCCGCACAAGCACTTTTATTACCCATTCATACTCACGGATTACACCCCCACGTTATATGTGCTGCTTACACAGACACTCGCGTGCAGAGAGAGAGAGAGAGAGAGAGAGAGAGAGAGAGAGAGACAGAGAGAGACACAGACAGAAAGCGCAACACTTAGAAACAGTGTGAAACATGCACACATTCACTATGACAAATTTAGGTATTCCCCCAGGGCTGGACAGAAATAGATGCCATGCTAAATTAGGACAGGAGTCTGGCTCTGTGCTGAAAAGGTACAACTCTATTTCCTTAAACTGCTGCTCAAAGCATGTGCGTGTGTGGGTTTTTTTAAGAACACAATACTTAAGGTGACTAATGCAGTTTAATAGAGCCTACTGAAGCATCTGTTATCCCAAATCATAGCACTTATCTTAAAGCCTGTTCATTCTAGCTGGCACCGGTGCCGGTGCTGTGTGAGATTTCTCCTCATCCCATGGCAGGATCTCAGCCAGACACGGCGCTGACCAATCTTGGGCTGCTCACTGTTCATCTCATCACCGGTTCGTCAAAACCACGAGCTGAGACACTCACGGCTTAAATTCCCATAGATCTTCACTACTCTCTGAGCTGCGTTTGCCTTTGTTGTCTGCGTGAGTGCTGTGAGAGATGGGACGTTGTGTATCAAGCAGGAGGCACTAGTTCTGTTGTGGTGTTGTTGCATTAGTAGGAAATGCCTTTGTTCTTTTGTTAGAAAAAAAAAAGTCTCTTTAAATGTCAACCATCCCAGGAGGGTATTTTATTAGATATTAAAGATTCAGGAACTTCGTATGGCAGGAACTTCGTATGACAGAATGATCTGCTACAGCGATTCTGTTCACTGGCCAGAGGCAAAAAAAAATTAAAAAAGCAAATGAAGTGGCAAGGATTCACCTCAAAGAGCACTGGCCAACGACAGAGTCCACAGGAATCTGCTCCTACGTGCTGAAAGTGGATTTTCCACACTGAAAACAGGATCATTCCCCCCACTGCTAAGAGATGTGGAAACATAATGGGTGTGTGTGTGTGTGTGTGTGTGTGTGTGTGTGTGTGTGTGCGTAAGCACAGAGGGCAGAATACACTTGCTGTGAGCGTAAACTGACAGTAGCCAAATTAGCCCAGACAGATTACAGTGGGATCTATGCTCATGTTTCCAGCAGAGCTGAAACCCAGCAGTTAACATGGGGAAGGCAGTGATGTACAGAGTCAGTTCAAAAACTGCAGGAGTACTGAGTCTTGTCCTGTCTATTGTACACAAAGGTTAAAAACACAGAGTAAAGGAGGTGGTAGATATTACAGAGGAGAGAGAGAGAAGATTGACAGGGGGAAAACAATAGAGAACCTCTACACAACAAATACCTTGCAATATTAGTGAGACATGACTCAATAGAATTTAGATAGAAGTTAGACAGGATGAAAGACCAATTGGAATCATACAAATAGGTGTTAGGGCAGAAAAAAGGGTGATAGGGCAGCAGGGGGTGCTAGAGGGTCCCTGGGTTTAGAGAGAACAGTTTGCATTGTAATTTAGCCCACACCCAGGGCAGGACTGGGCTTCTGGAGCAGCTTCATCTTCTTCAAACAATGTTGGTGCTGGCCCCTCCCCCTTTCCAACCCCTCCCCCACACCCTCCTCTCTCAACACCCCGCAACCCCACTGATACACCCACCCTCTGAGCATCTTTTCGATCATGTCTCTCTCACCTGAGATGTCCTCCAGAGCACCACAACCCTCTCACGATGTTGAATCCTTAAGGACCTGGTTTAAGGGCATTTTCACTCACCCGAACGTGACTCACACCGGGTTTGTTGTTTTCTGTGTTTAGTTCTGGTGAGATTTTATGTTTGAATTTGGACTGGATGGGCTCATCATTTTGGCAGGAGGATACTTTCCTGGTCCACCAGAAGTGCAGTAGTTATAGTGATATGTTTACTATGAAACAGGAAATGTTACAGGGTTAGAAGGGAATGGTGAATTTGACTTACATTTCACACTGCATTCTGCCTTGTTTCTACTTGTATGATGCCTTTTTGGTGGTCTGGAGGGGTTCGGTAATGACGTCATTTTCTAGAGCGGCGTGTTGACTGTTGCTGGGGAGGTGGGCGTGACGGAACCCTCCCTCAAATTGGGCAATGAATCGCAGTTCAAACATCTCCTTCCACGCCATTTCCCAAGAGCGTTGTGTTTTGATTCTTGTTTTTACTCTGAATGTAGTCTGACCGTCCCATGCCAGTCAAAAATGGATACATCTAGAATTTCATTTAAATGTTAAACCAATTAAACTGATTAAAGATCTGACTCAGTTGTGTGCATATTTTCCACAAAGGCCTGCCTGCTGATGGTACTGACTGTCTTCTCAGCTTCAATCATTTATCAGTTTTGTTATCTAACAATGGAAGTCCCGGAATAGTGTCAATACCCAAATATAGATGCAGCCAAATGCCCATGGCTTGAGCAGCATGTGTGTGTGTGTGTGTGTGTGTGTGTGTGTGTGTGTGTATGTGTGTGTGTGTGTGAGAGAGAGAGAGAAGGGGGAGAGAGAGAGTGTGCGTTCTTTTGGCAGGGATTCGTGGGTGTGATTGTGTTAGTGAAGGGGGACCCCAGCCCCGGCAGCTGCCACCATTGCATCACTGTGTGAGGGAGGGAACGGGGGAGGGGGCGAAGGCGGCGGGGGGGGGTTGGGGGTGCAGTGGATGATTGAGCGGGTGCGTGAGCGAGCGAGTCAGTGATTGAGTGAGAGATGGACAGGGGAGCAAAAGCGAAGAGAAAAAATAGAAGGAGAATCTAGCGTCCTCCGCATGCATGCCGAGAGCTTTCTAGTACAGAAGTATACCAGAGCCCATTCATCCAGCCTACAACCCTTCAGAACCCGGGCGGAATCCCACACCTCCTTTGCTCCTCCTTGCTGTTTAATTCATCGGTTCACTCTTTTGACTTGTAACGACTCTCTCCCGTCAATTAGGCTAACTCGATGCTAACGCTTTTCGGTTGGTGAATAAATACATATTGATGTCTCGCCTGCAGACCCCATTTCTTCCCGGAGGTGCGTAAGGGAAAAAAAATCACTCTCACCTCCGCAGGGGAAGGCATTTGCCAGAGATAAAGCTAATTTAATCCGATGAAATGTGACATTTGGCAGCGGGAGCTTAGATGCTCCCGCCTCAGCCAGAGTGCAGGTGCTGCATCAAGATTAATGAATCGCCAGCAGCCAGCACGTTCGCAGCGAGCACACGCGCGCGGGAGGTCGCGAGCTGGAGACTCGCATGCCAGGACAGCGAGCGACGGGAGGTCAGAGTTCTGGTACGAGGTGGGTGTAGGACCACGCAGAGCGTACCGTCATTTGTCACTAAGCGAAGCCCGCTGAGCGGAGACCGAGAAGGCGGCTACCTTGATTAGAAGTGTGATTTTTTTTTCTTTTTTTTAACTCCGTGTTCTTTCCGTTCTCTCAATCCTCCTCCTCTCACTGAGCCTACTGCTGTTCCTTTTTACCGGACCGAATTGTGTAACACCGGCATGGAGGATTCGAAGAAATGCGTGTGCGCAACTGTTTACTCGCGTGGTTAACAGTGCCCACGGTTGGTGGGGAATTTCCTCGCGCGAGCGACACGGTCCCTGCCAAACGAAGCAGATTGGCGCTCGACTCATGCCAGGGTACGATAAATAATTATTGCCTCTCACGATTACTTATGGTCTGCTGAGTAGAATTTCGTTAGGAAACACACCCTATTAACTCACAGCTACAAGCTTTCTGCGCAAACATTATAATTACTCAGCGTCGGCTTCGCAGCATGAAGTCGAAGCCTCGCATTAAAGGGGCAACATTTTTTGGCCCCCACGTAGGGATGTGGCAGATGTGTGCCGCTCAGTCATTACCTCTACCCTTATGCTGGGTTCCGTTATCACCTTCACCTCTCTGTCCCTTAAATTACACAGGGTGACAGGATGTTCTCATTAAGAGCGGAAAAGAGGGCATTCTGTATTCACCACGGGGACTCGATTACCATAAAGTGACAGTGAAGAAAAACAACTCGGGGATATAAGATAAGGAAGAAGATTCGTGGCCTTGATAAGGTGTGCGTGGCTGAGAATCTCTTGCGTTTCTGACGGAAGCCTCTTACGGAACGTTAGTTCATTCATACAGTTTGTAGTAAGGGTGTGAAAGGAAGCCTGTTAAAGCATAAAGCGACAGTTAGAATGGCTAGATTTGGTGATCTAGAACGGGTTAAACAAACGGCTCCCTCTCAACGGCAGGAGCAACAAACGTGTTTCTCAATTTCCAACTGCACTTCGGCAGGTACAAAAGCGTCTTTCTTCTAATCCATCTTTGCTGATGAGTTTCCTGTTTGCACATTCTATACCCTTCCCCACCTGGTGTGGCCAATCTGTACATCCCCACTGTGAAGCACTTGCAGTTAGTTATGTAGAAAACACAGACTTCTCTTTAATTCTACTCTCCACAAGATATCCGCACTACCCCAAATGGACGGTATTTCCTATTCAGTGGTAATCCTCCCTCTTTTCTGGAGAATCTTTTTATGAAAACTGTGACCTTCTCCTACCTTTACTACTTCATGATTTCAGGTGATTCCTTAGTGCAAGGCAAGAAATATCTTGGAATATATGGGAAATATATATATATATATATATATGGGAGAGAGAGAGAGAGAGAACCCACACACAAGAAAGTAAAATAACTTACCCGCACACCCTACCACTTACATGTTATATAGGTCTAACATCATGTTTGGATGCCACAACACAATAGTAGTGGGGCAATAAGTGTGTATAGGGGGGTAGTAAGTGTGTGTAGGGTAGTAGTGGGGCAGTAAGTGTTTGTAGGGGTATAGGAGGGTAGTAAGTATGCAGGCCAGTAGTGGGGTAGTAAGTGTGTGTAAGGGTTTAGGGGGGGTAATAATTGTACATAGGGTAGTTGTGGGGCAGTAAGTGTGTGTAGGGGTCCTCACATTCATGCATGCTTGCACCAGGTGGCCAGGCAAGCCTGCATAGGCCGGATCCGGCCGTGTGATTGGCTGCTGGCTGAAAAGAGCTCGGCGTAATAATGTTGTGACTGTTAATAAGTGGCGTTCACATTCGTCTATAGACTGTGTGTGTATAATTAGGTGGGGTGGGATGAGCTGTGCTGTCTGATCAATAGGCTAATGCACCCACTCAACGGAGCCTGGGAAATAATAGGGCTGAAGAGTACTGCCAGGAGGCACAAAAGCCATGCTTTGAGGGAATGGCTGCCTGTGTTTAAGACTTGAGAAGATCAATTTGCCATATCCCAGACTGAGGCTAAAATAGCCCAGAAAACGTGTGTTTTTATGTGTGTGTGTTGGGGGGCATTCTATAGTCATCCTGTAGGGGGAGGTGTTGACCCCACACCTGCAGTCTGATTCCAGCAAAGTTTTAGGAAAATGGCATTCCATCTGATTTAATGGCCCTTAAAAAACCACACACCTCACTCTCTAGTTACTTTTCCTCCTCTCTTATCGATTTGTTGATTTGATAGACAGGTGGAGCCCAGTTTCATTTGCAACAAGCGTATCAGTATCCACGTCCATAACAAAGAGCTGTTTACCCAGGCCTCCTAACTGAAAAAAGGAGCAGGAGTAAAAAGAGAAGGAAGGGAGAGTAAAAAAAAAAAATCTGTCCTGTGAGTGTCGTGAATGGACGCTTTGTTCATACGGGCCAGGGCCCAGCAGGAGGGACTCAAGGCACTGATGGATAGTTATACCTGGCCCCCCCCCCCCATGAACTCCCACCCCCTCCCTGGGCTGCAAAAATGCCCCAGCTAGATACCAACCTCCACAAACAGTCCCTCTGTTCACCTCCACTCCCGCTCCCCCTTCCGGGCTTTGTGTGTGAACAACTAGAGCTTTTTCCTGCCGTTGCTCTTTCTCTCTCTCTCTCTCTCTCTCTCTCTCTCTGTGTCTTTTTTTTTTTGCCCTTTCCATTTTGTCCATAAGTGGAGGGGGAGGAGCCTGGCCAGAGGTCCCGGTTTACCTGTGGCCACGGTAAAGTGGGAGGGAGGCGGCTTAAGAGGTCAGAAGACAAAAAAAATTGGTGAAGGTGCAGTCGTTCCTTCTTCAAGCACTAAAATTAACGGCTAGTTTTGGGAGTGTTTTTAAAAGGAATGTTTAAATCAAGCCTGCTGAATGGAAGCGTTTTCTATCCGGAGTAAAGATCCTATCATAAAGCGAATCGACACAGAGTCGGAGGTCTGTAGATTTTTCTCATCTCTCTCTTTCTCATCACGGCTGAAGCCAAACAGGTGTTCGATACTGTTTCTGCCTTGATAACACAGACGAACTGCCTCTAGACAAAGATATCATTAGTTATATGTCAGATCTAGAATGACTTAATTAGCTCCTGAAGCTTTTGAACAAATAGATGTTTTGAGGCACTGCAATGTGGTTAATCAGTGAACAAAATTTGTTGCTACACTTAGACAACCTGTGTTAGCAAGAACGCTCGTGTTCCTGACTACTTCTCTAGAGAAATAACATACATAGTTGCCAGACCATTTCTGAAGCACTAACTGCATTTGCATAGATTTGTATAGACTTGTATTGACATAAAGGTGCAAATCACCTACTATACAGAAAATGCAACTACAAGGAATAATCTGTAGGAAAAGTTCCAAACTATTTCACAACCTCAACAACTAAAGGAAAGGACAGGTCCAGTATGACAGATCACCTCTCACAACCGGTAGGACTTTGTTATACTTCTCCAGTCTTTTTCACTTTTTTTTTAGAAGAAAGTATGACTCACTTTCCCTCCTCCACACCCTGCGGCCCCCTGTCCTCCCCTCACCCCCCTTCACCTCCCCCACCTCCCCTCAGACAGGGTTGGAGATAGATAAGCACCACTGATCAATGGGGCCATGTTTCGGTCTTTAACTAGACTCTCTCTCTCTCTCTCTCTCTCTCTCTCTCTCTCTCTCTCTCTCTCTCTCTCTCTCTCTCTCTCTGCACTCAGGGAGC
>JAOXYF010000019.1:12591563-12602545 GCA_028565775.1 Sternarchorhynchus goeldii | reverse complement strand
GCCCCACCCTTCCTTTTCCATGCTTTTTTCCTATCCTCCATACTGTCACCCTCTCTTCTCTTTTTAAATTATCTGCCACTGTCCAAGTCGACGGTCAGGATGAGCCTCTACGGATCCCAGAAGTCCCTGTTATTCGCGCTGCCAGAGCGCACTAGTGTCTCCTCCCCTCAGGCTGTCGTACTAACCATAACTCCGGAGGTGAGACTCACCATTTGGCTCCATCCGCACCATCCGCCTCGCAAACAACAGCGCAGGTGAGACGGGTGCTGTCTGATGGAGTTCACAGCTGGTGCTCCACACCGGGCAGGGGAGTGATGCGCAGGAAAGCCGCCTCTCCTGTGGGAAGCTAATGGCCCTCGTGTAGATGGAGGGCAGTGGCTGTTGGCACCTGTGGGCCGATCCCGCTGCGGGGGTGGGGAGTTGGAGCGGGACGTTCTCGCAATCGTGCTCTCGCGCTGCGGGAGGAGATAACGAGCGGCATCACGTGAGACTGCCCTCGCTGCAAGAGAGATGCAGTACGTGAGATTCAGTATCCGAACTGTTCATCACGCCTCAAGGTTAATGAGGCTTCAAACACACACACACACAAACGCACAAGCATGCTACCAACAATGAAAAAAAATAACCTCCCTTGCTACACGGTGCTAACAAAAGAGAAAAAGAAGTGAGAAGCAACCACGTGCCTGTGGCCATTTCAGCATGGCATGACTACTGAAGGCTAAAGTTCAGGCACGTGCCCCATACCCAAAGCGCTCACGTGCGTGCGTGTGAGAGGGGCGGCGTGGAGGGGGGTAGGTGAGTAGACTCTGTTTGCCATGCCGACCACGTCCACCTTGTACAGATCCCTCTGGCCCAGAGAGCCTCATTAGAAAGACGTGTGTGTCAGTCTTAAAGCTGGGATAAGCTTAGGAATCCAGGAGCTAGAGATAAAGAAGTTATGTATCGTTGACTTTACACGCACACGACAAAAACCCCTCTTATCCAGGAGCCATGCTATCCTAACCTTATATCAAATGCCACCGAAGATGACGGTGCACCTTGAACCTTCAGCTCTTGTTGAGGTCTCCTCCGCGGAGTGAGCAGATAAACGTGAGAAACGTGACGAAGCTGCAGGTTTTGCAGATCAGTGTGCTTGCAATTCGCTTCCAGTTTCAACGTGGAAATCTTGTGAGGTGTTTCCGCAAAGCATCTGGAGTTCAAACTCCATCACCACCGTTTTGTACATACGTGATACTCTCATCTCTTTAAATCAACATAGGTGCACTGAGCACTTACTCAAATCTGTCATGAATATCTTTCGTCTTCAGTATTTTAGATTTGAAGTGAAATCTTGATTTACTTTTCTCTCTAAAGTGATCTTTCAAAGATGACTGTATGCACTACTCAATTCTGACATATATATACTATATTCTCATATCTTTGTGCATTATAATCAACAGAGTATATACATTTGCATTTAATCATTGCTTGGTTTATAACATATTATAATCAAATTTAACAGTAGGTACTGTAATTCCATCATTAAGTACACTGTGTTAGATCACACCTGCGCACACACACACACACACACACACACACATTCACACAGTAATTATTCACATTGTACACACTATTTATACTTTTTCACTGGCACTGCAGTTTGAGACAGTGACTAACTATAGTTTTCCTTTCCTAGCAATGCAAATAATGTGAGTGCTATGTTTTGTGTGCCTTTTCAATATACAAGGAGCAAAGCATTAATTTGCATATTTGTCCCAAGAGAGCCATAGATCCAATAAGCCATGATCTTGCCAAATGAGATGCAAATGTTTTCATTAATAAAACATATTACTGTGATGCTGCTTGATTATTTGGAGAATGAATTTGTCCAATGCGTACAATAATACAACTCAGTCTAAACCCACATTAATGTAAAGAATTTTTTCTCTCTCTCTCTATGCTTCAATTAAACCATAAATGCATGTTGTTTTTTGTGGTTGCACTAAATGTGGCTGATTTGAATGTATCTTTCCTTGAATTCTGTGCAAATAATGTTTTCTAATAAAGATATTTTACCCCAGTGCTTTTGAATAAAACATCTTTATACAGTTTGTACAGTGAAGTGAGTCTTTTGTGGCAACTTCAGTGAGCTTCCTTGAGTATTTGTCAGATGAAAAACACCTTTTAATCTTGTTGCAGGTTTTCAGAACAACCCTACTGCACAACACAAACGCAACCCCCCTCTCTAACTTCTGACAAGACCTTGTTCATGCAGTTTAAATTTCACTTCTGAGGACATTAATGTCTTCACATTTGTACCTCATATTAAAACACTTTCAACCTGCACCTCATAACCTTGTAGACTCTCTCTATCACTTTTTCTTTCTCTCCCTCTCTGCCCCTCTGTCTCTCTCTCTCTCTCTCTCTCTCTCTCTCTCTCTCTCTCAATCTCTCTCTCTCTCCCCATCTCTTTCACACACATTCAAACGCGCGCACACACTCTCTCACACACCATGTAGCCTCTTTGGATGAACAGGGACATGGTTTGATATCCAGGCTTCCTCTGTTTCCAAGCGGATTGGGGAGGATTTCAGTAAGGATTTCTTCAGCATACTGTAACTAATCCCGCAGTATCTCCATGGTCTGACTGGTTAGTGTCTCTTCTCTTCTTACTGGCTCTTAAAGAGGCAGTTCCCTTGTTTTTGACAAAAGCCTTTTTATGTTTCTGTTGTCTGTTTGTACACATAACCAGGTCAAGTTACACCTGGACCTAATTTTTTGATACTGCTAAACATTTTAGCATAAGCGCAAAGTAGTGCTAAGAGAAAGATTGATAAGGTAAATGAAAGTGGAGCTGCTAGAAGATGGAACAGATTTGTCATGTGGCCCCTTTAAATATTAAACCAAAAATTTGTTTAAATTTGCCTTAAAATAATAGAAAACGTCAATCATCTCTCTCTCTCTCTCTCTCTCTCTCTCTTTCTGTGTATCTCCAACTTTCTCTTTTTCCTTGTATTATCCTCTACTCCCTTCCTTCTTTTTACTACATGTTTATGCCTGTCAATCTCTCTTTCTGCCTCATTCTGTGTTAAGGTGATGACAGTTCCCATCTAACCCAGAAATAGAAGTCATATTCTCATTTACAGGAGTGAGAAAATCGTTGTTGTGAGAAGTGGTCAGTGCTGGTCCGTTCGGATACGGAAGCAGTGCGGGGGGACCAATCTTTCACCCATTCCTCCCAAGGACCTAGTAACCTAGCAACGGCACCGGCCAGCCGCGCCTCAGCGCACGCTTCAGTCTAATGCGCACTGACTAAATGCCGCGTTTAAAGTTTCTCATTCGCGACTGCTCCAGTTCCGCTCCAGTTCCACGCACCTTTTCCGTTCCGTAGAACAGCGCCTCTCTTATAAAAAAGACCTTTTCCTCTGCTTAAGGGGAGACGATTCTGAACCCAAAGCCCTTCCGTGCCTCCTTTCTCCTGCACTGGCACCTCTTTGACTCAGAGCTGTGCACAGTGCTAAAAACAGAAGGATGTAGGAGACCAGAGAGTAACCCTGAACACAGGTCAAAACAGGGCTTGGTTGACTTGGCAATGCACTTCATATGGCAAAATGCATATCGTACAGTCCAAACCCTGACTTGTCAGTGTATTGACTGAACCTGCTACCTCATTCTGTAGTCAAGTCTTCCACGAATTTTGCTGTGCATTGTAAACTGTATTCCCACACCGCTGGCCTCACTGTTGTACTGCGAAGTGGGTTGGCTGATGGTAGCAGAGTGAGTTATCAGACTTTATTCTTCATGAGCAACCAGGTTTTGACCAAAGAACATTTGTTAGCCTGACACAAGATTTATATATATGCGTGTGTGTACACTGTATATGCACTTTATGCAAACATTTGTGAATAAAGCATGACCTGCTTATATATATATATATATATATATATATATGAACACATTTATACAGTAAAAAATCTTAAACATGTTTTAAACATGTAATTCACCAAAAACAAAAAGATGCTGAGATCAAGATACATTACTATCAGTTTACTTCTTAGTACACATCTGTCAGTTAACTTATCGCATACAGCCACAGAGTAGCTGAACCTGAAAACTAGCAACTCTGTGCAGGACGAGATGCCATATTTACTTAGAAGGAAGATGAAGTACAAAGATATGAATAGGAAATGTAAAACGGAGATGACAGGAGCACTCTGTCATCTTATGTGACAGGTGGTGTGACAGAAAAATGGAAAGGCTGGCACAAAACGACATCTATGAAAAACAGACAATAACATTGTTTTGAAGAGTTGTCATATAGAGTATTATTCAAGCAACATCCAGGTTTAACCAAAGAAGATCTTTTTACCTGAATGGCTATTTTATGACAGAGTAAAATGCTGGTTTTTAATGTGGAACCACCCATTCCACTTTAAAATGGCTATTTTGGCATTATGATCCCATAATGATAAAAATATCTCTTTATATTACCTGATATAGAGCATGGACTCTGCTCAAATGGAATTTATTTAATCTCAGAGTATAAACAAGAGGATAAAGATGCTCAATGGGAGTGTTTTTTTTTTATCCTGTGCCAATCAATGGAACCCTTTCAAGATAAAACTTCTCAAAGCCTCAATTTGAGAGTTAACATTGAGACAAATAACCTGTCTATCTGAAGGTAGCCTGTCTGTCTGAAAGTAGTCTGTCTGACTGTGCATATATATATCAACCCATTGGCTGCATAAATGACATTCGGCCGGTAGATGTGTCTTAATTTGTCGTGATAACCATAGACAAGATCAAAGTCCTAGGAATTAGAATCAACATTCAAAGACAAAATATATTTGTTAACCCAGAATCCCAAGCTACGTCAACAACCTAGCCAATCTGATTGTTTTGTTTATTCATTTTTAAATGCCTTCATTGTTCCTGTCTACCTAAGTAAAATGGTCATTAGACATGATATTCATCAAAGCATTTTCATGTATATTATCGTTCATCTATTATCCCAGGAATCCGGCAGACGACGGAGGCATCAGCTTTTAATTACTCTCGCTCCAAACTCAGAAAACTGACTGACACTGCTAGAACTTTTACAAATAATCTCACAGTGCACTTGCTTAGCATCACATTTAATTAGGCTCAGTCTGTTTAATTTTAAGTGTCATTCACTAATTCAGTCCCACTGAGATCAGTGAGGTTTGCACAGGGCATTTCCTGTTTTCTCACATTCCTCTAGATGCTACGGGACCTGAGAGATTCATTTGTGCCTTACAGCCTTCCTTCTCCTTCCTTCTTCATTTTATTCTGTTATTTTATGGTCCTTTTATTTGTTGTATTCTGTCAAATTTTATTGTCTTTGCAATTTTACTTCCCATTGCTTTTCATTTTCATTTCATTTCATTTTTATATTCCAGTTTGGTTCAGTGTGCCTGGACAGCACTTTGTAAGCCTTTTAAAAAGGAGATATGTAAATAAATGTTATAATTGTCACTAGTCCATCATTATTATTATTATTATATTTCAACATGTATGATTGCCATGTCCTTACAGTTTTTTCCGTTTGTTTTCACACTTGTATCAGTATCACTTCTTCAAACCTCTTCCCACAGTTCACTTCTGAAACACATCAGTTAAGCTTTGGTCCAAAACGCACTTCAACCACCTAAAACATTTCATAATTCGTCCAGGAGTGACTCATCACTATAACATGTTCTCTCACACAAGTTTTGTCATTTAATGGACAACGAACCTCAAAACACAAACAGCTTTGTAAACAACATTGTAAAATACATACACTGTGTGTTCCATAGGTACTTTTGCATCCACAATATTTCAAGCAGCTAATGAAATGCCTCGTTGTATAATGTTACGACTGAGTTTGGGAAATCTACAATAAACTGGAAATCGAAGAATGTTTTATGGTAGAGGAAACCCAGAATAATAATATTTGCTCTATAATGTAAAATAATATATGATAAAAAAAATAAATCACCAAAGCCACAGGATTCATCAGGGAGGGTTGCTGTATTTCTCCATTTGTTTTCATAGTGCAATATACATATAGAAAAATACATGCAATCAAGAAATACAGTAATGACAAATCAGTATTTCCCCAGTATACATGTACATTTCAATGCAAGTCTGACCCCTCTTGTATCAACAGTACTGTATCAAGGCTGCAAACAAAAAACTGAATAAACTTAATAAACCTTTCTGCTAAAATCAGAGCAATCTGTCTTACATGTTACACGTGTACATTTTCAATTGTCTAACAAAGTCAAAACTATCAAAACATATTTCCATTCACAGAGATCAGACGTTTGTTAGGATTTGAACTGGTTTGAACTGAATATCTAAGTGTCTGCTAAATTTACTGTAAAACGTCCGTTTTCTGGTGGGGAACACTGACAGAGTATTCATGAATTTTAGAAGAAGTGGGGATTCAATACTTTTTGTATCACAAGTAAAGCCTAAGTAAAGACCGTTTAGTTCACATAGTCTGATGATATGGTGAATGTTTTAAGAGTTTTGTTTTGAAGCAGTGGGCATGATATTGAGGGGGAAAATGGTTGTAAAAAACTGTAATGCATTTTTATATTTAGGACCCCAAACACACACTATATAAACAGTATATTATAAATGAACGTTGATATGAAATGAACACACACACACACACATATATGTGTGTATGTATGTATGTGTACATATACATGGAGTGAACACTATAATCACACTGAAACGTTCTTGGCTTCACCACTGATCTGATCTGCATCCCAGGTGTGTCCTTGTTTGGTTGGTTTTTTAATGGAGCAAAACCGAACATGTTCTCACAGACTTTCTGAAAGAAAGCTAAATCATTTTCCATCTTGAAAATTCTCCATCAATGATCATTTTTCATGCCATCTTTGCCTTAGATGAAGGCTGCTCAGTCATGCTGCTTTTTAGGTGAACTTGGTCCACAACCACGAACTGCAGCCCAATGTTGAATCATCTCGTCCCTTATTTCTAATAACATATTTGTGCATTACTGTAAATTCAAGACTCAAGAAGCATCAATGAATATGTGGGTTGTCATTTAAGGTTTTTGCTTTTCCAAAATATGTGATGCGAGGGTTAAAATATAGATTATAAAATATATATGCACTATAAAGATACTCAAATTTCTACAGTAGTGGGCCGATCAATAATTAAGCTGTTTCTGTCAAACAGAAATGTGGTTCGTTTCCTCACAGTCTTCCCTTTCAGGCAGAAACAGGTCAGTTTAAACCCATTCTTCCTCCACATTGACCTGGTTCTTCACACCAGTGACCACATGGCTTTGTTGTGGCCTAGTGCTCCTCTCCAAGAATTAAAGTTGGTCAGCAACTTCTCTTAGCACATCTTTAAGAATTCTACAAATATTGATCAAATTGTAGATTATGATATGGAGTGCAGTGAAGAATGTGAATATTCATCATGGCTTGTTCTTCAGAAGATCTTCATCTTCAGTGCAAAATATCCAAGATAGTAGTATATATATATATATATATAGGCAACCATTAGGTTTATTGTTTTATTGATGTAACAATGGTACAATAACCATATATAATTACTTCTCTTTATTAGAATACAACCAGAAAATACAGGACATTTCTATGCAGCTTCAAAAAACAGAAGAAAAACCAGGGGAAAAAAAACAACTTCTATAAGCTACAGTGGCAAGGAGTTAGTGTTACCTCACCTTACACTTGAGCAATAGCAGGAACCAGGCTCTCTTCAAGTGTCTTAAAACCTGTTATAATATACGCAAAGATACTTCACAACACCTCAGGACAATCTTTGCAAAAGACTTCTAGCCTTCTTGCTTTTTACCATGTATAGTCATTACCCCAGCGCTCAAACAATAAATCTAATGGTGGCCTAAGATTTTTCCACAGTACTACATATATATATATATATATATGTGTGTGTGTGTGTGTGTGTGTGTGTGTGTGTGTGTTTGTGGCAAAGGTTCTGTTTGTCACACACAGAGCACCGTGTGAGAGTATAAACACATTATCGGTTCATTATCAGACAGCACATTTGCCTGTGTATGCGGCAGCATCTCAACGCTTTGGCAGTGAAAGGAAGTGCAGAGCTGAAAAGGCTCGCCTCCCCCGGCGGGATCAATGTCCTCCAGCGAGGGAACAGCATCTTCGCCCCAGCTCTGGTTTCGTCAAGAGTAGGGACCCCTGGAATACTGTCCCCTCCCCTATCCACACTAGTGAGAAAGCGACGTGACAGGAGACTCTGTGCGGCAGGCAGCCAGCATTTCAGAAGGGTTTTTTTTTTTTTTGCCATGGGAAATCTGTGGATAGGTATGCAGAGCTGGGTTTCCAGTGTGGGTAAGTCACCAGGTAGAGGAGGATCGCTTTCAAACGGCAGAGTGTGTTTTCAAACACGCTCTGATCTGACAGGGTGTTTTTTGCACTACCTTGCTCACACGTTAACTTAAGAGTGTGTTAAAGCCTCAGAGCTACAGCAGAATATTTGTAGATTTGTTTCTTGAAATATCATCTTTTAGGATCAACTGTCAACAAGTGCATCTACCATTGCTTTTCATAAGCAAAATACAGATGTAGGTTCACCTACATCGGTTTACTGGAAACCACTACCCTGAACCAACTGCCCTGAACACTCACTTTATGTCCCATATGGTGTACGACTTCCCAAGCTTACCCTTCCACCTTTATCATTATTACAGGAACACAGCACTCTCAGCACAGCAGTAACACTGACCCAGCAGAGTGGGTTACACTTGGACCAGTGTATCAGGCACAGCTGTGCTACTAGAGTGCACTTGCTGGGTTAAACACGATTCGCCACCCACTAATGTCCGACCGCTCATAACCCTGTGGTTGAAAAAATTACCACTGATAACAACTTGGAGGATGACTAAAGGCTATAGCGCCTATAACAGTAAAGGCAATAGGGTTACAACTACTTCCAGCATGCAGTTAATAAACAGAAAGTATGTTGTGTTTGTAATACAGCGTGGTCTGTTGTTGCTATGGCCTGCCATGTTCTTCGGATCCCTAACCTCATCTCCAGCAAAACCATCACGGAGCGGTTGTGGTTACCAGTGCAGGCTTTGCTGGTGTGTCCTTACACTTCTAGCAGAGGAGGTTAGTGGAGCATTGGAGGTCCAGCAGAGGCCGGCGGGGGCCCGAGGCGCCCGGCGCCGCTCAACCCAGCACGGTTTGGCTCGGCCCGGTCTTGCTGAAGACAGCTGGCAGATCTGGGCCAGCTGTATCTGTGAATACCACAGACCTCATTTTTCTGTGTTATTGCACAGGCCGTCAGAGGGTACATAGTATTCACTGTGCTGCTTCTGAGTGGGCGCACCTGAATGTGTGCGCAGGTGGTATAGAACACTCTTTTCTGCTCAATTGCTCATGCATTTATTCTAGAGTAAATACCTCAGCCAATAAAAGCATTGTAGTTATTATACAGGGAACACCCATGCACAAGGAGAGGAGGAGGATCTCTGGATAACCAATGTAATCAACCTGAGCTGGTGACAATTTTCCCTTAATCACTTGTGGCTGTAATCGATTGCTATCTGTGTTTGCTTTGAGTCATTAGACAGGGAAAGCTTGCATCTCGCTCTGTACACGCACACCTCAGAAACGTGGGTGGGCTGTGTGCTAGAATGTTCTACCTTTGATGCTATGAAATATTCAGTTGCCTAATTAGTTAGATGTACATGGATGTGCTTTTTTAGCACAGTGAGATGCTTTTGTGTAATGGTGAGGTGCAAGCAGGCGCCCTGTTGACTCCACACACCTCACAGAGCAGGTACACCGGATTAGAGGTATGTTTGTGTGTGTGTGTGTGTTTTCAAATATAAGCACATATGTGTGTGTGTGTGTGTGTGTGTGTGTGCACGTGAGTGTGTGTGGGACCAGCATGGCTTGGGGTTTGGAGATGTGTGGGAGTGTGTGGGGCATGTGTGGGTGTACATGGGTGTGTGAGGGAGTACATGGGTGTGTGTTGGTGTACATGGGTGTGTATGGATGTACATGGGTGTGTGTGGGTGTGTGTAGGTCAGGGTCAGAGCACCGCCTTCAGAGAAATGTGCATTGTTACAGTCTACATGCTCCACTTTGCATTGTATTACATATCAACCCCCACGGAGAGAGGAGCAGAGAGGGGAGAAGGATAAACTGTAAGAGAACAAACGGCGGGGTTGTTTGGATCCGGCTGACGGCTTCCGCGTATCAAGTCTGCAGCGTCTGATCTCCACGCGGGGGAAAAATGGGGAGGTCTCACACAACTTATTATTATTCTGTCACTTACCATTAAGCATGAATAAACAGCACGAGCTCCCCATATTACCAAGGCATTTTATTTCCTCCTTTTTAATGAGAGTAAAATTGCATCCACTGGCGAATGTGCCTCTGTAATTTCTAGTGCATTAAACAGGAGAGAACAAAAAAAAAGAAAAAAAAAACTCTTTGAGTCTGTTCAGCAGTGTTTTCGACTCTCTGGAATGATTTGATTATGAAAAGTTGAAAGTGTTTAAATGTATAAGTGAACAAAATTAGAATTAAGGGTGTCGATGTAGAATGCTCTCTTGGATCACAGAGGAAGTTGTCTGCTACTGGCTTTGCTGGTTAGGTTGCTGGGAGATCCAGTCATACCTCAGAAATGCTCAGACTTCACAACGGGTCACCAGATTTCAGTTTTCGAGATAATGAATTTCAGTTTCAATCAAGCAAATGCAATGTTTTGTTTTTTGCTGTAATTGAATGACATTAATTTGCATCTGGGCCTCATGTACAAGCCCCCATATCTCCATTGTCCTCACCTTAGTGCACCCTACTTCCTCACAAACCTGAAACTGACACCTACTATTTCTATGTTTTTTTGTCCCTTATCCACACAAAGGCTGGAGACAGCAGCCCTGTGACATTGCGTCCACAAACCAGTACGGATGCAGTGTGCTGGTTTTTACTCCCCGGGGTACGCTGCCATTT
>JAOXYF010000019.1:12571046-12591463 GCA_028565775.1 Sternarchorhynchus goeldii | reverse complement strand
TTGTATGTGTGTAGCAACAGACTACAGTATGTGTAATGTTAAATATCTTACACTTATTATTTACATACAAAACCCCGAATCCCTCTGTAGTTCTTATGTGCTAAGATGCTTAATAGCACAAATACAGCACTAAGAAGGATTTGAAGAATTTGAAGCATATTTTCCAACTTAATACGAATGGCTGCTCTGTCAGCTTGTTATTTCAACAGTGCTGCATTTTTATATAGAATTATTTAAATGCTCCGGAATGTTCCGGAATGCTCCATGCATACACAGGACATGTGTGCCAACACTGTTGAACAAGCTGTTTGGCTGCTATATTAAAAACAATTCTCCCACTATTGACAGACACTAGCCATGCGAAGACGGCTCGCAGTGGCTCTGTGCATTAATGTCAGAGTTCCCGATGGGGAAAAGGCAGAATAAACAGGAAGCCAAAGAGACTGTTTACTTGCGCATATTGCAGCCTACAACTAAGTTAGATCAGATCAAAGATTTACACTTATTATAATCTTATTATAATGGAGGAATATGTAAGAGGTTGAAGGCAGTGTTTTTTAAACGTCTTTCAGTTCCTGTCAAGGAGGAAAACAGAGTCCAAGGGGATTTTAGAGGCAGATGCTATTTATGTAGAATTAGTCATTTTTATCTATATTCATTTCTAATTAGTAGGAAGCACATGCAAACTGTCTATATTTCTAAAACATGAGTGCCGTGTATAACAATAGAAATCCACTGTACAATGAGATGACTACAGTTTATTTTTCTGTAGTGATACTAACCTTATTGCCAATACAGATTGTATTTGTGTGCCAGAACTGATTTGGACCATTCTGACTGAGACCATGTTTCTGGAGAATTTGTCAGCTGTGTCCTTAAACTGTTCTGTTGTTGAATCCCCAGAGCTTACGCCAAGTAATAAACCACTTGGTCGTGTCTGTTCGGGGATCGCCTCCCCTCAAAGCAGTCATGTGTTACTAACCATGTAACCTCTCCTGATCCTCTCTAAATCAGGAAACTCCAGCCACCAGTCACGAAGCCCTCAGCCAAGGCTGTCGACTCCAGTGCTCAGAGTATTTAATCAGTGTGCTAATAATGTCATTGAACACTTTTTAGCTCAACACAAAACCAAAAGCCTTAGTGTGGATATAACAATGCAATTGTCATACCAAATAAATCAAGTGTAGTGCGTTAATGTCCTATCACAATTACATTTCTTTGTCTAGAAAATAGTCCAACCAGGGATATCATTCTGGATTGTATCGCGTCTTCCTCATGCTATGCATACTCAGAAGCATCTCATAGTTCTTGGGTCCATGAATCAGCCGGTGATGATAGTTGAACAGTGCCACCTTATGACCACTGCTTGTATTGCCATGATTGCTCAAAGCTTTACGTCATCTCATTCTGCTCAGGCAGTAATCTAACTACCCTGTAACTCATGAAATGGAACTTGTGTTCTCACATCTGTGTCTGGAGATATAGGGAGCGAGCTGTGTAATACACACACACACACACACACCCTGTACACACTCAGACACACACACACATATATACACACACACCATGCAGTTACCTCCCTCAGCACTCAATATATGTTTGAAGATGGATTTCATTACGATGGTGATCTAAGAAATTCACACTCGAACGAACCATACCTGAATTTCACAGGGCCCTGTTTTTGAAGGTTTCAAATGCTGATAGCAGAAACCCAGACTTGTGTATGATGGATATGACACAGCCTATAGCAAGCAGAAAAAGATACGTACCATAGTTCTACCTTTTGACATTTGTCCGTAGTTGTGTAGTTCAATCATAAGAGACGACAGTTATTCTCTATATTTCCAAGGAATATTCAAAGTTTCAAATCAATGGTGGATTTCATTTTGGAATGATGAAATGTTCCCTTCTAGAACATTCACATTCCACTCCAGTCCTGTCTGAAACACCTGACTGAACTCCTCAGACCTTAACTTTGGCTGCATCTTCTCCAGTACTGCTCTGTATCTATCCTGAAGGGAGACTCTATGATCTCCAGAGCCCCCCCCCCCCCCACCTCACCCCGAACCCCCTTGCATCATACTGGTTGACTGATTTTATATCTTCGCCACTGCCTCTTTCTCAGACCCTTAGCATCACTGTGGCACCTGTGAATAGTTAACTCCTGCCTTCTCCCACCACAGTCAGGACTTTTCACCTGCTTTCAGAAGCCTTTTCATCTTTGGCGTTCGAGTGACAGCTCCTTCACAGCTGTCTGGACAGCCCTGAGTCCCACAGACACTTTCCTCTCTCTCGTGCCGCTGGTTAGGTTCCGTTCAGTTGCAATGGATGATGTCAGTCAGAATCGCAGTAGTAAGAGAGACAAAAGAGACAAGAAATTCATTTTATGGACATGTGGTGTATAAAATGGAAATTAGTTGACCATATTGTTAAAACAGAGTATGTTATTGCTTTTATTCTGTCACTACTAGAAAGTAAATTTTATATATATATATATATATATATATGTATATATATGTATGTATATATATATATATATACATAGGCTTATATGGTAATACATTTTATATATATAAGGCATTCATAAGTGCTTATATAGTAATAGCAATGTAATTACATAGTAATGACACCTTTTGTTGCACACAAGCACAAAATATTTCTTTTATGGACTGCATAAGATCTAAAACAGTAAACAAACTGCCTTGTTAATTTTAGACTGTGGGATAAACTCAAATCAGACCAATTATATAAAATATGAGACAAAATATCATTGTCGTTCCAGCCAAATACAGTTGAACTTATGTGGGATGCAATGACGTGTGACTTGACTCCAACTGTTCATAATCCTGGTGAATGTGTTAGGACAAATATTCTGAGTATATTTCAGGTTCATAATCACCATTGCCAATGATCAGCATTGTCATTTCCATTCCAGCTAATTCCCAGTCTTTCTTTTGAGTGGATTTCCCTTTACAACCCTCATTACAAAAGCCCTTCCCTTTCATAAATGTTCATTTCTGGGTCTTGGTATTATTCCCCAACCATGTCCCGGTTGTGACAAAATGGCCTATTTGTGTACAGTGATGTCTCACTCGAGTGTCACGCCTCTGATGGCGGTTTTATTTTAGACAATGCATCTCGGTCCCTGTGTGAGCTATTATAGGTGCATGGAGTCTTGAGAGAAGCTCGCAGAGAGAGAGAGAGAGAGAGAGAGAGACAGGGGGAGAGAGAGAGACAGATAGAGAGAGGGAGACAAGTGGAGGGAGAGAGAGAGACAGACAGAGATAGAGAGAGAGTATGGGGGTGAGAGAAAAAGACAAAGATAGAGTGAGAGGGAAACGGGGAGAGAGAGAGAGAGAGAGAGAGAGAGGGAGACAGGGGGAGAGAGAGAGAGACAGAGATAGAGAGAGAGGGAGACAGGGGGAGAGAGAGAGAGACAGAGATAGAGAGAGGGAGACGGGGAGGGAAAGAGAGACAGAGATAGAGAGAGAGGGAGACAGGGGGAGAGAGAGAGACAGAGATAGAGAGAGTGAGACGGGGGAGGGAGAGAGAGACAGAGATAGAGAGAGAGAGGGAGACGGGGGAGGGAGAGAGAGACAGAGATAGAGAGAAAGAGGGAGACAGGGGGAGAGAGAGAGATAGAGACAGAGTGTGGGAGGCTCTGCTCATCTGTCAGCTCCTTAGGGTCTCCATGGGAACCACAAAGTGCATCACAAAACCCATAATTGTTCCACGTGACCTTGCCAAACCTATTAAGGACACTTCTCTTGCTCCGTTGTAGCGTATTCAGGCTTATCTTAATGGGAGACCTTCTGAATTTGTATTGAGACTCTGCTTCATGATCAGTGCATTTGAGTGGAAATAGTTATTCATTTTCTCATTTCAGTCATATACGGAGCATTTCAGGATTAAGAGGGTCACCAACATTTGCAATAGTAATCTGATAATGGCCTCTCCATAATGTGTGATATACAGTATATGGGAGTCAGGTTAAGTAAAGTGTACCATAGTTTGGCCAGTTAGTAACTGGTGAGAATTTTAATGCAGTTTTTTTTTCTATTGTGTGTCCATACACAAGACTCCAGTTGGTTCTTCAGGGAATTTCTTACCTCACCTGTCACCTGTTTCAGATCCTGTCAGAATTACTGCTCACCACGTCCTGTAGGTGAGTATGTGCTCTCCTGCAACAGATATAGAACAGAGATACTAGAATCAGCTTTTTTTGTCAGAGGCAGCACATCTATTCAATCCTTACACTTTGGGTAATGGTAATATTAGCAATTATGCATGACAGAGAGTGTAGGTCAAAAACAGACAGTGAGGTGGGGTAAGGGTAGGTAAGGGGGGGGGGGGGATACGGAGGGCTCTCTGCCTCACACAGCTCTTTTGTCTGACATAGCCAAGCGCTTACGGGACACTGAGTGCCTATCCACTCCATTCCTTCTCCTCTGACCTAATGAGCAAAGACTGTTTCTCTGCTCTGGGGAGAGCTGTCATGCTGCTCTAATGAGCTCAGACTGGGGGTGACTGCAGCATGCTCTCAGAGCGTTCATCCTTGTTTATTCAGGATAATTGGCGCTAATGATGTGGTTTTTCACTCCAGAATGGGAATGTACATTCCTGACTGATCAGGAAAAGCCTTTAAGGAGTGTATTTACTTTGAGGCTTCGGGGCCTGGATTTAAATTTATGCCTAGACTGTCAACAAGATGAGGTTAAATGAAAACCGAAAAATATATATGAGGTAAAGTATGATTTTACCTTTTTGGTCACTTTAACTGGGAATGATTTGGCACTGTTATCATGTTTAGAGTCCACACTCCCTAATGAGACACTAGGCTGTAGGCGTCAGAGAATTCATTTTAGTATCCTAGATATGCCCTCTTTCTCTCTCTCTCTCTCTCCTCTAACTCTCTCTCTCTCTCTCTCTCTCTCTCTCTCTCTCTCCCTACATATATATATAAGGATATCCCTATATATATTCGCTAATTTTGTTCTCCAGTGTGGAGAACACACACTGGAGATCAAAATTAGAGAACAACAGACAATTTCCTAAATGTCAAAGTCACTGTGTAGTCCGATGTGAAATTTTCCTCACAGGAGTGAAATATCAATATTTTAATCTTATTTCATACATTGTACATATTCTAAAGGACAGCATAAAAAACTTAAATGATATAACTGAAAAAGAACACTGATCACAATTTGAGAACACTTTCAGATACCTGGTGTTGGTGTTAATTGGTGTTAATTAATATGGCACCTGGTGCTAATTTCCTTAATCTAACAAACCCTATTTAACTGGCAGTCTAATTTTCCAGTTTTCACTGATGTTGTAAAAATGATGAGCCTCGTCATACAGTGTCTCGACATTTAAGGGCATTTGGACTGAAAGCCCACTCTGCAGTGACCAAACCTCTCATTAGCAGAAAGAATCAAAAAGCTAGACTCACCTTTGCTGAGGAACATGTTGTGTGCACAGAGGAGAAGTGGTCCAGAATTCATTTTAGTGATGAAAGCAAGTTTAATTTATTTGGGTCTGATGGGAAACTTTATGTTTGTTGACAAACTGGGCAAAGGCTGAACCCAAAGTGTGTAAAGAAGTCAGTGAAAGGTGGAGGAGGAAGTGTCATGGTGTGGGGAATGTTTTCGGCAGCAGGAGTTGGACCTCTAATACAGTTACATTGAAGAGTGAATGCAAGTGTGTATCAGAACCTTCTTCAATAACACGTGGTTCCTTCTGGTTCATCACTCAATCAGACAGCAATTTTCATGCAGGACAATGTCCCCTGTCACCCAGCAAAACAGGTAAAGCAGTTCCTTGAAACTGAAAACATTTAAACAATGAAATGAGTCCTGATCTAGACCCAATAGAAAACGTCTGGAAAATCCTTGGTGACAAAGTTATTGCCAAGAAATCCACAACAGTCCCAGAACTGTGGAAGAGACTGGAAGAAGAGTGGGCCAAAATCACACCAGAGTGGTGTGAGAGACTAGTGATGTCCTGTGGCCACAGATGTGCTGAGGTCATTCAAAGCAAAGGCCTGTACACTTCCTACTGATTACTGACTGTTGTAACCTTCAGAAAATTTTATTGTAATCTTTCTCTGTGCTACAGTCATTGCTATTCTCTAATTATGATCATCACGTTTTTTGCAAAATAAAGATTTTATGTTGATATACTTTGGTTATTTTGTAAAACTCTGTTCTAGTGGCATGCTGTACCCCTTCAAATGTTGATCAATGTAGATTACATTATTTTTGAAAAAATCAAGTGTTCATACATTATTCTCTAATTTTGATCTCCAGTGTATATATATATATATATATATATATATATATATGTATGTATGTATGTATGTATATCTAGTGGATGAGTCCTTTATTTAGCCTGAATTCCTTCCCCTCTGATTTAGAGTGATGTATAAAGAGTGCTCCTTATGTTACATAAAGGTTACATAAGCTTTACTCTCAACAAGCTGATGCCCCTTCCACACACACTACTACCAAATCTAGATCTACAGACCTACAGGTGCTGACGACCTATCAGCACCGGTTCCTGTGGACTTTTTGGACTGTTCCATTTATAACCAACACCACCACATCTGTGAGGCAGCAGGGTTGTATGTGTATAAAAAGCTCCACAGTCAATGTCAAAGGTAATATACTGGAAGCGAGATGAACATAGCCAACACTGTTGGTCTTGTTTTATGTTTGATAACCACTGCTGGAACTCTGAAGACGGCACTATTATCTGATTTCACCTGACCTCCACGTCTGTGCAATTTATCTGAGTACTGCTCACTGAATAAGATACAGTGTCATAGCCAGTGGGCCAATAGTTAACAAAGAGCAGATGTTATAATAAAATTTAAAACAAGTTAGATTTCAGCACACCTATCATCCCACATGTAAGATGCTAATTAGATTTCACTAAAAAATCTGTGAGCAAAATCAAGCCTCTTTCATTTTCTTTGTCACATCCATGTTCAGGCAATTCCAAGTCTTCTGAATCCTGCATGCTGAAGCGATTTCTGGAAGTTCATGAAGACTGGGCGTGAGCCCGATTAATTCAGCCTGGTTTAACAGCGGAATTATACAGCCTCCGGCCCTGTGAGCGCTCCCATGAAGCTGCGCATTAAGTCCGCGTAAGTGTAGGGAAGGCCAGGGATTTACACTGGCTGTACACCCCGCTTTCTGGCCCTCTTCCACTCTGACCAATCAAAATCAAGCATGGAAGCAACCCTTAATGAACAGTATAATCACCCTGTTTTGCTTGATTCTTCTACGGGTGCCTGCATAGCTGTTTTTTCAAACTGAAATGTCAATTGTAATTTTTGCACATGTAGTCCACCCGGACCTAATTCTAATTTTATAGATTACACGAAGTGCATTCCAGTAGCGCTGGAAGCTGCTGATAAGTGGACTACACACAGACTTCTGCCTTTTTAACAGAGATTTCAAACGCATCAGTCACTGTTTGCAATCTCCTGACAAGTTGATCCTGTTGGCTGATTATTGGACAGAAGCAAGTGACCAGGAATGTGTCAGAGTTCAATTATGTGTGTGACTGCTATTAGTATTTCATGTATATTGCTGAAAAATACCAATGATGTGGAAATAATCTGCTCAGAAGATGTGCCAAATGTGCTGGAAAACTAATTTAGCTTGTGATCTTTTACCTAGTTGCATAATTTTAGTTATCCTAACATAGAAATTAACTATAGCAAGTTGATCAGCCAATATCAATCAGATATTTATTACATGTGCAAAATGAAAGGTCAGTGTTACAAAGCCGCATATTAATATATTAAAACAAAAACAAAAAAAAGTGTGATGACGTTGCAGGGCATTGTGAATGATGTAATTGAATCAGCTGCACTTCACTTGACCTTCATCGTACGATTCGTGGGTTGGGAATACAAGGGTAGTGCTTAGGGAGCCTGTGGAAATGGAATGTGTCCGTGATCTCACACAAAGCCAGGGTTAGGGTTAGGGTTATGGTTAGGGTTAGACAACATCCTTTACAATCACAAGCTAGACATTAACCACAGGAAAACTCAAATGTAGTCAATGTAAAAGTGACTTTACAATGACATACATGCACATTTACACCACCCACACAGCTAACTATTTGTGTCTAAGCCTATATGTTCATTTGCATCCTGACAGAAAACAGAAAAAAACTTGTGTTCCATCATAAATCACGACTGATCAGTTGCGTGAACTTACTAGCATTAGTATCCGCATCAGTAGATCTGGACATGTGCGGTTGTGTTACCGAGACTGGATCACTGGAATGTCTGTCAAGCAGAACCACGGCCAGCTGTATCTAATGAGTCAGTATGGTTTATTTAGGTTATTAGCGTTTTATCATATTGCTGTTTAGTTTTTTTGCTGAACATTTATTCCAACACTGGTTTAGTATCATGCAAACATTTTTAGCACTATATATATTTGCTGGAGACTGTGAGGAAGTAATAGGCATTTATGATCACTCCACATTTTAACAGCATTTTTCAGACATCTCTCTGTGTCTCTGTTGGTGGATTTGGCTGGATTGTGTCCTCAGGCCTGTAATGAAACAAGTGACCAGGACAAGGACAGTGGTGCTGAAAAAGACTTCACGAGAAAGACTGTCTCCAAGACCCCTGAGGCAGACGAGAGACCTCGAATTCTCCACCACGCATCCACTGCCACACATAACCAGCTTGTACTGCTGACCACAAACCAATTAGGAGTTCACCAATGCCCCGCGGTAATCTCTTATAGCACGGAAGAGCCTCTATAAGAAAATATTTTGAAGTGAGAACGTGGCACCCTATTACGTTAAGGGGCAAATTGAGATTTTTCTTAAGTGAATTCCTAGGAAGTGCTTGAAGGACGACAGAGTGCCAGAACTGAGCCAAACAGTGCCCTGTGAAGCTGAAACCATATTCATCACACTGGCCTCTCGAGGCTTCCACCTTCTCGATCTTTCTGTCCCACTTTTCCAGTCTTGCTGTGAAGAAAAAATATAGCAAGCTGTTGTCTTTATCACCTTAATTGGTTAAAAAAAAAAAAAAAAAAACTCAGCTGTTGTGAGAGAAAGATGAAATGGAACCTGGAAATAGCCTGTCCTCCTGAGAACCCGCAGGACAGCACCCAGGGGTAAAGACTGCAGCAGAAGAAATGACATGAGTTTGTTTCCCTAAGGGTGATGTACCTGTATCTTCCCTAGATGACTTAGCAGATTAATATGTGAAGACCAGAAATTGTGTAACAGTGTGAAACTGTTGCACAATCACAACAAGATAGTAGACTATATGACAGAATACAATTACACCTTAAACTGGTTATTCTACCGAAGAATTTTCTAATTTGCCATTTTTATACAAAACGAGGCCTTTGGTTAGAGGCTCACCATTGTTTTTTTAATGTCATCACTCAACTATTAGTGGAACCAGCAAGCATCGCTCACTATTGATTTGCCATCTTTACAGCAAAGGTCGCCATCGCTCATGTGTTTCAGTATTCATGGTTAATTGTGTCTGGTGGGTGTCCGTCTGCGGTTTGGCTACTCTCACATGTTCCACGCAGACGAGGGTTATGTCATGCAGACGTCCTGCGCCTTCTCGCTCAGCCCTGGAGAACATAAACCAGTATTTCCAGGAGACGGACGAGCTAAGCTGGTTAAGGCCAAGATGTTCCTCATCTTTCACTTACAACATTTTGCCCCGGGAAGGTTGAGCCAAGTATTCAATACAAGTTTTAAAATGTCAAGCAGAAGTTCTATTTTTGCAACTTACTTCTATCACCAGGCAAAGCTTAATAACATGAAATATTTATTAGATTTCAGTTTGGAACCAACCAGCAAAAATTTGTTTAAAATGATATGTCTTACAGTGTGAACACATTTCAGTGAAAGATACTTACTGGCAGCTAGTTTATTTTGAGCCACGATGCTTGCTGTAATTCATAAAACCATATCATTCTCGATATTTTGAACTTAGTTGCACTTCACTATATGCTACCATTACAGTATTATACTGCAGGCTTGTGTAATAATGTTTACAGGAGCGTTTAAGAAACTGGCCCCATATTATTAAATGTGCCACACACTGAACATTATTACTGTCATATTACAATAATACAGCAGTTATACAGCAGAATCATCTGTGCTGTCCATTTGCTTACAGTATGTAATGTCTTTTACCTGCCTAGGTTTTTACTGCATTAAATTGTGGTCCTATACAGAAGATTTCAATGCTGTATGACGGGAATCTTCCTCTGCATATCGGGCTGGATTTGTATAACTTTACGGTTGTTATTTGTCCAAGGACAAAGAAAGCGTACAGTCTGTATGCAGCAGCCTTGGGCCTACATGTACAGGGAGCTTCACATCAATCATAAATAAAAAAAAAATCACTTTATTCGCATCTGCTTAATTCGTATTCACTCCATCTGACAAGAGAGAAAAAGAGAAAGTGTGAAAATATCAAGATTGTTTATTATTAGGTTCTATTTATAGTTTAGCATTTCATCAGATAAGCCATCAAAATGTTTTAAAATGATGACACCTCAGAAATTTGTGAATGGGGTTTATAATGAAATCTGCAGCAAGAGAAACAAGCATGAACTAAGGAGATAATACATAAAACTAAATTAACCATGTATTTCAGAAGTGATCAAGTAACTGTCATTTTCAGCTATCATTTGTTAGGCTTTTGTCCTGCTGATGCTGCATTCTTTTTGTGTGTCTGTTTGTTTGTTTTCCTGTTGCATCAGAGTTAGTGCAGCCATGCTGTTTTATTGTTTCATACAAGGTCCATTCATTATGCTGTCTTTGCTTTTACACTGTATAAATATAAATTCCATTTTAAGGGGGTCTCAAATTTTTCTTTGCCTCTGTCCTTACTCTTGGATAACTCTGGCTCTGCCTGAGGCATTATCAGTTGTGACTCAGAATCCTTGAGTCAAATGAGGCAATTCTGGGACTTTCACTTCAAGATCAGAGTCAGACATACTGCAGATGGCTACACAGAGGGATGATTCTACTCCTGGTCTCCTGGGCCGTGTTCAAGAACTGTGAATCAACTACACACGCGTTAAGAAGCAGTCTGACCAATGGTTTAACAATGTAAGTCATGTACTGTATGTGATTGACCAACTGTGGTATGTGAGAAAGCGGGACCTATAGAGAATGGTCTAAGCAATGCAAAAACACTCATACAGTGTGTAGAGACTGTAGAAAGCGTCACCATGAGAGAAAAGCCTGGAAATTTTAGGCATTTTAGAAATCCCAGCTGGACATATTTTAGTTCCTATAAAGAGGACATATCTGGGGCAAAAAGGATGTATGATCACTGTAGACAAACCCATAGAGTTTAGCTAATACTCAAATAAGACTATTTATGCTACCTGCATCTTGTAGCTTCTCTTAATGTTTGTATGCAGTATATATATTTGATTGTCATAACTCCTCCATTGTTTACCAGTTTATTTCCTTTGTACCTTTTCAGATCACAAGATATGGTATTCTGAAGGTAGGTACTGATAGAATTTACATGCTCTTGGATATAACTTCATGGGTGTAAGTTTGAGTCTCAAGCCATTGCTAGTTACATGATAGCCTTTTTCCAGGGTGATGTACCTAAACCTCCTTGGAGGAAATAATGTCCCATTTCACACCAGGACAGGACAACCCCAGTTCTACCACTGAGCATGAGTTGGCATAATCAAACTTATACTGATATACGTTAGTACTGTGTTAGTAAAATAAAGGTAGGGTTAGTAAAACCCTACCATAACACAGAAAAGCAAACTATCATAGAGATTGCAACCCAAGGATTATGACCATGCAAGTTGGGCACAGAGCTCCAGATATGCTGGATGAGAGATCTCTACTTTAGTCCTCTCTTATTAGTTGGCCAACAGGGTCTCCCTTGGTTGGCTCATTTGCTGCCAAAGAATAATACTCAAAGTGGTCAAGGTTCTGATCCACAGTGGCGACAAGTCCATGGAAGCATAATGTGAATGGAGACTTATTTTATATTGAGCAGTGCAGCAGCAGTGTCGTGTTCATCAAAGAACAGCTCAGGGGTGTTTTCATCATTTTTGATATCTCATCACTGTGTAAACCCACAAATAGGCTCCAGGAGTCTCAGTTGGGTTGGTCGTTCCAGGACATAGTGAGCCTTCCTCAGGCACTTTTACACATCACCATACCCTCACTCTTGAAGGAGCTTCTCAGAAACATGGAATGTATTTGGCATGTCGATGTTGTACCTTTTAGTGAAAGAGTTATAAACAGTCTCAGGCAGGACCAGCATGCATTCACAATAATACAGACTGCCCTGATAAGAGGGATTGGAGCAGCACCATGTCATTCAACATAATTGAAAGAACAGAATAGTCTTCAACTGCTCTTTCCAATACAAAGGACAGTGCTTCAGTGATCAGCTCCTTCTCTGAGACCTCAGAGAGTTTTTCAGTATTGTTATGGAAGTAAGTGAGTGTAGTGTTATGAGTCTGGTTCTGCGTAGAGCACTTGCCCAGATTGGGCAACCCCACTTCCACCCTTTCCATTCACTATACTACGCTAGTACTGAGTTATCCATGGCAGGAAAGTGATACAGAATCTATGCATCAGCACAGTTGCCATGACTGTTAGCTATGGCAAGCAAAATCTGACATTCCAAAGATGGCAGGTCTTCCACCTTGCATGCACAGTACATCTTCCTAAACCCCTTTTCTGCACTACTGAAGTCGATTGCTTTGGCCAATTTTAAGTAAAGATAGGCTGCCATGGTGAGAAGAGGTGGTGGATTCTGCTTAAGTAAGATGCATACATCCAAACCTTATCAAAAAGATTGGACTCAGGTGCAATCCTACTGTCACTATGACGATTAACTGCTCAACTGGGTAAACCGTTTGAGCTATGACAACTTCCTTGGAGAATATGCAGAGTTATGGAAAGCCTTTTTTGCAATTCTCCCTAGTCTTCAAACGCACATTACAATACACTTTAATCCACCACCTTCGATTGACTTTGATAGTGGGAAATCAAATCAAACATAGGCTTGTAGGTAAACATGCAGGAACAATCATTACCACAAAACTGGTACAAACTCACCTTACTAAAGTTGAGGTGAATATTCTGAATGCCATGGTTATGTGTCCTCAGATATTGCTACCGTGGTCCCCTTAACGCCAAAAATTCTGCTTATGTTGACGGATTTCATCTCTCCAATAAGCCTTGTATGACTTGTACCAATCAATGGGTTCAATGCCTCAACGCTACCCACCAGGTCTGCAGGAGAAACAGAACTGTAGGACCAAGGGTGGAAACTGACAGCTGGTCAAGTGATTCTTATAACTGACCCTTAAAGTCCTCGTGGCCTGTGTCCTGTTGGACTGCTTACATGGGCAAGAGGCATCTTAGATTCACTCAGTGTTTATAAATATTATTAGCAATATATATTTGGATTATCATACTTGTGTACTTGTATATAAGGGATGTCAGTATCAGTTGTGTTTATCTGAGTTTACGTTAATCGCTTGTATAATGTTAATAATGTACTGACAGTGTGACGCAGTTAGCGGTGCACAATGTTGAAGACTGGAAACTCCTCAATTGTTTACCAATTTATTTCCCTTGTACCTTCTCAGACCATATACATACAGATTATATGCTCACAAGAGCAGGCAAACAAGCCTATCTCATGGAAGCTGTGTAGCAATTATTACGTGCTGTGACTACTTGCTCCTGAAATAAATAGTGCCAATGACGTCAGTGCCTGATTGTCTGATCAGAATCACTATCCACACTGTGCTGCCTCAACCAGCAAAGGAACACATAAGCCCTTAACCCTCCACCTCCCCTACAATCAATACTGTGACACAACAATAAACCCAATGTAGCAAAGCCTAAGGTATATCTATCACTGCATGGCTCTGTAGGCATGCACAGCTATGATTTAGACACCCTGTGTATTATTCAGAAAGTCATTCTCGCAGGTTTGACGTAAGTAGTTAATAACAACTCCCTTTATGCCTCACAGGAGCAAACAGTTCAGACCTCCTGCATTTGCTTCCTGTAATATAGCAAATTACTGTGTAAATCATAGAAATCCCTTTAAGTAAAGCCCTGAGATGAAGACAGGGTCTGTGGGTGGTGATGGGGAGGGGGTGCCTGTATTCTCAGACAAGCTCAAGGAATCTCAAGGACTGCTTGAATCAGCAGCAAATTAGCAAGCAACATTTATCAAGTGCTGAAGCAACTGGCTCTGCCAATAAACCTTAGAGAAACTGATAATCAAAAAGCATCACTTTTCTCACCCCATGCCCTCTCTTAGCCATTTTGTCCCATGCTGGCTAATTATACACTATGTTCCCCTTTTTTTGACTGATTGGAAATGTAGCAGGCAATCAAGTTACACAGAATACATCATTCACTCAGCTCCAGTGAAAAGCATTTTTCTAATTAACTTGAGTTTTTATCCTTTGCTTGACACAGAGCCTATCAAGGAATATGAAAATTGCAAGATACTTTTGATGTGCAGCGGTAAGGCAGCCTAGCGTTATTTCCAAGTGGGGAGTCCAAAGGCAGTTGGCAAGATTCCAACTCTCTTGGTTTCCTTCTGTAGTAAGAATCTCTTGAGGTGTTAAAATAACTCAAGGACAAAGGTACAGGTCAAATCTCATCAGTTGCAGTGTGAGAACAACAGTCTTTGGCTGCTCTGCTTTAACACGTGTGACATCTTCACTGTGAGCTTCTACGAAGCCAAACTCTTCCTCAGGCAATGAACCAACAACACTCTAAGATGCTTGCATCATATATCTGCATCCTTAAGAATGTCTAAAAGTATCTCATCCCACATAACATCTCCTCTGAGGAGTTCTCCATGATCACTCTCACAGATCAGCTTTTTAATTAAGGGCTATAATTTGAACCTCTGCTATAATCATCAACCCTATGAATCCTACACAGATGAAAGACTCCTTTCAAGTAACCGACAGCACTCTTTTACGAGATCATGAGTGAGTGCCATACTAGTGGTAAATGGATAATGCTGTACTTCGAGCACCCCCTCATAGGCGTACAAACGGCTGACGATTGATGTTGCACTTTCTGATTCTGTCTCATTCGCTGCAGTGATCAAAGTTACAGACTTAAAAAGCCTTTCAGTCTTCAAACCTTGCCGGAGGCAGGCTGTGTTCTCGGCATTGTGAACGTGTTGTCTTCCAACCCCACTTGCTTTTGACTCCATCCAGAAATGATGCGGATGCGTTTCTAACGGCCTCTCTGTGGGTAACTGGACTAACGGGTTGACTGTGTCAAGATCTCACACCTGCTCCCCCAACTGCGTGTGTGTCTGTGTGTGTGTGTGTGTGTGTGTGTGTTGGTGCTTTTTCAGACAATTTCTTCATGTAGGCTGTGATTACAGTTCTCTGGTTATCTTACACATCCAGGTTAGCTCTGTGACAGGCAATGTGCATCAGACATTGTGAAGAACCAGCATGAATTTAGTGCAGTCTAGAGACCAACTGGTGTGATCAGAGGAATCACAAGAGCAACTTCCATATATAATAACTTTCTACATAGTATTATTCATGTTTACCCAAATCATATAATGTTACACAAGAAGCATTTATTAACATTTGCCTTGTTTATATAAGTCCATGTGGACTCAAAGACATAAAATATGCATTATCCATTATGAAATTAATAATAAGGCGTGGTCTACAAGTTCATCCTGACTGTAGAGTCATGTAGCACGTTAGGCAAAGTACAACTTAAAATACCATGCTTTGATAAAATTTTAATTGACCAAAATATCTATAGAAAGGCTGGAAGGTAAGATAGATGCTTTCCAACAGCTCCAAAATAGCCTACGTTCTACTTCATTAACGCTTTAAGAAAAAAGGGTAAACAGGGTTTATGAATAACAATTCTGCATATGCGCGTCTATGTTAAAAAGACATGGTTACATGGTTTATTAGTGAAATGTGAAACTTCCCGGAGCGTTCCAAAATTAATGTCTGAATGACGACTGCGATTAAAAAAAGGCTGCGATGAATATTTCAAATGTGACCTGTATGAGGCGGAAAGAAAACAACATTAGAATCGCTCGGTTGTTTGGACAGAGAGGGTTTGTCGCTTGCGTCGCTCTCCGAGGCATGGCAGTACAGTAGCTGGCGGAAAGCGCGGAGAACGGAACGAAAAGGGAGTGTCTATTTCACGAGCGGATTATTGCTCTGTGATTACTCTTCCGCGCGCAACCACAGCCACGAGGAAGTGCCTGAGGAGAATAGAGGAAACGTCCCCAAACGCAAAGTAAGTGATTAAATTCCAGACATTTCAGTTTTGCTGTGATTAGGCTTCAAGGCTTAGCATGTGCTCATAGTTCTGCTATCGCCTACCGGAGAGTCCGATTATGTTGGAGGGTTTGAAGTAAGAACTATGTGAAATTACTTAGAAGAGTAGATATTTGAAAATTAAAAACGTTATTAATATTTCCTACATGTTAGACAGACCTACCTGTAATCAGCTATTTAAAGCCAAGATTGAATTTTTGCAATGTTTTGTTAATGTTATTTTAAGTTATACTTGTAAATGAATGTAGCTTGAATATTGGGTACTGTTTGTGGGTTTTTTGGGGGGGGTTATGCAGCAGTAACAAGACAATAGAGTACACTTCGTCCCAAACAAGTTCGGAGTCTGTGCCAGAAACAGTATGTCAAACTTTTGGCCATGATACCAGTGTACTGCGTTATTCTAGTAGAAAGGTCATTGCCTCTTTATGCTGTCAATCATAACCCAGTGGCCACAGAAATATAACAGATAAATGTCTGTTAAAGGTTACCGCGCTTTGCAAGCAGATTGTTATAGGCTATTCTCTCAGAGATTTTCAGAAAGCGTAATAGTATTTTGCTTTTCAGTCAGCTCACATCACTGACCCTCTTTACTTCCTAGTAGGTTTCAGGACTGAAATTGGTATACTGCATATGTCCACCAGCTCCAAATGTTAGCTGTCTGGTGCAGTCACAGACTGCCAAGTTTCAGAGTTGAGCTTCAGTGATTTCTGCAGTTCTGTTCTCTGGAAGTACCGCAGGGGAATAGCAGTCCTGCTGATTGAGAATCCAAGGCCCTTAAACTCATTCCTCTTGTACAAAGGCATTTCCATAGCAATTAGCTGTCAAGCCTTTGGGCTCGCACTTTTAGAGAAACTTATCCCTGGTTCCCACTTGTAATCTTCTTCCCAGATATTCCCTCCATCCTCTTTCTCATTATTCTTTGGCGTTTATATTCAAATGGGATCTTAAAACCTCAATAATTGAATCCAGTCCACTGTCTGTGATCAAGGGCCTTTTACATGCCGTTTTTGAAAATTAATGGGATGAATGTACGAAATCAGTGGTGCAGCTGCTTCTTTAACCAACACTGGTGACCTAGATTTCGAGCTTTATTTTTCTGTTTCGTAGGCCCATATGGCTTCCTGTGAAATACAGGTGTAAATGGAACAAACAGTGCAGTTTTGCCGAATCAAGGTTGCGGAAGTTTCAGTCCTACTTTTTGCAAAGTATCTGATTGGTCTTGAACATCAAACTCATGCATATTTATTCTCACTGGTTAGAGGGCATTGTTTTCAAATTAAACCTTCGCCTAGCTCATCTCTTAGCATGAGCGATGTTAACTGGCTAATTGTCACAGCCGCTGAACAGACAGCGTTTGTTTTGGTAACTGCCAGCCCAAGGTCTTGCCCCCGCACAGTTCTTTGCCACGATCTTGTGAATATTTAATATCGAGCCCACGCAATTCTTGCAAAATTGAAAAGCAAAATTGAAAAACGGCTGCGGCTCCTGCACTTCAAAAGAAAGCGGAACAATAACGAGAACAGTGTGGTCTCGGAGCTGCACGTGAGCCCGTTCGTACGTGCGGCTCGCCGTTGACGCCATTGGCTCTGCGTGCTTCATATCACGCTCCCAAGAGCTGGATTCGGGGTTGCTATGGAAATCATCTGCTCTGCTAGAACTGTCACTGACCCAATTGGAGAGCACAGAGCACGCAAGCAGAGTATTACAAAGAGGGACCCTTACTCTTTGGTGTCAAACTCCTCCACTCTCTAAATAAGACAGGGGGAAATTTCAGCGTGTTGAGTGGATCTAGGTCATGACACAGTTATTGGAGTGTTAAGAACTGGTTTTGTCCTGACCGCGTTGCCACTGAGGCCTCAGAGTTCAGCTAACCCCAGTGGAACTACTTACTTCATCCCTTTGGAGGGGTTGTGCTGGAAAACAAAATCATCTCACAGTGCCACAGACGTTCTCAGTTTACCAAATAGTGCGGCAAAAGAATCAATACTTTAAACACACTCTGTGATTTATTGTTTATCAAAGACACTGCCTACCACTGGAGTAATATTAGAAAGTGCACACTCACTCTCCACAGAAACAACACACTAAATGCCCGACAGACTTTGTTGAGTTTACTGTTTTACTGATTTGACCAGGGACTGTGAAGAAAAATTAGCAGTTCAGCCAGCTCTGACCGTCACCGTTATGTTTGTGAATGGGTATTGTTCCTGTTGACTAAATCCTACAAAACACGCTGGCTGGTACCACAATATGAAAATCAGTAACGTCGTGTACTCCCCTGTGATACACTGCAGCTCAGGTTCTCCCCTGCTGTAACATCACCAGCTGGTACTATAATAAGAAACGTCCTTGTGTCACAGCAGCCCAGCACAGACAGGTAGGAGTCCTCAGCGGCATGAAATACGGAAAGCGTTGCGCAGCCGCTAAACGGCGTGCTGAGACAAGCTCCGTGCCGAAGAAGCTTTTTTTTTCGACCCAAAGGCTGTGGGGATGAAGCGGGGAAAGATGCAGCCTGCATCTCCTCACCAGGGCGCCATGATTGAGATGTGCTTGCGTGCGAACTCCAGCTTAAGTACTGCGAATGCTGGCAGGCTAATTAAATGGAAGTCAATGAATGCCTAACTTGCTGAGCAGCATGAGACCAGAGTAGAGAACAACACTACGGATGCTGCAGTCAACCTAAGCCCGTTGGATCTTACCTATAGCTAATGGCTCAGCTAAGGGATTAAATTAGACCCAAAGTTTGGTCTAAGGGATTAAATTAGACCCAAAGTTAGGTCTAAGTTATTCTGAGAGGACGAGACTAACTAATTAAAAGTTTGGAAGGTATGTACGCTGATTGTAAATGACTTCCATGGTTGCTCATAGGCCTACTGTTGAACTCAAGCTGTTCAAGCAGTTAATTAAAAAAAAAAAAGGAATAAAGTGGTGAAGCAAATCGGTTACAGATTGCAATTAATGTGCTTTGCGAAGCATGCCAGGAGAAAGCAATTCCGCTTCGCTAACTAGAGAACGCCTGCCCGGGTCGAAAGAGAGGAGAAACAGTGGTCATTATTTATTTGTTAGTCTATTATTAAGACTAAACCGTCCAGGGCTTGTGCACCAACGAAGAAGACGAAAAAAAAAGAGAAAGAAGCCTGCGCATCTTTAGGATGTCTCGTTGTTTCCATGGCAACCCACCTCTGCATAGTTCAGGGGGAGGAAAGAGAGGGAGTGAGGCGAAACGTCTCTTTCTCTGAGCTTTTCTTTTATGTGGTTGTCTCCTGGCGGATGAAACGTGCGACAGCTTGCCTTTAAACGATCGTGGAGAGGGGAAGAGCCTGTAGAGAATGGGTAGGACTTCAGGACAAAGGCAGGAAAAGACAGGCAGGGGCCAAGCCCAGGGGAGCTGGCTGCACTCATCCATCTCTCTGCTTTGGAACGGTCATTTGCATCTCAAAATATCCCCACCAGAACTGTACTTTTGGGTGCTCACAATATATATTTCAGCTTTTGCTGATAAACTGCACCGTGAAGGACTTTGAAATGATCAGCTGAATTTTTACAGGTCTGACAGGCTATCAGGGGGGAATTATATGAGGGTCCATTTCATGATATTCAAAATGAATTTCCATTCAAGGATGGATTAAAAGCTTTGGTTCTGTCAGCCGTTGGACCGTGGGTAGTCACTGTGCAGTACGGAAAAATGAAAATGGCAGTCTGTCCCCCATGCAGTTTGAGGCAGGAACATTTAAACTACGAGAGAGAGAGAGTAAGAGAGAGAGAGAGCCTATCTCATTTACAGCATGATTGAGCTTGATTAAGTGCTCACCACTTTCAGGACTCCCCACATACTTAACACTCTCTCACTCTATCACCAAAGGCCCTGAGCATTCCACCTGTAATACACCAGTCAAATCATTATTACAGTACAATTAGATGGCTCACAACGCAAAGCCGGCTGCCACACAGGCCTTCTCAGCAGTCAGGGTTTCTCCCTTCAGGGACCTGCCGTCTGCCTAAAAGGCAAAGAATAACATGAAATTTTGCTGTTTGAGGGTGGGTGTGTGGGGGTGGAGT
>JAOXYF010000019.1:12547896-12570254 GCA_028565775.1 Sternarchorhynchus goeldii | reverse complement strand
TCTCTCTCTCTCTCTCTCTCTCTCTCTCTCTCTATCTCTCTCTCTTTCTCTATCTCTCTCTCTCTCTCTCTCTCTCTATCTCTCTCTCTCTCTCTCTCTCTCTCTCTCGCTCTAAATACACACAAGTGTGTGTGTGTGTGTGTATATATATATATATATATAGACTTGCATGCATAGTTTCTAGCATGGGCTGAATTAAATCCTTATTATATAACACGCCTCAAATAGTTGAATATTGATTCACTGTCATCCATTTGATTTTTTGGGATTTAAATGTGTCCAGATTAAGAACTGACCTTCTAAAGTGGCAGTTTAATGTGGGAATAAAGTAGTAAATGAAATGTATTGTTGTGTAGCCTACATTTCATACTGATGTGCACTGCATTTGCCTTGTTATTCTAGTGGTGGATTTTTGGACAAGTAATGGTATTTACTTGTGACTTTTTAGCTCTCTGACGAGGAGAATTTCATCCTGCTCAGAAACCACTGGGGTTGTCCGGGGCAATGGCGGTGCCCTCGGCCCACGAGTTCCACTGGCAGACCCTGGCCCGCCTTTCCAGCGGTCGCGTCTACCACACGCTGGCTGAGGTCGGAGGTCAGCTCTACATGCTGGGGGGGTGTGATGCTACGGGAAGACCCACCAGCTCCCTGGAGCTCTACTCTCCAGAGGTGGACCAGTGGGTGAGCCTACCTCCAGTGCCCACTGCCAGAGCAGGGGCAGCAGTGGCCGTCTTAGGCAAGCAGCTTCTGGTGGTGGGAGGCGTGGGGAAGGAACAGCACCCCCTGAAGGCTGTGGAGGTGTACAACACAGAGGAGGGCAAGTGGAGGAAGAGGTGCTCGCTGAGGGAGGAACTGATGGGAGTTGCCGTCACTGTTAAAGGTTGTAAGCTATATTAGAACATTTTTCAATAAAACACTAATATATTTCAAGACAACAAAACATCTGGAAAAAAAAATCTTGAAAAATCTGACTGCTTTGGCTAATGAAGTATGATAGCCGTAATTAACAAGACATCCGAAACCTTCAGTATGTTTGCATGTACTATAAAAACAAGATGCAAATCCATGTGTAAAATGACAGGGAATATTTTTATTTGAACATCAAATACACAGCCAGTAAATTAAGTGAAATCAGTGATTTATTTGACTTGTTTTTATGAGGTGTATTTTTAAGGCACAGGAAGGTAAAGCATTTCCCTTTCGTTGCATGTGATCAGATGGCCGAGTCTTTGCAGTGGGAGGGATGGGAGCAGACCTCCTGCCCAGGAGTGTCCTGCAGCAGTATGACCTTCGCAAGGATGTCTGGGCCTTACTTCCCCCTATGCCTACCCCTCGCTACGATACCAGCATCTGCCTTCAGGGGACGAAGATATATGTAGCGGGTTGGTGGAGCTGAATCCCGGGAGGCTGGGTGTGGTGGGGGCCTCATAACTGTCAGAGTGTCTCAGACAGTCTGTTTTGTGTGTGAATGTGTGCATGTGTCCGTGTGGCTCTCTCCAGCTGTCAGAGTTGTCTTCACTCTGGGTGTGTGTGTGCGCGTGCGTGCGTGCGTGCGTGTCTGTGTGTGTATCCCTCTCTGCCTGTCAGCGTATTTCACTGAAAATCTCTTTCCCTCTAGGCGGGCGTCAGTGTAAGCGCTCTGTGAAAGCCTTTGAAGTCTTTGACATGGACAGTCGCGCCTGGTCGTCCTTGCCCTCCCTGCCCTGTAAAAGGTCCTACTCTGGGGTGCTTTGGGACGGCACGGGCCGGCTCTGCTGGTTGGGAGGACTTCGGCAAGGAGGGACCCACCAGAGCTCTAAGTTTACCAGGAACGTTAACATCTTTGATCCCAGCCTGGGTAGGCTGTTGAACACCAACTTCTCCTTTCTTCAACTTTTCAAAGAAAATTCTAGAAATCGATCAGCTTGTGCAGCTGAAGCACCATCATAATGCACATCTTTATTAGCATTCAGAGATAACGCTGCCCTTTTCTATTCAATTTCAATTCAGATTAACTAAAAAAAATAAAAAATAAAAAAGGCAAGAAACAACCTGTGACGAAAACTAAGGCCGGCTGAAATGAGTTATCGATTTCTCTGCAGGTACTTGCCTCGTGGTTTTCCCCTCTACTGTTTCCGTTCAAATATGATCATTTCTAATCACACTCACCAAGACAGAAAATTGCACACAGCCCTTTTTTTCGTGCAGCCCCGGAGGTTCAACAAAAATAACCCTGCCATTCTGTATAGGCACAAGCAGCAGAAAGGGGGGGGGGGTCACTTTCAGACCATACGTAGTTCACTCGCTGCAGTAATAAATCATTTATCCTTTTTTTAATTATTCCATTACAGCAGTCTGTGTCACTCAACAGGTGTTGGAGGCGTGCACAGAGGGAATCTGTGAGATTAAACCCCGATATCTAATTTCCCTCGGCCTGCGAACGCCGATGGCAATAAAGACCACCCTCACACAACACTCCCAATCTAATATAACCAGCTGATAGGATCTGGGTCTGCGTTACAAAGGATGGCAGGGGGTGTTCCAGCCATACTTTTCGGGACCAGATTGCTATCCCTTTTTCACAGAACTGAGCCTCCTTTGTAGCTCTTCCTCATCGTGTCCATCTGCTCCATGGACTCCCCGCAGCCCTGCAGTGGAAATACCAGGAGCTCAGGAAAGTGGCACTCCGTAAGCAAGACGAATGTGTCCTTTATTGCAAAGCCTCTTTTGATGTCAAGCATCTACTAATTAAACCTCAGCTTCGCCGAGCAGATCGGTGCGTTAGGAGGTGGTGCTGATGCAGTGGCCACCAGACGCCAGACTGTGTCCTACGTTCAGGACACCTTTTCGAGAAATTAAGTGGGCTGTCAGCACATCACACAAACAAAAGCCTTAGGATTTTCGCTGCTCCCTCCCCTCCTCTCCCCTCCTCTCCTCTCCTCTCCTCTCCTGTCCTCTCCACTCTACTCCCCTCCCCTCTCTCGTGTGTGTCCGGTTTGCCAAGAACTATAATCGATATTCTGTCTAAAGTTGCCACGCACACCGTTTCTCAGTCAGGTCAGGCTCAAGCCGCCAAGCTGATTAATTCACTCGTAAAGCGAACGGCTGAGTGGTGCTGAGGTGGAGCCGAAATAGTGAAGCCTGGCTTTGTTTCTGGTCAGACGAATAGCAGGCTCGGGGAGGACTGGACTCGTTAAGACCGGACTCGTTAAGACCAGACTCGCTCTGCCACAGCTGTATGTGAGTGCCAGGACATTGGAGAACGTTGCCATGGCTTCACAGGTGAAGGGGTCAGAGGAGGCGGGCCCAAACGGCTGTAGGCACTGGCGTCTCTTTAGCGATTGGCGTTGCTCTGTAAGCTCTTTGTGGTCTTCGGGCTGGAAGCCTTTCTGTTCTGGCAGCGTATTGCAATGGGAAGTGTAAATAATATGCCAAGTGAATGTTCTACAGCTGTGACATGCAGAGAGAATCGCAGCTCTTCCTCAGTGTAATTAAAGTGTTCTGAGTCAGTGCTTTTCTGCAAAATTGTCCTCATAGTCATTATTGCAGGCATTGGCTTAGCCATTAGCACTCCCACAAATGGAATCCATTCTGTCAGCCCTAATCGAGAAGTAAACAGACTCTAATCTTGAGCCGCCTTCCTGACAAGTGTTTGCGTGAGCTGCTTTCCAATAACATATTGTTCGGCATATTTTGTAGAGCATAAATTCATGGACATTAAAGTCATGGACATTAGCTCTGTCCAAGAAATGTGTGTGTGTGTGTGTGTGTGTGTGTTATGTGTTGTTTTGTGTGTTCATTATTCTAATCTGCATGATGCGTTTGCTGCAGGATCTTGGATGGGATCTGAAGACACCATCGCTATGAAGGTCAAGCGTGCAGACTTTGCAGCGGCTATAGTGCGCCAAAGGATGGTTGTGGCTGGGGGACTCGGTATGAAACCCCACCACAATGAAACATGCATCCCAGGACATCCTTGATATCCATGCTGAATGTACACACACATTACGCTCACGGTACGATGAATATGTGTGTTTAAAGTTCTTTGTATCCCGATGTTTGCAAAGGTCATCATCCCTCAATGCTGGACACTGTTGAGGCCTTCCATCCTGAGAAAAGGAAGTGGGAGAGCCTGGCTCCCATGGCAACACCCCGCTGCTCCGCCTCCACCATTGTGATCCGTGATCGCCTGTTGGTGGTGGGAGGTGTCAATCAAATGCCAAGCTCAGCTCATGAGATTCTTTATGTGAAGGAAGAGGAAAATCTTTAGATATGCCTATCTGTAGCCTGAGAAGAGCTGCCTTCTGTGAGTCATTAGAGGGCTAAACAAGCTTCCCTCTTTTAGAATATTTCAAATGTTTTATTTGTCAATAGGAAATGATAACATCACCCAGAAGGGTTTTATCTTACCTGTTAAATAACAAAGCACAGAGTCTCAAGCGGACAGTGTTTATTGTGCCGAATCATTGCTGTAGTCTGTCTTGTGCAGCACACACAGGAAAATACGATACGTTCACAGCAGACTATACACTCTGCCACATATCAACATACTGAATACTGTAGATATAGGCAAAGCATGGGAGATTTTAGAAGAGGTTTATATGTTTCTCCTGAGTTCTTCTGTGGCTCACTTATTGTTCTCCAGGAAGTGTCTTCAGAACCGTTTGCAGGGTATTTTTGTAGCTTTACACAAAATTGTCAGGTTGCCACTGCTCTTGATTCTAGTCGAACTACGGTCTCGAGTATTTCAGCAAAGTGACATTCGTTTTCTCACAAAGTGACTTTTGTAGCCAGAGCAAGTGCACAACTGAGGTAGCCTAGTTACAAACTCTGTCAAAAGCTGTTTTCATGCTTGCAGTTTGTGAAAGATGTGTTGTTATGAAAAGTGCTTACCTGTTTCAGACATTTCTTATCATCTCATCAAATATGTTTATTTAATTCATATAGTGTGTCTAAGGAATGTCTGTGCCAAGTAATTTATATTACAATGCTGTGTAATAATGTAAATGTAGATGGACAGTATATGTTCTCAAAAACAGTGGAATCTGAGAGACACAGTGTTAGCGTTAGCACAAAGAGAAGATGTGTACTTTTCAAATGATTATACAAATCACAATTATGGTAAGCTCGAGCAGCTCGCGCTAGTACCCTGGGGTATCAAGAACCAAAACAGCAAAAGAATGGGCTGTTTCATTTATCCTAACTAATGGTATTCATACAAGGATAGTCATGGAAACGACAGCAATAAAGGTCCAGCACAATGTAACAAAATTTGATATTTTGTAGAGTGTGTACTGTTGTCATTAAATAAGCTGAATTTGTCATCCATATCTGAGCCCTGCTGTTTTTGCTACATGTCTTTTAGACGGGGATTCACATAAATAGGAAACCTGGATGATGAAGGTTTCAGTTGACCTCTCCTGCTCTCTCCTTTGTCTGTTTTGATTTAATCATGTCAAGTACATGGCACACTCTCCCTAATCTTAGCAGGGAGAGTGCTTGGCGCTGAGTGAGTGTAGAGTCTAAAGCCCTGGCCGTCGAGTCGCTTTGCCTCTATCGATTTTTCTCACCTCTGTTTGTGTGCAGAGGTGAATGACTCGCGGACACACATCGCCTATCCCCTCCCTTCCCCTGTTCCCCCTCCTCCGCACGTACGTCCCACCCCATCTCATCCGCCTCCATCCCCTACGGCGCAGCCTCGGCTCGAGCAGGGAGCTCGGCTCCAAAAACTCAGCCCTGGATATACGCTCCTCGTCAGCTAAACGACGTTCCGAATGATGTATGAGGCAGTTTAGCGTTAATTAGGTGACGCTGTTGAAGCCAGATCTTAATGAAGTCGAGAGTTCCACTCGCCGCAAGCTGAGCAGCTGTTTGAAACAAGGGTAATTTTCGTTAATGTTGTCTTTAGGATTTAGTTGTCAGGGCTTTCAGAAGTATATTTAACTTTGTAAGAACATGATCACCGTGTGAACGCAGCTTTCTGCGCCAATGCCCTTTAGTACAAGGCCTAAACATGTTTGATAACATGGTGGGTGCACCTGCCGTGTGCCTCAGGAGATCAAAAGCTTTATAATCAACTGAATTATATGTACCAGATATCGGCCTGATATACTGCAGTAATCGCGGTATTCAAGTGGTTTGTGCACAATATGTAATTATATTGCTTACCACTTGGTGGCACTGTCGCACAGTAAATGTATAATTTCATTTGTTGCCGTACAATGGATCAATATATTGGACACCCTAATACTCGCAAATACCTTATTTTAAGGTTAATCGACAATTTTATTTATCGTAAAGGAAAGCTGGATTCATGTACTTTAACTAGACTGAGTTGCGATTTGGTTACTTCATTAAACTTAAAATCAGTACTTTGAAAAAAACAGTTGAGAGATATTCACCTGTATTTTTACACTTTATTTATTTAATTTTTATAGCTTTCTAACATGCTTTTAACTGTGCTTACATTGTTCCTTTAATTCATTTCAAATTCTTTAAGAAAAAGATGGAGCTACTTTAGTTTTATATGTCATTCCATATAGAAACATATTATTAAACATAAATATATATCATTTACTACTATATTTCTGACCAAATGGTCTCCAGGTATTCAGGTGAGATTAAACATTCTTAGCAGAGTGACTCACAATGGACAGGTGTTGCACAGGTACTGATTGAAGTCTTATACATGTCAGTGTTACTGCTGGGTTGAGAGAGTTCTGCCCCCCCCCCCAAAAAAAAAATCACCACTGACGCACAGTTGCAAGACGTTTAATAAAAACTGTACCAGACAGGCTCTAACTGTATACCTTCAACAAATATCTGATAATTCAATGTTTAAAGCACAATTATAAATTGCCATGTTGTTGATTTTTTTTCTTGACTTTGTTGTGGTATATATGCGGCATTAAATAGGGCAGCAGTATTACAACAAAGAAATGCTGGTGAGCCATGTCATCTTCTGTAATGCAGCCACTCCTCCTAGCCTGAGCAGCAGTGATGTCAGGCCAAACAGAGCTGTTCCCACTCATAAAGAACTGCTGGACAGCTGCAGGTAGATTCAGATTACCAAGAAGGAAAAAAGCCAAACACACACAGGACACACACAGGAGCAAAGCCTCTATCCGACAGTCATTCAGACTGCAAATGCCTAAAGTCTTGGCAAGAACCTTCCAGGTAAATCTGGAATGTTCCAGCATGTTCCCTTAATCTCGAAGCCACTCCAGTCTGGAGGAGATCAAGCAAGACTGGCTAGGCATGGGTTCAGAGGCAGCCAGCTATGCTTGACTGTAAGAGGTCTAAACTAAAATTGCATGAGTCATATCAGACCATTAGTGACACGTTATTATGCTAACCTCCATAACTGTTACATTTAGCTAAAGTCGCAAAGCTTAGTGAGACAGGCTAGATGAAATAACTTTGAGAAGAAGCTTTACTTCTTTATTTCTGACATTGTACACTTCTGATCAGACTAGGTAGGTAGTGAAAATGCTGTCTGCTTCACGAGCGAAACTCAGACCTTTTGTGCCTTTAAAGACGTCAACTAGAAAACGTGGTGTTGTTTTTTTCTTCACTTCGGTGAGCTGTTCTGTTATCTGAGTGGAGTGATTCAGAGTTGACTCACTGTACGTTTACAGGGGAGCCACAGAGACTGAGATCAAGTTTGTGTTCATAGACACTGGCCCCTCTTTTTGGTTATATGCATTTCAGCAATGGGGAAGCACTCAATCAAATGAAAGACTAATGTTACCTGTGAGAACATGACATGATGCCACCACAGGTCTTCCTCTGAAGGGTTTGACTGCAGTGTCTGACAATTTGCTGACAAGTAAAACTGAGCCTGATCCTTCATGTTTTATATAAGGTCATGAACATACCACATTAAGATAAAATAGCTGTTATTATCCCACTAGTGGAAATTTGCTTTGTTATAGCAGAATATAGACAACAGGAACATTTAAAAATATATTTTAAAAATATAAGATAAACTATAAGAAATATATAATAATAAGCCAGCAAGTTAGACAGTTAACCAAAACTATTAGTTAATTAAGTAACTAGTGAGAATAATCCTTGTCAGATGTAATCCACATATATCCACACCTGTCTAATTATTTGATTAATCACCACTCACAGGCAGCAAGGTGCTCATTGCTATCTCTACTGCTAACCTTTGAAGCGCAAGACCATGTAAGAGCGTTTTTTGTTTACAAATCCATAACAAAAAGGGAGCAGTGTTCAGATCTCACTCTTCACTAGGAATTCACAGATTTTGGCAGCGCAAAGGTGCAATGCGTAGCACTGGTGGGTATTTCCTGTGGGCTTACGGAGAGATGAGAGAGTGAACAAGTGACAGACATATTCAGTTAGGCTAATGAATTGGTGTTTGGAGGAGCTGTGAGATGGTGTGTGTGTGTGTGTGTGTCAGCTTTTTTGTGAACAAATGCATGACCCTGGTATTGCACACTTCTTGCTGACTAATGTTAACTAAATTGAAATGTGACTAAATCGCAGAATATGCTTGTAACCTAACTAAACATCATATTGGTTGAGATAGAAACAGCTATTTTGAAGCTACAAACTTGTTCTTGCTCCAATACATCCACTGATCTCGTCTTATAACCTAATGAGTATATGAGAATAATACTTAAAGCAGGGCCAAACTCCCACATCAAACTGCAGTACTTTAACTAATATCTTGCCTCATCTCTAACAATTGGTAAAAGGGACGATTGCAGGCTAGTTTATGAAAAAAGGCCTCAGAAACATGATCACTCAATACTTCCTAGCTAACATTAACCAGGTTGCTACACTGAAATGTGCATTAGCTAACCAGTTAGCTTAGTACAGGACACACACTCATGTAAATAAAAGTCACTGTCATGGTAAATATGGTCAGCAGTTATGCAGCCACAAATGCATTCATGACACAGAACATCCTCGCTCCCTCGGATTTAACTTCAGCTATTATAATAATATTTCAAGCAAGACCACATAACCCACATGAAACAATCCAATTTTAGCTGCCTCCCTCGCTCTTGTGTCTACAACTATTCCAAAATGACCTGGAGGTCAGCTTGCTTTTGAATAAATGGAACAGATGCATGTGTCTCACCCAATGACCCTCGTATAATTCACCGCTTATAATTCACTGCTCGAGTTAAATTCATATAGATTGAAATGTAGCTAGCTAGATTCCTCGAGCATGACCTTTTCAACAATGCAAGTCAATCAGCCGTTGGTTGGTGGTCCAACAAAAATGAATCATTTGACTGCAAAGCTAGGTAACTTGAGATGAACTTAATAGGCCTCAGGACTAAACTTGGCATTTATCTCATTAAAGAACTTTCTGGCAATGTTTATTAAGTTCAGTAAAAAAAAAAAAAGAAAATAGATCTATTTCTATTCATATAGAAACAGGGTCTTGTTTTTGGTCACATCACGTTTGCTTCGATGCTCTGTGAAGTTTGAATGGAAACTTACATTGTACTATCAAGTGAAACACATCTGGTCAGTTTTATGTGACCTCTAAGCAATGAAGACTTGCTGTTATAGTGTTTTGGAGACTGAGAGTATGTGTAGTTAGCATGGTAGGTAATAATTAACATCACGATACTGCAGCTTGATTGTTAGCTACCAAAACTTCATCAGCAGCATTTCCATAACATGCATAGCCTGGTCATCACTCGTTTAAGCTGGGAATTTGCACACTATATAAATGCACACTATACCAACATTACATTGCTTCTAACGTAGTATAACACAACACAAGCCTGAGCTCATGTGCTCAGAGTGTTCCACGTGTTCAGTGATGCTACTTATGTTCACGTCTGGCACAAAGGCAAAACGTGAGATACACTGGCAGTATGCAGTTCCTGAGGCAGCAGACACACACACTCTGAATCTCAGTTGTGCCATGTTTGTTTTAGCAGAGCTTCTGATTCTACATTTAAAAAAAAAACCCACTCAGATTACTTTTACTGCAAAAAAATGTATAGTAGTAGTATACAATACTTACTTTTATACACAATTACACTTATAAAAATGACCTGTGATGGATTATTGCATTATAGTTGTAAGATGTATCTTTGGATCTTCAAGTTCTTTTTCAGTATTGTTATGTATACTTAATTCAGTTACACCATATGGGGACGAATGAAAGTATATTGTGCTTTTACAATTTACATAAACGTATTTCATATTTGTAACACACACACACACACACACACAAACGCATGACCTCAGAAAAAAAAACCTTAGCTAACCAAACCCATTTGCAAACCCATTTGCAAATCTGTTGCTTTTTGCATCGACTTTCCAGTGGTTAGCCGGGAAAGCACCGAGTCTTGGGGGCATTCGAGGTGACGCTCTGCAGTTGAAGTACCTTTTTAAAGATGTGGTTAATGTTGGCCATCATGTAGTCAAGCTATTCTGTAACCAGGCCTTCCTGTGCAATACGCCTCCTGGCTCCTTCCACTTGGGTACTTAGCTGGTCATGTGACCTTCCTAAGTATTGGCCACTGGGAGACCTCCTATGCAAAGTGGATCATTTCCCTTGGTGGTCTGTCTTTGGGGGATAGCTCTCGTACTGTATGCTTGTGCCCACTAGCGATTTTTCCACATTAAGCAGGCTAAGTAGTGTGTGGGGCTATTCTGAATGTAATCTCGAACAGCTTTGTACACAGCTGCTTAGCAATAGAGGAGTTCGGGAGGCCACGGGGTGAAGTTTAGCCAGGCCGGTTCAAGAATGGAAGCTGAACGGCAAAATGCAAGGACATGATTTTGGTTTTACTGTGTTTATTCCAAGAAACAACTGAACTAAGCACAGACCACATTGTTCTCATAACAATATGAGTCACACACCTGAAAAGACTCTCTCAGCTTCAGTATATCTCCTCACGTTGTTATTTTTAGCGTTTGTAAGAGCATTTTTTTTGTGTGTGTGGTTTTAATTTCATTAAGGGGGTGATTAATTTCACTTTTAGAAGCTTTAGATGATTAATTTTTTAATGTTTTTAGATTATATAAGTTACTTTTTCCGATGTGCTGTTCTAAGACACAGTGTAGGAGAAGTTATTTCTCATTTATTTAATTCTCAGTTATTTCTTGTGAAGTTATTTCTCATTTACCATTGTGGGAAGGTGTGTAGGTGTGTGGAGGGTGGGAACAGGAAGTTAAACGTAGCAACACATCCTCTTTGGATGGAGAATTGCACTACACTGCACTGGTGTAGGAGGCTAAAGTTTATGTGTGCCCCATCCTAGTTACAACGCATTTTTGGTGATGCTTCTAGAACATGCACTCAGTATGAAGTCTTATAGCAGTAATATCAGTGTTATTAAATATGTTTCATACATGGAGGAACCATCTCGGTGTTCCATGTAGTTTCATGATCAGTAAATAAACACACAAATAGACAATCTTTATGTTCATGTTAATTTTATACCAAAGTACATATAACTTATTATCTTTGTTTATGTTCATTTTACACCAGCATACATGTAATCTTTGACAATGCTTTGATATTACTTTACAAATTAGCAAAAAATTATATGTTTGTCATAAACGACCAGCTAGCATTATTTTTCTTGCCCAAGGCATGAATGGAAAAGGTGTAAATGTGTAAACAACAAGTTTGTGTTAATAATGTCTGGTGTTCTTATTTACTGTCCCAGTTCAAAGTTGGCAGAGCAACTCTTATTAAGTAACACAGCTTGGTTACTATCTGAAGCAGCCCTGGATAAGATAATTGGTAGACTGAGCAGACCATTTCAAAGCAGTTGCACCTATTCCAGGTAATTATTTGTTGATGTTTGGCATTCCCATGATCCTCCTCTGTGTAGTGAGTAACTCCACCACTCTCTGAGGAACCACAGGCTGGGTTATGATATAAACAATAAGACAGGACACCCGTGTTGTCGTAGCGCACGCGGTCCGGTCGTGAGGGTCAGTACTCAGGCCTTCTGTGGCTTTGCTTTGAAGGTCTGGAGGTTGCAGTCCTTAGCATGGGGCATGGCTTCCACTTAGGCAAGAACAGCATGTCGTACCCGTGTCACCTCATATCCGTGTCACCAGGTGTAAATATAGGGCGGTGTGGAGAACACCATGTGGGTTCAGGGAACCGGGCCAATGGTATTAGATAGACAAAGAATAAAAGAAAGGAATAATAGAATTACTTTCATCTATTTCATTCATTCACCTATATTAATAAATAATCAGTATTTACTTTACGCTAATGTATTAAAAAAATATTTTCCTGTATAAATACATTAAAAAATAAGATCGAGGGTGTCTTCAAGACTAGTATGATCAAGATTATCTCTTAGGAACCAAAAAGTCCAGATCAAAAAAACTGTAAGAACCACTGAATATATTTATTTGAGCTATTTAATTACTAAGCTTAAATAAATTTGAATTTAAATATTAAAATTATTGAATAATCATGTTATGATTTTCCTTTTTTTTTCTTGTTATCAGTCTCAGAAGCATAAGGAGTGACAGAATTTACCCAGTGTCATGTATACAAAGGAGAAAACTCATGCAGACTATGACACGTCATCACAGTACATCTAAATCATCTCTTATGTCAATAAGGAGTTACAATTTTTGCAGTTTTTCAACAATGACTTTGTAATAAGATCACTGAGTAATCTACTGACCCCACACTGGACATGCTAACACAGTACGCGATAATAAAATCTCTTTACTATACATATAAGGGAATCTTTTCTCTTATCTTCTGCTCTGAACATGCGTGTAAACACGTCTAGACATACGTGTTTACGTGACTGTACGTTGCTTCTTGTGTCAGGCCCCGATTGTCCATATGAAACCTTAATCTTATTTACCTAAGTTTATGTCACATCAAAAATAACTCGAGTAACATTTGTTTCATATTACTTAGCTTTGTTATGTTAATATCACTGTTGATATGGAGACGTGGCATTTACTGGGTGACTCTTATGCTACTTCACAGTTCTCAGAGCTGCTCACAAAGTTTACTTACAATCATTTTGTGAACGTGCAAGTGTGTGCTGAATATACTACTGATGCACGACTCTCTCATCCCATGACCATCCAGGGGAGCAACATCAGGTGCTGGGCAGATCCACCCAGGACAGGGTGCCAATCCATCGATGGGCAAGGATATGAAACTTTACACTTTACACCTGATATGCAACTCAATACATTTCTATAAGAATATTTCAAATGAGTTCTCTTTTATGTTTCTGATAATCTTTTATCAACGGTATAGCCTTTCTTTTCTTTTGTCATCGCGTACATATTACTGAGTAATTCAGTCTTCAGTATAATTCACAATAGAAATTATAATGCAATATATACTGTATATATTCAAATAAAATATACAATGTATTTTTATGAAGAAAAATTCATATACCTTTGCTGAAGATCTCCCAACCAGCAGGATGAAAAAAAGGATTATTGGATAAGATGCGTTTTCTATTAGGTTTTGTTTATTTGTACATTTTTTAATGTATTTTAGTGAGATTACTTCTATGGTTGGGAAAATACTCTTCCCTTATGTGAGTTTTAATATTTGTTATTTTGTATTTCAGACACATACAACACCATTCATACAGACACAGAAAGAAAAGGTTTTCTTTACTTTAAATTTAGTCTTTTGTGCTGAAAGTGAAAAGTGTCACCAAACAAGATTCCAGGTCATGATGTGAGAGATCATATAATCTTATAAATCGTATAATCTTATAAATCATATAATTTGAGCGAGTTGTTCGGTGTACCATGAGTCAAAAGGGGAAAAACCACAGTGTTGTGACAGCTAAGTACTGCTGCTCTGGGCCTCCCTCCATCTAAAGGGGCTGCTAAGGGTGGCTGAAAACTATTCACAGTGCCTCACAGACCATCAACATCCAAGAGGGCATTCTTCTGGGGCAGTCGGGGGTGGGAGTGAGGGCTTGGTACTGCGCAAGTGCAGAGGGGAGAGCTGGCTGAGGTTCCCTGCGGGTTGCCAAGGAGAGTGGTCGTCCTGAAGCTGTTGCCGTGAGACAATTTGTTTTGTCTCCTCCTGCCACATCACTTCCTTGTTGGAAAGAGAGAAGGGAAAAGACTCAAGAAAATGATTTACTCAGAGCATCCCTAATGGCCAGAATCAATCCATTAATTTAAAAGAAAAAAAACTCAGATACTAAACGTAGGTGCATTACAATCTCAAGTGTGCTAATAGTTTAGCGAGAACAACAGCTATATTTGGCAAATATTTGTATCTGCACAATATTAAAAACACTTGACAAGTCTATAGGAAAAGTATATTATAAATGAGAATCATTTAAATGCAAAAAAACTTTTTAATTGCTAAAATTCGTTGTCACGTGTTCTTTAAACTAAAGCCCCAGTCAAGGACATGGGTGTTATTGGAAGACTGAGGTATAAATATTTTACTCTGCTTATCTGGATTAAAGAATCATTTATAGCTAATGTCAACATTTTTCCCTTTTGCTGACATAGTCCACAACTTCTTATCTGTTCTGGATTTGTGACACCACTAAAATTGTCTCACTGAGTGTCCCTCTGGTATACGGTAATATATCTCTCTGGTATACAGTTACCGAATTAGGCCTTAAATATGAGGAGCTGCTTTTGATCCAGATTCAAGTTTTAACATGAACGGAAGTTTAATAACTGAGATCTATAAATCCACAGGCAGTGTATAACTATGTGTTTTGAATAACTTTTCATTTTGTCATTGTGCAAGTGTGCAAGTGAAATTATTAACAGTGATTCAAATAGTGATTTTTTTTATTTTCTTTGTTAGTCTCTGATTTTAAGAGGTTATTTTTTTCTGTACGTTTAGCTTGTGACTGATTTCCTCATGTGATTTGGTTACATGACACGTAATGCCACAACATCCTTGTTCAGTATTGAATTCATGCACTGAAAGAGATTATTGGTGACAAACATTTGCATTGAAAATCTGACAAGAAACCTTTCCTAACTTCCTTTTGGCTAACAGTATGCAGACTTTATCCGAAGCCAAACACGTCACTCTGCCAGCCTTTTTGCCACCATTTCAGACAGGTTTGCCCATCACAAACACTGTTCTGGTGTCCAGCTATATTGTACCCGATGGTATAGCAGCGTATTAGCTAACCCCACATCTCCACATACCTTCACCAGATTCCTCCTACTGCGTTCTTCTTGCTATGGCTTAGCCAGTTCTCTGGTGTTCCATAACGTGATTCATCGTGCTGGCTGCATTACTGCTGGCTCATATTAACCTAAACATCTGTAAGAACCAGGCAATTGTGGGTGTTCCTCCTGGATGGATGAATTCAAACACACTTAGTTTGTTGTACATCTTAATGAGCAAAGCGAAGATAGATGTTATCTATGTTGCACAATAATATCCAGCCATTATATGTAAATAAAGGAAAAACAATATGGCTCAAGAAAGGGATAGCAAATTTTCCATGAGTGAACTGGTTTCAATAACATTGATGCAAACAATGCAAAAAGGATTTAAAATCAAAGATAATAAAGTTAGTGGGTTGCTCTGTACGGCAGTGCCATCAACTGACATGGGGTGTGTTTGAGACTTAAAATAATCTCTTAGTTAATATAAAGACAAATAAATAAATACATACTTTCAGGCAGCCTAAAAACAAGGTCAACAATGAGGTGTTTCACCAGCATATTTAGGCATGAGGGTAGGAAACAGTGACCCTTGTTTTGTTTTTTTTGTCTTTGTCCATTAATTCACACTGGACTGGACAGTATATTTACACATACCAGCATGGTAATAATTCACACTGGACTACACAGTGTATTTACACATACCAGCATGGTAATAATTCATGACCTAAGCCAAATGAAATGTAAATGTTTATTTATTTATTTTTGCCCAGTCAGTTCATAGAATTTAAGATAAACTTGATTTTGTCGTTGTGTTTTGTTGGCTGCTGGTGACACCAGGTAACCTGCATGTTCCACTGTCAGCCTGATATCCTTAAGAAAAACTAGCCAAGTGCACGAGCCCTATCTAGGGATCTTGTTAGAGGCACTACATAGTGCTTAATGGGAATGGCTGTGAGAGCAAACTCAGCATGCACCACTCTCCGGGGTCCTGGATGGTACCTCCCCTGGCTTCCAGCATGACAGTCCTCAAAACAAAGCACAACACTACTCTCTTCCAGTACTGTAGGTTATGCTGCCTGTTTGCAGGACATTTATACCAGAACACTATCCTTGATTTGGCTGCATGTTGTAACCTTCCTCAGATACCCAGGAACTGTTTTATGTTGCTTCCAGGAATTCCTGGACTTTCAATATTTTACTGTTTTGGTAAACACTTGTGACGCGTGATCTGAAAGATTCTGCATCTATAACCCTTTCTTTATCCCATTTTAAAGGCACATGGGACACCAAACGAGGTTTTCTTTTGATCGTTGCGATCATATCTAGAGCATGGCCTAGGGCTGAATGAGAGTAACCCGTCGGTCCTGACCAAGACTCACTTTGCCAAACACCTATACGTGTGCTGTAGCCCTCACTGCAACCAACAATGCTGCAAAATCTTCAGGTACTACACTGCTGTATCAGTAAAATTTTAGAAATAAATGTGTTTTGGGTGGTATTTAGCTCCCTGATGTCAGCGGTTATTTGACCAGGAAGTCTACTGTTTGTTTCCATGCATCTGGGGAATAGGTGTGATAAACAACAGTCCCTGGGCCTAATCACAGGGTAGGCAGCAATGGCGTCCTGCTGTTCAGAGGTAGGTACCAAAATCGCTGACATTGTATTTCTATAAACTAAGCTGCGTTTTAACCTTATCTGTGGTTTCCGCTCTTTTCAGATTTATGACAGCTACGTTTTTTACGTTGAAAAACAGACTAGAATAATTTGTAGAATTGTTTACTGTAACGAGAAATATTCTATAATGATACATTACTTACAGTCACTGTAATATTTGTGTCTCCAAAAATTAATCTGAGGAGCTAATGTCTGACGAATGCGGTCAAACTGCGTGACGTAGATGTCAAAGGTTTCAAGGCCGAGCTTTACAACACTCTTCGGGTCAACGCACAGTGAAATGTATTCTAAACCTGTCGCAATGAGAAAAAAAACAGCATAATCAAACATCCACACTAAACCGGTGCTTTTTCGCAGTCATTTACTTTACCACGCGTATATCTGGCATCTAAAATCATCACATGGCAAAACATTCAAAACGTAACGAGTTCGCGGTCAGTCGCTCGCTTTGGGCGAGCGGTGGCGCGATTGGTTGCTTGCTCAAGGACTGCTTGCGGCTTTCGCGTCAGCCTTACCCGCCTAGCCACTTCCTCCTTGTGAAAGTAATATAGGTGCGCAGAGCTACTGGAATGTCAAATGGAACAATGTAACGGATCGGAATGACAGCATTAACCGGGGGTTACTTATTCATCCAGGTTCAGGCAATTACCCAACATAAGACATGCAAACCGGCATCACGGCCTGAGGCTACCGAAGAACGAAGGTTTGGAAGGTAATGACAAGGCTCCGTTGAATATTTCAACCGTGCGCTCTTCTTCCGTCGGATCCCAGCGGTGTTTCAAGGTAGGCGTCAAAGCCCGTTTCATTCCTAGGATGGCTACCACGTGCAGTTTTCTATTTTCACGCGCGTTTATGAAACGCGTTTCTGTGGTTTGGATAGTTTGCTGTTCAGTGTTGGCTATATTCTGTTGTCGTGCAAATAAAATCGCCCAACGTGTAATATTTGCTGTATTTCTTGCTCCATTCGTGGATACTGAACATCCAAGAGTTTTGATTTTTTTTAATGCTTTATACATTTTATCGGCTAATGGAAAATTTAACATGCTTACTGTGTAACTTACTGGGTTTTTACCCAGTAAGTTACACTATAAGCATGTCGAATTTTCCATTTACAGTTCTTCGTTCTCATTTCGGATGAGTTTAGGGGCCAATACTGAGTGAGTTGGCCTTTTGTTTATCGATCCCACAGAGCACACACTATTGTAGTTTACACACATTTTCATAGATATCAACACAAGTAATCGTTTTATATATGTGGGTGGTGCCTGTGTAGAGCAAACCAGTACCAACCCGTTTTAATTTACGTCGTTCAGTGTTGGGGTGTATTTGATCGGACTACTAAGTAGGGATTTTGTTTCACTGCGGAGGTAATGAGCAAATTGTCGCTGGTCATTTCCCCGGTTTATATGAAAATAAAATTTAAAAAAGAAAGAAATGTATTTTGTGTACAAAGGCTATAATTTTGCTACTTAGTATAGCCGGTCAGTCTAGTTACAAGTTAGGACTTTTCTGCTGGATATTTCAGCCTGATAACTTTTACGAGGGGAAGGGAAGTTTTGGCTAAGCCATTGTTGTACATACAATTGTACGCCAAGTCCAGATACTGTATTTCCATAAGTAATCAGTAAATGTGTACCGTTTCCACAATATGCGTAAAGCCTGTGAGTATATGCGGCTGTACTAGAGTGGACTGTTTCCTAGTGCTAAACCTTTTTCAGGTTCTGACGTTTTTTTCCTTTTCTTTTTTTATGTTTGACAGGTGACAACGGAACAAGTCATACTTATCAGACACGCGCAATTCTGAGACTTGTAACAGTACACTGGTTTCGGAGACCTTTAAATACATATAAAAAAACTCATTTACCACGTGGTGTAAATTGAGCTGCGTCCAGTCCAACTGTCGAGAGCTGGTTGGGAGCGCCTTCAAGAGAAGACTAAACGGAATCGAGCAAAGGACATTCAGGGACCTTCAAATCTTTCTCAGACTGAAAAATACTGCAAAAAAGAACGTGTGCGTCGCAGTGTTATCGCGTACTCTTGCCATATATCGCTTTGCGTCTGTCATAAGAAGATCGTGCGTTTGAACTTCGCTTTTACTAATTGAGTTGTGAAATGTATACTTGTTTTACTCGTTTGTCTTAAAAGGAACAACTGTAGTGAATGGGGAACATAATTTGTATGCTACCCAAGTACAGGCAGGATCTTAAACAAGCCTGGGGAGGGGTGATGCACCTGCCTCTTTTTCTTAACCTGTAGACGCACAGCACAAGCTGTAATCCCCTGAGTACCACACGCCGTGGCTTTGATGGGATAGATCACCTTTAAGGATCAGGTGATTCACTGATCAAAACCTAAAAGTGCTCTCTTCTTTTTCTTTCTTTTTTTACTGTTACAACTTTAAACTTTAAAGCTTCCGCATGGTACTCTGGTCGAAAGAGCAAGATAAACTGTCCGACATGTCCACCGGGACAGAAAGAATAGAGATGAAGAAGGACAATGTGCCATTGGCGTACCACCAGTCGAATGGGTCGGTGCACCCCGTTATACTACCTAGCGACCCCGAGGAAAGGCAGTCGAATGCTGGAGAATACGAACTCACAGAGGTGACCTCCTTCTCGGACCGGGCCGACCAGGAAACCGACCGGTCTGAAATGGTGGTTATTGACTGTCGGGCCAATGCTAAAGGGCAGAGAGAAGAGGACGCTCTCCTCGAGAATGCCAGCCAAAGTAACGAGAGTGATGACACAAGTACGGACCAAAGCCCGGTTCCACCGGCTCCTTTGAAGGAGACGTCCTTTTCTATCGGACTCCAGGTTGTGTTCCCTTTCCTGCTGGCCGGGTTTGGAACAGTGGCTGCTGGTATGGTTCTCGACATAGTTCAAGTGAGTGATTTTTATTTGAAAACAACTGCCCTACTCTTGTGTTATGACTTACAACACAGTTGTTCGTACTCTTTGTACTGTATTGCCTACAGCTATTTCCTCAACACCTACAATGAAAACTACAAGTAAACTCAGGAAAGGTTAAGATTCTTTGATTTGATATAGCTGCCACAGATCACTTATAATGAAAAACATTTTGTATGAACAGATTATCTTCAGTGGATAAGCACTTCTTTACAATTTGAGACATTGATTTTACAAACCATGTCATAAAAAGACACGGTCCCTTCCAGATGCCCATATCATAACAACTTAGTTTGAGAGAGTTGTCTATTTATTTGTTTGTTTAGGAACATACCAAGTTATATATATACCATCCAAAATCAGAATTTTCCAGAGTTTTGTTTATTGTGTGGCCTGCAGCTTGACTAGCCTGTGACTGTATCAGAGGATAGAGAGATATTACACGCTGAGATGTTTACATAACACCCAGGGCCAACCTGGCCGTTGGAGCATGTGTACAGCTCCTTGGCAGGGTGCTTGTATCACTCAGAAGCTTTTGCATGTTGCTCTACTATGCAGTGCTTCAGCACACACCTACACAGTGGCAGTTTGTAATATGTAACACTTTTACACTGACACTGGAGCTGAGAACACATTTTCTTAATGTGAACTGACAGCAACACGGTTTGTTTGTTTGTTTGCTAGCGACCAACTCACACAATTCAATTTAGTCAGTAATTACAGTTTACTGTTCACTTAACTGTTCCATTTCTCTTTTTTTCAGTAATTGTGCTCCTTACTGAATATATCCTGTTTACAGAAAGAGAGAGGAATTTCAGTAGGCTGTACTTTAGTTGGCTGTTGTCTTTCCTGCTGACCTGTGTTTTGTGTGTGTGTGTGTGTGTGTGTGTGTGTGTGTGTGTATGTACCTTTTATTCTGACTGTATAACAGCCCCACTCTGGATGAGAAGTCACATATTTTTAGGGTTAGTCTAGGGTGGCTCTGGCATTGGAAAGCTGTGTGAGGGGGTGTGAAGGTGACTCATGCCATCTTGCTGTCAGGGCATTTTTAGGGGCATTTTGCTGTTGTACTTTCTAGACCTGTGTATCTTAATTCCAGTATATCAGTTCATGACCTTTAATGAAAGTGCTTATTAATACCGTCTCAGAGAGTATAGAAGTTGAAGTATGTACTTATTACATAGTTATAACAGACTGTGAGCTCATCAGTTTAGAAGTACTTACAGTCAGATATATCTGAGTAAGAAGCTAAAGTAAATTCAGAAGTAAGAAGCTACAGTAAATTCAGAAGTCACATGTCAGAATTCACATGATCGCCTGGCAAAGATGAGAATAGTTCATAACTCCCTGGTTGGCCAGACTAACACACCTAATCTGTGCTCACCACCGAAGCATAACATCACACTTGTTAAGTCAGCATCCTGACTGGAACAGGTGTATATTGAAGCAAAATGTAGCCTTCAGAATGTAAGCTAAGAAATAAGTTGGAATAGCCATTGTGTGAAGTCTTGTTTCTCACTCAAAACTGAACATGTTGCCAGTTCTAGCTACACAAGATCCTGTGGTCCTGAACACTTGTTTCTTTCTCTCTGCTTCACAATGGTTCCAGGTAAATTAAGGAATAAATCAACCGTTTCTCAGCAATAATCCTCACATTGTACTTCACTAAGTCATTGAAATGTTCTGAATGTCAGTTTTAAAGGCACCTTGCTATAAAAACAGATGTTACTAAAACTAAGAAAGGTTACATTCATCACCCAACCTCATGGAAAAATCAACTATGAGACAATGATTTCTCCACAGACAGCCTGCCTCCTCCCTTGAGGTGAGCCCTCCAACCGCTAGGAAGTTTGTTTGTAATGTGGCTTGGTGATTTTGAGCCAGACGAATGCAGACAAGAGCTGTTTGGGCCCAGACTGTCGGCCAGTGTATTTTTACCACACGGAGAAAAGACTCAACATAAAATCTTTATCCCAGCCAGTCTCGCAGTACTCCCACAGGAAGCCATTTTGGGCCTACCACATCCAGGCTGTCACTGCGTCCCTACAGGAATCAGTGTAGACAAACAAGCGTTTGCATCACTGTCTTCTGTTATGGGCAGACACCTTCATTCTTTCTCCAGGGCTTATTCTGACAGGAATTTTCACTTTAGCCTTCCTCCTTACACATTTTTAGTGAGGAGGGGGTTTTGTGTATTTATATAATAATATTAAATTCCTGACTTCCTGTGGAAAATTAGTAGTCAGTAATCAGGAAATGATGCTCGCCCCTTTTGTTTCCTAGTGGTAAAGAGATTGACTCACCAATTCAGTGAATGGCACCCAGCCTCTACTAGCTTTACAATGCTAGCTTTACAATGCTATAAACCAAAGTTCAGTGGCTCAGCCAGTTATAAGGCCCTTGGCTGATAGTACCAAGCTTATACGTAGCTTGTACGTGGAGTGCAGCGCAGTCTTGACTGCCCGAGGCTAGCGTATCCTCCAGAGTCGGCGGAGCGTCATCAAATTCCCCCGTGACCATATGTGCTGAGGTGCTGGGACGATGCAACCTGAGCCCTGGACTTGCGCGCCCCTGCAACTCTCCGCTGAGTTCACAGAACCCAGGGCCTGCAGAGGCTTTGGCCATGGCCATGCTGTTCCCCGGAGACGACGTCGTATATCTCGCTGTGGGGGGAGGGTGATGGTT
>JAOXYF010000019.1:12505074-12547796 GCA_028565775.1 Sternarchorhynchus goeldii | reverse complement strand
GGTGGAGAGGCTCTCAGCTCAAGGAAACCAAAGCCAGTGTGGCAGATGTCCAACTCTCAATTGATGTGGAACTTTTTTTTTCTTTTTTTTCCAGAGTGTCCCCAGTACTGCCAAACACTTGGGTTAAAGAAAAAAGAAAAAAAACACCCATTAGAAGCAGTCCAGCACAAAGACCTATACTGGCACCTTTTGTCATATTTTTAGTTGATTTTTTTTTGTTTACTCTTAGCCATCTCGTATCAGCTCAGTTAGCCTAACATTTCGTGCATGTCTCCTGTCTCCGAGCTCTGACTAATCCTCACGATTGACTTGGTCATCTGACATCAGGCATCGAATCACAGTGCGCTGATAGAAAACAGGCTCGGAAGATAAGCTCTTTCCCCCATGTATCGATCAGCTCAGACTGCCTGTACATTGCATCTGGGGCTGAAAAATAGCTGCCAATTACCTCATTCTTCACCTCTGCACTGCCTGAAGATAAGGAATGGAAGAGGCTCAGGTGGACAGGAAGAGTGATGAATCTGGCTTTGTTGAGGTTACATGCCCTTACTGAAACCAGTATCAGTAAAACATGGAAAAAAGTTTGGACCAGGGAAAACAAATGGACAGTATATTAGATTACTATTAGTATATATATCATTATATTCTATTACTATTGGTATAATCTTATGTTTATATAACACATAAACATATAGCTCTTATGTTTATGTATATGTGTGTAAATGTATGTGTGTGTGTGTGTGTGTGTAAATCCATTAAAGAGATTGTAGCTGATTAAATGCAGTGTACTCCAGTGAAAGACAGAGAATTTGATGTAAATTGCAGTGAAATAAGGTTTCCTGAGAAACAGGATGTTTCAGACTGGATGTTTTGATAAAGAATATTTCCTTTATCAGCTGTGCAAGCAAAATGATTCTGAATTATGCATAAGTATATCTGAATTATGTATATTATTGTATTGTAAACATTATTTATGTATCATCTACTAAAGTAATATGCATTTTAAGATGATTTGAACTATTATTATGTTACCACTTTTATTGTTTATTTTATTTTAAATTCTCTGGAAAGCACAGCAGCTTTCTATTACAGAAGAGTTTGTCTAGTGAAATATCCAACAGATGAGCAATATCAGGTTACCGCACTGAATCAATAGCTTGGAAAGTGAAGGTCATGGGAAATCCATTGCCGGTGATACTTGCAGATTCCATCTTTCTGTGATGTGTTAAAGGTGTGTTTGGTTTTGTGGTGTGAGATGAACATCTTCACTGAGCCACACTTCTCTGTCTCGACAGCACTGGAAAGTGTTCTCCGAGGTGAATGAGGTCTTTATCCTGGTTCCTGCTCTTCTAGGCCTCAAGGGGAACCTGGAAATGACACTGGCCTCCAGACTCTCCACTGCAGTGAGTAGCAATTACCTGAAAACATTCCACATAAGGTTTTTTTTGTTTGTTTTTTGTTTTTTTTTATCTCTCACTAGAAACAACTGACAACAAACTTTGCTTGGATAGGACTTCTCACATGAACGCTGCACCAACGTCACATGAACGCTCCATGTCCAAACGGAGACATCAGCAGAGCTGCTCGAGCTGCAGTCATTAGTTCAGGCTGGCTCTGATTGGCTTATTTTTGCTGCACCATTAATGGCATTTGGTGGAAAGAAGAGGGTGACGCCTATAAGACAAAGGAAACAACAGGAGGATGTAAAACATATAAGCATTTATGACTGTTTGTGTGGCTTTCTTGGTCAGACCCACGCCTACCCATGCAGATGACTTTAGCATAAACTGTGGCTTAGTAACGAGTACAGAGAGGCATACTTTTGCTTTTCTTGTATGAACGCAGGGAAGCTGTTTATCTGAAAATCTCAAGGCTGTCCCTTATTTGTTGGTCATAACCTTGTACTCTTATTTTACCATGTTTGTGTGGTTGATGAAGTTTAAAGGTGTAGAATAGTTAACAGGACACAGCAAGGCACTAAACAAACACGTCTTATAGCCTTATTTCTTATAAAGAACAAAACATGGAAGAAAACCATGAACACCTACAATAAAAATAACATGATGATCATTGAATCAATCATTAAACTGCATTATTGATACATGGACCAGCTAGGTCAGTAGTTTCCTGTTTGTCACATAAGGGCTTTGGTAACCCATACTCAATATGGGAAACAAATTAAACCGTGCTGATCCCATCAAGAACATGGCACTTTGTCCAATACAAACATTACAAAGTATATCTTTGTAATGTGCTAATTACTGCTAATGTGCTAATGCTGCTGACTGTCTGACTGTACCACCCTCAGCTCTGAAGTGATAGGTGCCTTTGATGAGAACAGACAAGTACGAAGAACGCAGAAGTACAGTCGAGCTTTTCTTGCCCACTGCCCAGTGACTGAGTCAGGCACAGCACAAACTTCACTGGGCGACAGGGACTGGCACACAACCCACAACACAAGTGGGTTGTATTTGGATCCAGCACCTAATATCTGATCAGTTCCTGTCAGAGGAAGCAGAAGATCATTGGGAATAGTATCAGCTGTTGTGGCCTGATCTGTACTCAAATGCCACCACTGTCTGCAGTAATTTCTTTGGGGGGGGCAGCTACTTCTTCCATGTTTATAAATAATACACTTCACACAACATTTGCTTAATTTTAAAGACATTTTTAAGCCATTCCTCACTACTAGAAAATCAACACCACCGTGTCTGTATGTTTCAAAGGATCTTATTTAGAGAGATAAAGAGAAGAAAAAAATCCATCCCATTTCAGCATGGTTCCCTCTTGAGTCTTGGTCCTCCGAAGGATCCTTCCTCTGTCCCACTCAGAGGGAGTCAATGCTTGCCACAGTCACCACTGCTTTGCTTGTTGAGGATATGGAGCCATAGATTCATAAAGTTGTGACATGTGTTGTAATAAGCACTATATAAATAAAATGTCACTTGACTTGAGTATTATTTAACATTTATATTCACCTGACTATTTTTTTTTATTTTTGCTGTCCTTGGAAAATTATCATTTGTTCAGTTAGTAAGAAATGTTATTCTATCTGTTAGATGATTTATGGTCTGTTGACTGAGTATTTGAGGCCATGATTCATAAGCTAAGACACATTTAGCTGCTGTGACAGAAAGCTTTTGTGCATTTGTCAGGTGTTGACAAGTTAATTTCATGTTCCTTAGCAGAAAAATGACAGAGTATATATCTTGCTGATCTGATTATTAACAATGTTCTACCAGAACATCTGTGTAGGTCACAAGAAGATATTATATTTTTCCCTCATTACAGTTTTGACAGCTATTAGAAACTTCATTGCTATTAGAAAATTCAATATTAGGAATTATTAGAAATTCTTATTAGAAATTCATTCCTCCTCTCCACAGTATTCCACATATATTTAGGACATCTGTTTTATTCTAATCTGTTGTCCTAATGTGTAACCTTGACCTGACTAATCTCCTCACTGATTTGAGGATGAGTCATCCTGATAATATGTTAATGACCCTGTGAATGTCCAAGGTCATTCAGCAGGGCAAACCCTGGGTCTTCGGGCCCCGGATCCATAACATTCGATCCAGGACACAATTCTGAGCCAACCTTCATTGCTAAACCAGGCTAAAGGCTACGTGCCTACAGACGGCCCTGACAGAAGTTTCAGCAGCAGTTCAGGGGGTTATCTCCACCCCCACCCCCTCCACTAGAGTAGAGTGTCCTGCCCCAGCCATCACCGTTGATGTCCTGACTCTCCTTTTATCTGGGCATGGTGGACCGATAGCTCCAGATCAGCGCTAGCAATGCTAACAGTTGACACGCTAGCTGATTCTACCCTCCCACCACGTGAGCTTTAAGGCAGGTTGAGCCAACATCCTCGCATTGCTCCAACCAGCTAACTGCACTCTCCTTCCTCTGCGCCCCCCTGTGAGCAAACACACGTACAAAGAGCTTCACACACACATTAACTACTTCCCGCTCCGAATAGCCTCTGCCGCTAACTTTTCTTTTGTCCTGCTGCCAAGGATATTTGTCATACAGCAGTGCGGCTAATATTTAGTCACTGTAACTTGGCACGGAGTAGCTGTGGGACAAAAGAGAGTGTTAGCTGGGTCACTGGTAGCCCACTGAGACCAGTGAACAGAAAAGAACAGAGCGCTTGATTTCCTCAATGAGCTCAAGAACTGTTATTCACTAAGATGTTATTCTGCATCTTTTTATATGTAATTATTTTGAGGAGTTTTTTTTATTATTATTATTCCCCTCCCTGAGGGGCAATATAAGGTACTTTGTAGAAGTAGTACTCCTCTTTGAAACATAATGAAGGACTGCACAGAGAGGGCTCAGTGGCGGAGAGAGCTCGTCCTGTGCTCTGGCTTGCTGTCAGCTCCTGGGGAGATGTATTCCACCCTCGTTTCAGGCTAATTGTCCTCCTTCTCCAGTTTGGCGAAAGCTGTGGTTCAACTGTGCTTCTGTGAGAGGCCATTCGCCAGTGCACCCAGTGTAAAGAAAACCGCTTTAGGTTTTTGAGCTCTTAACTGCACAGCGTAAGTTAGCACATGCTCAGATCACCTACTTCTTATTCCAAATGTGAAGTGAACTTCACAGAATAGCCAAGGCACAAGCAATGGTGCATGCATTCAAAGTCCTGTTGCATTACGCATAACTTGAATGTATCGTGTGGAATTACGTGCTGTCATTAAAGTCCTCATTGTGGCTCTGACGGCATGCAGGTAGGTTGGCCATATCTCAGTGAAGTGGGGAAGGTTTGCTCCTTCTCCCCGGAGGCAGTGTAGAGTCAGAGCCACTCAACATCAGTGTTTAGTTAGAGAGATGAGGTAAGGGGGAGTAACCAGTGAGAGGAAGATGAGACGCGTGTCCAGAGGATCAAACCCGCTTTTGTCCTGAGAACTGACCACCGTTTGTTCTAGCAAAGTCTTTGGCCGACGGCTCTCGAAACACTGGATATCCTCATTGTGTGAACACTAGGTAGATGGTAGATATTCAGATCATGACTTATAGTGCAGCTGCCTTATCAGGCTGTTTGAATCTCCACAGTTCCTCAGGGTGGGCAGATGTTTTTTCAGCTGAACTGAGATCAGTTTGCCTTAATGATCATAAGTTGTTTATGGAAAGGACAACTGGTCATAGAACAGCATAAAATAGCAAGTGCAGTCTGTGTGCTTACTCTCTCAGAGGAAAGCACTCTGGATGTGCTATATTGGGTGCACTCATAAATGGGTTTCCTGTGTTCTGAACCCCCCCCCCCAGGCTAATATTGGACAGATGGACACAGCCAAGGAAATGTGGAGAATGATCATGGGCAACCTCGCTCTAATTCAGGTACGACACTCCAGTTTATGTAACGTAGACTCCTCTTAGTGTTATCGATTCTGTGTTGGCTAAATGCTCTCCAGCTAGAAGGAAAGTAGATGTGAGGATTATGCAATGTATGAACAACCTTCCTTTCTTTCCTGGAAAATGGTACCAAAAATAGAAAAAGAAAACACCAAATATTGTACAACCTTGTGCAGTCATGATCACACAACCCTAAGTAAAGTCACCAGCCACTAAAGTTCAAATTTGGCACGTCCCACCCAAGATTAACATGGTTGAGTCCTTCTTTTTTCTGTTTGGGTTTTTTTTTTTTTTAGATTAAATAAGATTTAACAGCAAGGTTTTTTTTTTTTTTTTACCTGTGTCACTGTGAATCCGAAGTGCAGTGGATTTGTGAGGAAGCATGATATGTAGGTTCATGAGATCGGCGTGACACTGCTGTTCACGTGTCCAGGTTCAGGCCACCGTGGTTGGCTTCTTGGCCTCTATCGCTGCGGTCATTTTTGGCTGGATTCCAGAGGGGCAGTTCAAGATGGGTCACGCAGTTCTTCTCTGTGCCAGCAGTGTTGCCACGGCCTTCATCGCCTCCTTGCTGCTAGGTGAGAGTCCTTGTATCCACTACACCAAAACCTTTCTTCAAAAATGTGTCTTAGTTTCATAGGAAGGAGAAGACATCTTGATTTAGTGTCTGATTATGAACCGTGTGCTGCCCATTGTTAAAAGTTGCTGATATGGAGCCTGTTATGAAACTTCATTCTAAAGATAAGATTTAGACGGAATCCTAACAGTGGGAACTGCATGTCTGAGTGCCATAGCAGCACTAGAGTGGAAACGTGCTGTAAACGTTCACTCCAGACAGGAGTTATTGAAAGCTCTCAGCTATGCCTGCTCTCATTGTTTGTGAGTGATACAATCTCCTGTTTTAGTTATAACATCTCAACGCCATCACTGCCAATCTCCCCTCCTCTCACTTCCAAACAGGGCTTATCATGATCGGGGTGATCGTCGGCTCCAGAAAGGTTGGCATTAACCCAGACAATGTAGCCACCCCCATCGCTGCCAGCCTTGGAGACCTGATTACTCTGGCTCTGCTGGCTGGCATCAGCACAGGGCTCTACCAGGAGCTGGGTGAGTGAAGGCTACTGGGGGTTCAGCTCACCAGTCGGGCACTGGGGCAGATTGCCATCCTGTACCGTCCAATAGTAAAGAGGCTGATGTCTGTCTCAGTATGGTTATGTTAGCAAATGGGTAATGCAGGGAAGGTGATGAGATGGCTAAAATAAATACAAAATTGTTATGTTTTTTTTCACTTGTGAGGTTATAACTATACCCTTTTCCACTAGATTTAGCTCTCAGTGTGAAGCTGTGTGAAGCTTTTTTGTTGTTTTAGATCAAATAACAGCCAACTGGCAGGTGTCTTCTAAGGAATGTAACCCTGCATCCACCAATACTGCCTTAAAAGCACCTACTGAAAATACATGAGTGTATACTGATGATTCTACAATAAAGACCTTAGCCACATCTTGGTTTTAATGTGTGGTGTACGATTCTATGATACCATAGTTTGAGCAAGCGCAGGAAGACAGCTGTGCAAAGAGTAATTGCATGTTTGTGCTTTTCTCAAATTATCAAAACTCTGATTATGTGGCCAAATTGTCTAGATGTAAACATAAGACCTCAGAAGAGGTGAACCAAACCTCATTTGCTGCCCACTATGGGCTGCCTAATGTCTGTGTCCCAGAATGTGGGAGGTAAAATGCACCCAGAAGAATGTCCACCAGAATATCTTTGTGATTTCTCAGTCTGGTGTTACCCACCAGGTTTTATAACAGTCTGATTTTGGACTATACATAAATTATTGCATTTCTGCATGTTATTAGCTGTGTTATCACTCTCTTTATGTTCATATGAATATAGATGATTCAGTAGGAGAGAAGTGTGAGTAACTGAATCTGAATTGAACTCAACTCAGCTAAATTTCACCTCTGGTTTTTGAACAGATCATAACGATTATGCCAACCCCCTGGTGTGTGTCTTTTTCATCGCCCTGACACCCATCTGGATCCTGATCGCCCGGCGAATCCCTTCCACCAGAGAAGTGCTCTACTCAGGGTGGGAGCCTGTCATCATCGCCATGGCAATCAGCAGGTACTGTAGGAAGACATCCACTGATCTGTTGGTCTGACCCTGTTGTCTGTTTATTGCTGGGGGGGGTTTATGTTCATTCTTGCTATTTTTCAGCGTTGGAGGACTTATCCTGGACAAAACCGTGTCCAATCCCAATTTTGCTGGGATGGCAGTTTTCACTCCCGTTATCAATGGTGAGCCCTAGTCAGAAGTATCCATTCTCAATCACACGTCTCTCCATGCTATCAGTTCAATATGTGGAATGTACCATTTTGGTCAGCTTCTATGGCTCACAGTTTTTGCCTCACATGCAGTTTGTGTGAAGAACTTTGTCAGACAGATTTGTCGGTTGTCTGTCATAGGAGTGGCTGGTAACCTGGTGGCAGTGCAGGCAAGTCGGATCTCCACCTACCTGCACATGAATGGCATCCCCATCGCAGAGCCCAGCCCTCCGCCGCAGAAATGCCCAACTCCTTGCAGCACCTTCTTTGGCTCAGGTAAACATCTCAGCCTCTGTAAGGGAGACCGTTGACAGGCCAACCTTAATAGGATTACACAAATAAGACATTACCTGTATCCAGACTGTTGTTAAACGCTCCATCTGTGGAGCGTATGATGGACTGGGCTTTCCCTCCCTCTTCCCCAGGCATGAACTCCCGTTCAGCTCGAGTGCTTTTCCTCCTGGTGGCTCCTGGTCATCTTGTCTTTCTGTATACCATCAACTCCATGCGGGCAGGACACACCACCCTCACCTACATCTTCATTGCTTTCTACCTGGCTGCTGCACTACTCCAGGTACAGGCTATGGGGCTCTGGATTTGGTCTCATATCTGGCAAGGTTTTTTTTTTGGCCGTAGTTTGACTGTATCCGTGGTTCTCCCTGCAGGTCATGATCCTACTCTACCTGGCTGACTGGATGGTCCACTGGATGTGGAAGCGAGGAATGGACCCTGACAACTTCTCCATCCCCTACCTGACCGCCCTTGGTGACCTGCTGGGGACCGGGTTCCTGGCACTGTGTTTCCACATCTTGTGGCTGATTGGAGACCGTGACGCTGACGTGGGTGACTGAATGAGTCCCCAAGGCAGTCATGGACCTCGTGTCACCTCTCTTCAACCAAGACAAGCCTTTATTTATAACACCTTGCTGAGTAATGATATCTGAATTATTATGGCTAAAGTAGCCACTATGATTATAATGATGACTTATAATACTATTGCTGTAGTATTGGTATGTAATGATTATTACATTATTGCTTATGTTATTGTGGGAGAACAGAAATCCTCATTATTTTTCAATGGGGATGTTCCGCCCCTTTATGGTCAGTTGTGTTGGCAACATTTAAAAAAACAAACAAAAAAAGGACAATTTAAACTTGAAATTTTCACAAGCAGCAAAAGGCAGACGCAGAACACTCAATCACCAAGTGCTCTACGTACTGGGATATAAATGAATAATGTAAAGCGTTTTTTGAGGACAGGTTGCACAGTTCTATAACTCAACCGTGACAAGAGGCAATTAAATGGATGCTTCCGGACCACATCAAAGTGACCTGTATTTGCTTAGATAGCCTCCAAACGTTTATGCAAGAAGTTTACAGTTCCTCATTCATCTATAAAAGAGCAGAAAAAAACTAATGTTTTCCGATTCACTGATGGTTAGCTACCCGCAAACTGAAACGATCTAAAAAAAAAAAAAAAATCATCACAGGTCATCATTGTTGTCGTTTCTAAATGCTGGATCTGGAAGATAAAATTATACAACAGCGATGATGTCTGTGAACTTCGTCTTCATCTTCTAAGCCTTCAGGTCTCGATTCTGAGTGTTTTTCTCTACTAGTAGACATGCAGTAAACCAGAACATCTTAAAGTATGCTGTTCTGCACTCAAATCTGTTCGGTTTTCAGATTGTGAAATGTGTTGAATGAGATTCTGTAGTTGTTTACTTTGGTGGCAAAACACTTTCAAGATAAAATAGCATGTCTGTGTATGAACTACATACTTAGCACTCAGTTTCACGTAACACCTTGAGGTTTTCGGGTTAGAAAGGTTGCGTTGTTGTGAAGTTTTCTCCTGGAAGTTTTGCTGGTGACTTCAGACTTAGAGCACTATTTTACTGAGATGTCAAACGTTATAATGTGGGTTTCCCGACTCCTTGTGAGCATGTGATTCAGAACACTTTGCTTTATGAGATGTCTTTCAATGAAACATTCGTAACGAGAAACAAAAGATCCTAATGATTGTGCTATTAAGCTTAATGTAAAAAAGGGCTATTTTGTCATTTGCAGCGCTGCATGGTATGGCTTTCTCGGAGATGAACAGATTTAATTGTTAGACTCTTCATTGCTCTCTGGAGTGGAAGAGATGAGTGAAGATAGAATGTTTTTAATGAAAAACATGTCTGTGCCCTTCAAAAACTTGCTAATGAAATAGCTTGATTTAAAAAAGGAATAAGAAAAAAGAGTAGCTCATTCTTACTTTGGCACTAGGCCTAAGAAATGTAAACCCTTGAACTCAGTTTAATCGCTAGTAAAATACATGTAAATATGCACAGTCATGTGACTCCTGTGAATTAGGGGCTGTATGGTATTGGTGTCACCTTAGGGTGCTGTGTCTTAAAGTGGAGGGTCTGTCTTTTTTTTCCATGTTCAACAATGGGGCCAGAAGAATGCACCGTGTTAAATGTAACATTTAAACATTTAAATGTAACATTTAAAGAAGTGATTCATAATGAAATTCCCATTCTTAATTTTTTTAACTATTAACCTCTCCCCCATGATTGGCCAAGCCTGGGAACCTATCGCTATTCAGTCTTATCTTTAATCTGTTTCTAGCATTGCCTTGCCTCTCTCCGCTGTCCTGTCGGGTGACTCAGCTGTCCTCGTGGCAGTGGTTACCCCAGTGTCCAAAATGGTTCACTGTGCAAAGCCTACTGTAGTACTACATGCCACAAGAGGGCAGTCTTTTTTTGTTTTTGTTTTTGGTTTTTTTTTTACACGAAGCTCCCACTATACTAACATCCGTCTTGTATATTATGTGCATGTGCACAATATTCATATATACAATATGCCACTTTGATGCATTTAGCCATCCTGAACTTGTCTTTCTGTGCAACTGTGCAGCTCACCGTCCTGTGTGGCCTGTGACACCATCGTCCCACTGCAGCCCTACGGTTGTGAAAACTTCAGGGGACGGGATGCTCTGTTTATTTATTTCTAGAGATGCATACAAAGCAAATTGTATATAATATATTTATTCTATATAAAAAAAGCTGAAGTTGTCTATTTTTCATTTTATTCTGTGTCTCAGTTTCACACTACATGTTTTTTGCATCGGGCCAGTAGATATTTACTGTAAATTTATGGTAGATTTGTTTTTGTTTGTTTTTGAATTTAACAAACATATCAGAAGTTGGTGCCTAATACCCTACAAAACCTCACGCTCGAGCAAGTTCAGTAGTGTACTGAACATAGTACGCCTTAACAGCAGTGTGGCTCAACACCAAGTAGCTTGTTTTCTTGTTTTGTTTGTTTGTTTGTTTGTTGGTTTTATTCAGCACATTGATCCAATTTACACATAAGATGAGAATCAGTTTGCTGTCAGCAGAGTCAGTTAAATATGAACGGTCTATAATCATGGGAAGAGCCAATACGATAATGGTATTCAGACAGTTTGTGATATCAAACCAAGCCGACTGATGTCTCTGTATGACCCCTGCGATAACTTCACGCTCCATTTATCTTGTCCCAAGATGCCTGCGAGAATCCTTACAAGGAGTTAAAACCGAAACTGCAATAAGAATTCCGTAGCAGGACTCAGAAGCCAGCCCTTGAGAGACCAGGAGTCGATCAGCCTAGCAGGTCACCCCTAAAGAAGAGCGATCAGTGTGAGGTTGAAGCAGGCTCCTGGGGTCTCTAGTGCAGGCCACTGAGGCACTGCTTCCCCCTGCCTCCCTGTTAACCCCTGCCCCTCCAAGCCCACTCCTGCTCAGCTCTGCTGCTCAACAGAAGCACTTGTAAAAAGCTGGAAATAAAGAAATATATTATTTCGTATCATTCATTTTGTGGAAGCCTGTTCTTTACTGCGCAGTGTTTTGCTGTCCTAGACAGAGAAAAAGTGGATTTGAGATTAAGTAAAAGCTGTTTTTCTAAGCTTTTCAGACAATGAGGTCCCATCACACCTCTGGTGTGGCTGGTTAATGTGATTCTTCTTGAAGCAAACGGAATGTGTTATGGAATGTCTTGCTGTGTTACAGAATTTAGCCAGTAGTTACGTTAGCGGGCTATCTAGAACATTAGCAGAACTTATACTGTTTCCTGACTAAATCAGCAAGTACACATCCAGCTCTGAGGGAGGAGGTAGTGTAGTAAGATTTGAGAAGCCTAAACTTCATGAGGAGATTTGAAAGAGTTAAAAAAAAAAGTGGTGAAAGAAAAAAATACTGAACAACAAAACAGAACTAAAGTGAAACAGAGGGAGGTATAGAGAGAGCCATGTGTCCAGGGCAGGAGGCTAATGGAGATTTCTGAAGGTCAGTGTCCCCCTGGCTTCATGGCTGCACAGAACGTTTTTATGTGTGAGCCAGAGACAGCGGCAGGCTCTGGGGAAGACTGATCACCATTGTTCTCACGCAGATGTGTCAGAGCACTCCCCCCCCCCTCCACCCCCCAACATGCTGAACAAGAGCTTCACTGCTAACAGGGTAGAGCATTTCCAGACAGAGGTGTTCACTACAATCTTATACCAACTACAAAGAGGATCACATAACCCCTCCATAACCCATCTCCACCATCACCGTTCCACTCCCTCATGAATTTATAATGTTAAAGAATGTGCATAAAGCATTTGTATGCTAATACTCACTCACAATAAAGTGTTGTTTTTGTTGTTAGAGCTGGTAACAGAGGAGGACGTTTATCACCTTTGGTTGTGTTGATTTCACTTCATCGCAATCACGTGCAATACTGCATCACACAACCACATGGTATGACATCATAGCTCACTCATAGATGAGCTACTGTGAGTCATCCCAAGGTCATGATGCTATCTGTTGTAATACAACATAAATCACTATTTAATCTGGATGCAAACCCATATGCGCATATATATAAAATAAACATGACATGATTTTGTATTAGTCAGGGGTGATGTTTATAATGCAGATTAGTGTAAATCTATGCTGAGTACAGATCAGAGCTCGTGTGCATTCTTTCCATGCCTTTCCATTCATCTGAGTGCCATGGCTAGTCCTTAAATCCCCTTACACTACATTCCAGCACCAGGCATAAGCTGGGATTATGAGTAACATGCATGGGGTTTGCCAGGATTAAAGAATTCCACACGTCCGAGGATAAGTCAGCACACACGATGCACACATGAAACAATTATACTTGTTCTTGGTGCTCTTTTTGCCTGGTAGAAGTTGTTCTGCAAATTAATCAGAATAGACTAGACTTCACTGAAGTGCCCCTAAATAAATGCCCCAATGTGCACACCTGGAGTCAGAAACCACTCCTGACCATGTTTGATACTGTACGTCATGCTCTCTTCATGCTGCTGAAGTGCTTACCAAAGGGGATACATCAAACATGAATCAAAAGTCTTAAACTAAGGACAAGTTATCTGATTATTCCCAGAACTCTTCTTTCTGAACCCACACAGGGTCTGGGTAGAAGAGAGAAGAGAGCATGCAGGATGTATGCAGTTGCAAGAGATGGGTTTCTCTTTCAGCAGGAGGCGTACAGGAGCTCACTGCAGGTCAGCTGCTGACAAAGGATGTCCACTACCTGAAAAACAGGATCCGAAGCTGTGGGTACAGAAGGTAGTTCGCTCATTTTCCTACAGAGGGTGTGGCACTGGAGATCCGGGGCACTGCAGGGCATACCTGAGTCTCTTCTGCTGCACAGGTCTAACGTGTCCAACAGTAGTTTGCCCAAGGCTCGCCGTGACACTCTCTGGAAGTGGGGAAAAAAGCCTTTTAGTGTGTCTAAACATTTTTTGTTGTTGTGGTTTGTTTGTTTGGGGTTTTTTTTTCTATTTCTGTTCATAAATATGCGATTTTCCTACTTGATTAGGTAATGAATAATAACAAAGACATAGGATGTAGATAATAGCACCTTCAAATCAGAGATCCAGGTGCAAGTCAATAACCATAAGATGTAAACAGAGGAAAGTATTAATATACTAGTTTAAAATAAAGAACAAAAGTTGCTTTGACCTCATAAAGTATTTATTAGAAAATGACTACAAATGTAAATACGCCACATCGTGGCTTTAAATGAGGCACGCTTTAATGAGCAGGTGCAATGTATGTTGCAAACGCTAGATGGCAATGTAGCGTTAATAATATGCTACCACGTTGTTAAATGTTTTTGGGTCCCTTTTTACGTATAAATTTTGATCATTTAGGTCTAGGTCTTTTAGCATTTGATTCCTATGATGAGTAATTTATGACTCAAAGTTCTGCCATCATTCCTGGTTTATGAACCTTTTTACAAACTTCTTAACCAATTCTTCGTTATTTCTTCTAAAAACTCTAATCGCTTATTTCCCACATACTTTGTCCCGTAGCCGCAGCAGTAGGGAAAGTGCCTCGGTCAGTTTTTCCTCCAGTAACGACAGACGTACTCGCTCGGTCTCCACCATCTGCACCTCCAGGAACAACCCATCCACTTCCTCCTGCTTCTGCTGCAGGTCCTGACACACACACACACACACACACACACACACGTACAGGCACACACACATGCATCCATGCACACACATGCACGCAAACACACACACTCACAAACACATGCATGCACATGCACATACACACACACAAACACGCACGTACACACACACACACACACACACACAAAGACACATACAGATTAAGGGGGCTTAATCTGTCATTATCCTGCAGAAACACCTGGTCCTGTGAGATGTCTCAAGCATGCGCTCACCTTCTCTAGATCCTTTTCTAGAACCTTCTCATGGAGAGGCCTGTGGTATCGGCAGCCAAACGTCTCCTCCCCTCGCGCCACACCACAGCCACACTGGTCATCGTAGAGCCCTGCGCTTTGGGACAGGACCAGATGGCACACCGCTGACTTCTGACATCTGGTGGAAGCAGGTGAGAAGCAGGTTACAATCCAGATCATGAGAATGTTATCAGCCATGTGCAAATTGAGGATTATCCTTTATTACATCTTACCTGGCTACGAGAAAGGACAACAAAACACACACACACACACACACACAGAACACACATTACACAGTATACATGTGGAATAAAGTGCATGTGCCAGGACAGCACAGGGATCATGGTAGATCAAGTAGAGTAATGTGCTACCAATAACCAGGTCATGGGTTTGAGTCCCAGCACACATACTGATATATGGCTCCCTGAGAGAAATGTCGGTTTGTAAAAGACTTATGTTAGAAACCCATTCAAACTCATAAACAATATCCACCCCTTTTAAGCATTATTATGACCTTCATGTGATCTTCACTACATATACACAGCTCTTTCTCAGAGGATTGATCTTCACTATAATCTTATAACCCTAGATCTATAACCTATAACCCAACCTCAGTGCATTAAACATTGGCACCTACAACCAAAACTTAAAGAACCATTTACCAGCCCTGTTAGTAATCATTTTAAATCCTGTGAAGGTAAGCAGTCAAAATCAATTAACGACCTAAATCCCTCACATTATTCCATACTCAACATTTAATTGATACGTTATTTTCATAAAACTGTATTATTTTATTAGAACCCTTATAGAAACAGCCTTATGACAGATTCTTGGTTCAGATTTCCTTGCCATAAATCCAATATATCCCATAAGAATTTCTTATCTATGTAAATATCTCCTATTGGTAGTGCCTTCCCATATAGTGAAGGGACCGTGTATTTTAATCCCTCAGGCAATGTGTGTGTGATCGGCAAAAATTCCTCACCCCTTTGCACACTTGTGTAATCTGTTTATCAGCTGCTTCACTTCCAGCAAACAGCACTGCTCGTCCTGCTCATCCCTCTCCTCCTCCTCTTCATCTGATGCTGCCCGGCCCTCTACTGCCCTCTGTAGGCCTTCCTCTGCAAGAGCAAGATCAGAAAGTGATTTTATTATGCTACTGATCAAGAAATCACTTTACTGATCCCAGAGTGAAGTCCAATTGGCCACCACACTTTTTTTAGGCAGATAAACCAACATCTTGTGTGATTCTCTTCATTCTATAACCTACAGATGAACTACACAAACACAGCAAATCATCAATTATTTCAGTTATTTTTATGCTCATATTTGGCCTACTGGTTACTGCACCTACATGTCTAGGATTTTATCAGGGCAGGTTCATCGTTCCTTATGATGTACACCTGCAGGAAGGAGCAGGGAATTTTTAAAGTTACAGTGAATAACTGTGTGTGTTGGAGGGGGGAGTGTCTGTGTGCACACACTTTTAAAGGTACAGGAAAACTTCAGCGCTTGTAGCTGGGCCCCCTCACCTCCGTTGATGAAGCGCTCGCCTTGGCCCGTGGGCTCCACACCTTCAGTCAGTTCAGGTCTCCGCTCGCACGCCGCCCTGCAGGTGCAGCGGGATCTGGACAATCAGAGAGTCCTGTGAGCGCATACACGTAGCATGACTCTGGTAATCAAACACTGGTTCAAGAAACATCCTGAGTAAACAGGATATATATATATAGGAGTATATATAGAGAGAGAGAGATAGATAGATAGACAGATAGATAGATAGATAGATAGATAGATAGATAGATAGATAGATAGATAGATAGATAGATAGATAGATAGATAGATAAAAGGTGTGAAGTTTGTCTGTGTGTGTGCATGTGTGTGTGTGTGTGTGTGTGTGTGTGTGTGTGTGTGTGTGTGTGTGTGTGTGTGTACTCAGATAGTGTCTGTGTACTGCCTCAAACTGTTGATGCTAGTGTAAGTAAGCTAACCAGCAGGCAGTAACTTGCCTGTGTAGAGGAATGAGCATTACACCATCACACAGCTACTCCGCTGATATAATTAATCACATGGCTCTCCAGAAAACTGAAGGATTAGTCTCGATAGATGTGCAATTAAAGATAGCCAGTATTTTTTTGACTGGCTTATGGACTGAAATTTCTTTCAACCTATGAATACTTTATTTTTTATCTGATCAGAGCAGGGCAAAAGTAACCCTGAAAGCTGCAGCAGGGGATTAGTTGAATATTAAGCCTTTTCCGTGGTGGTCTGGAAGCTGTCATGACAGATCCATATCCTGCAGACTGGTCACTGTTGCAGAGTTTGCATGAAACTGCTGCACTGGCTGCCTCGGTGGCTGTGACCTGCAATGGCCACCAGTCTTGTCGGTAACTGCTCACTGCTTTGGATTTTAAATGTGAAGATCCAAGAGTGCAGAACGGGCGACGCAAGAACGAACCCAAACAGGACTCGCGAAGCACTCGGCTGTCGCATTCTTGGAGTCTGCAGGGATCTGCTTGTGCCAAACGTACTGATTTACAAGCTAGCTGGCGCTAACACAGGATACAGTAAAATACTATAACAACAAGCTGTCCTGAAGGGCTGTTGAAGTCATAGTTAAATGGTAATGACAAATGATAGGAACAATAACAGGAAACTAAGCAATCTTGTTTTATTTGCGCAAAACTTCAAACGTTACTAAGGAAAGGTTACTAGCCCAAAAATATGTCTGAAGGTGGTCACCTCTTTCATTCTGATCCTTCAGCAGTCCTATCCTGTAACTGCACTCATGTCCAACTCTCCTTTCCCTCAATAACTTGATCTGAATATATACAAGATGTTCAAAATCTGCTGTGCTTAGATTTCCTATAAAGTTTGTAACATTGGCTGTAATGACAGCACTTATGTTGCTAAGGAAACCATCCTAGACAAAAAATACATTAGACTTTGGAATGTCTACACATTCCACATTCACTAGTGTGGTAGTGAGTGTGGCTAGCGTGGTAGTGAGTATTCCTAGTATGGTAGTGAGTATTCCTAGTCTGGTAGTGAGTGTGGCTAGTGTGGTAGTGAGTATTCCTAGTGTGGTAGTTCATTTTTGTGGGTACCTGAATGTCTCTAGCTCCCTCTTAAGGTTCTGTGTTTTCTCACGGAGGGGGCCGATCTGCTCGGCCAGGCGCTGGAGTTCCCGCACTCTCTCCAACCCTGCAGCCAGCGCCCCTCGCGCCTCCTCTGCCCTCCTCCTGATCTCAGCGCTCTCCCTGCGGGTTCTCCCCAGAACCCCGCCCAGCCTTCCTGCCTCCGCGTAGGCCTTCGCCAGCTCCTCCTCCAGACGCTGGTTGAAGCGCATGGCCTCCTCTAGCTGTCCGTCACGCGACGCTCGAATGAGCTCCAGCTCCCGCCGCAGATCCCTGGTGCGCCTCCGAGAGGTGCGACCGGACGCCCACACAACATGGGGGTCAACCCCGGCAACGCTACTCCGCCTCGACGCCATAGGCCACGCCCGCCGCAGTGCCACCTCCAGAGCCATGCATCGGGCATCGCTGCTTTGCAGGGCGGAGCGCAGGTCTTCCACCAGCTCCCTCAGACTAGCATTCTCCATCTCCACCTGCTCCTGCCGTGCTCTCTGTTGGCTCTCTAGCCCTGAAGTTGCCACGATAAAGTTAATCTTTCCAAAATGTTTGATTGTACGAAGAATGTTTTATGATTCACTAGCAAAATCTTACACCAGCTGTTAAATAATCTTATCTACTATTCATTATTTTAAAAGTGGCTGAATGTTAAATTTTCAATTTTGCATTACTTCAGATCACCTGCTCTACCCTGGATGGGGTTTTATTGTATGAATACACGTGCGTTTACCTGAAGCGTTGCTGGATTCCTCTGCAGGTGCTTTCAGATTTACCGTTTTTTCAAAGGCATTTACACTTGATACTTTGAGGTCTCGAGACAGGTCGAAGCTTACACACTTCCTCCTCCGTACTCTGGGCCACCGCAGTCGGATCTCACGCTCAATGTGCTCCGTTTCTTCAGTGACAGGGAGGCGCGTGGCAGTTGTTCCGTTTTGAGCTTTTATTGTGAAAAATCCACAGAGTCGTGAATGAAATTCCCTGAAGTTTAGCACGGGGGGGAGCGCGTAGCAAATGTCATGGCCCTCTGTTTGGTACTTCTCTGTTTGGTTGCCTTCTGTAGTCAACCCCAAAACCAAACAAAGAAGTCTGAAGTCCTCTTCTGAGACGAGATCGTCGTTGTTGTAAAAGGCGAGGTGATGAAATATCTCCTGTAGATACTGATCTATACCGGTAGCCAAAACCACGATTTCGTTCTCGACCCCTGGGTCGGAATTAACGTGATGAGCCAGTGCGCAGCGGAGCCACTCACTTTTACGCGCCGCGCGAATCGGTGGAGTAGACAGCGCGGACGTGCGCGATATTTGCATGTCTCGAGTTATACCAGGTTAATACAGATTAATTTAAATCTTTTCAAGTTTTTCTTACCAAAGTTAGAAATCTCCGTTCTCGATAAAAAGGTTTAAAAACTGAATGCAACCAGAGAAAGCAATCACATAGCGTTCTTAGTTGACGTCAAGCATTGACCATTGACCTTCCAGCTGCTTCGTTAAACATAATAAATATAAAATTCACAATTCGAAGTGCTCTTCATATATGAGAAAGAAGCTGTCAAACACACTGAGAACCAAAATGTGTGCGCGCTCCTAAAGAAGTCTAATTCCGACTCCACCCGCAGAGTTGACAGATGAGATAGAGCGTAAGCGCGCGGGGCTTGTAAATGCTGCCGGTGTTGCCCAATCACCACTTGGCTGAGGTTAAACGAAGAATAGCAGAGCCTCCAGGCATCTTACTCAGTATGTTAGCACGTGGGGGAAGTCTTTCTCTTTTTGATTTAGTGTAATATCCATTGTTAAATTAATTGTTTTGCGGCCTTTTCTTCGACCTATGGTCTTAATAAAGGCGTTATTCACCCTGAATAAAAGTTAATATTTTATTCCTGATAGAGAGTATTATATACATAGAGAATTCTGATAGAGAATTCTTTGTTTATGAGAATTAAAGCATTCTACAGGGACCGACTGTGCTTCATTTCTATTGGGATCGTTTATCAGAAAGACACTATAGACGTTAGCTCAAACAAACTTTAAAGGTTTCATTCACCTGGAAGCACGAGTTCATTTGTGCCAGTGTTTAAACATAGAGTGCGCCACCACAATACCACAACACTATTTACAGAAGACTACTTTGAAGATACAATGCAAATAGAACGTGGGGCTGCAGAATGTATGACATCAGAGGCAAAACATCCCCCTGAGGAGGTCTACATTTCATAAAAGGGCTCAAATGTAGAACTGCTATTGGTGTCACCATATATCTTAAGTGAAAGGCGAAAGAAATCTGTATTATGGCTTTTTTTCAAAACAGTGTGCGTGTCATGGCCTTGTCTTTCATAACTGAAACTTTGTCCGGTTCAGGTGATACATCCACCTTCCCGCCGCTGCCATCAGATACAAACTAAATGTCTTCAAGCACAAAGCACTTTCCTGACAAATCCTCCTATCCCAGGAAATACTGTACTCGACACCGCCGCACTAAGTTTCATTTTTGAGGTCATCGATCTTTTTTGGCCAAAACCGCAGTTTATTTTTTCGGTGACTAAGATGCGAAAAGCTGCTGCCACTGAAAGACGTGCCCATGCAAATGAAAGAGCTGGACTTTTGAGTTTTGTTTCGAGTTGCTGAAGGGTGAGTCACCTGCACAGAGCCTCCAGCCTAGCTTTTGTTGTTTGGACTGAATCACGGCGATATCATACTACCTCGCTGCAGATTTCAGCTATACTCCTGTTATCCTGTTCTCACTATCAGTTCTGTCTTGATCAGACACAGAGCGGTGGCCCATATTCAAAAAACAAGATCAGACTCGATTTCTTCCCTACTGTCAGTGTGTATGCGAATTAAAAAACTGAAGTACAAGTATCTTCTGCTTTAGTCCTAAATGACACGTTTTTCTTCTTAATCCAAACCATATTAAAAATAATAATTTCGTTGTGGAAATGGTTAGGAAACGACCTTCTTGTTTTGTTTGGATATTTTTAAGCAGCCAAAGACTGAAATTCCGCTAACTGGAATAAAAACTCGGAAAAAGGTAAATTCTTCCTTTTGCTTGTAATGTTTGGTGCAACGTTAATGCTGCGTTTGACGCAGTACATCAATATCAATGCACAATGGCAAAACAAACCAAGAGAAGAGAGTCGCACTGCTGTGGTCAGACTTCTCTATTCTACTTTATTAGTCCTCATCCCAAGCTCCTCATAAGAGGCGCTTAATTAACATCATCAGATGTTACTATTAGCTTCCCGGGAAAATGGGTAAGTAATATGTCGCGAGATTAATTAAACTTCTTCAGATCAATGGAAAACTGGAACGGCCCGTTCTTTCAAGCAGCTGCCTGCTCTTTGTATCCACAGCTCGCAGCTGCCCCTTCAAAGTCTGTTTACTTTGGCTGAAAGGCTCTTATTTGAAACTGAAAGGACCCATGGACAAATAGGGGATCTGTAATAAGGGGAGTGGAGCACGGGGGTCAGAGTGGAAGTGAGAGAGGCCACTGGCTTGTTGTTGGCCACTATATGGCAGTTACAGTACTGACAGGTTTGGAGGCTGAGCCTTTGTCTGAGCCATATGTCTCACTGTGGCTCATAAGCACTGGAGGTGAGAGAGGCAGACAAGGGCAAGTGTTTTACCGAGGAACAAACCTCATGTTACTGATAAGTGTACAATATACCCAATATACAAAATAGCTGACCTGATTTGTTTCTAGACTGATAACAAACATGGAGAACATATGCATGATTGTGCACACACACACACACACACACACATACACAATTTATTTATTATTGCTTCATGAATGGTATGTTTGATCTAGCTGTGATCATTTAACTAATTTCTATCCAAATGCATTCCATACTGAACATGTGCATATACTCACGCATACACACACACACACACACACACACACACACACACACACATACTACATACCTTTGTAGTTTCAGTGCCATCTCTGTATCTCTCCTCCTTTGACCTAGATCTGGTCTGAAGTGATGTCAAACCCTGTATCACCTAATCTCATTCCCTGTGTATGCAAGGCTGCCACTTGGCAAGAAGGCATGCAAGACTCTGGCCACTCAGTGTCTATACAGTTCATTGTATTGGGACTATTGCTTTCCTGGGTGATGCACAGATTCTAAGGGCTCTTTCCCTAGTTGCTCATCATAGTCATGGTCAATTAAAAAGAAAAACTACAGTTCTCATTGCACATACAGTATATGTACTGCACAAACCGTTGCTCTGGTTACAGAGGCTTGTAACAGGTTACAGAAGTCAATAGCAACACAAATCTGCTTCAAAACGAATTATCAAACAAAGATAAGACATGTTTGATGCCGTTATGGCAGATGATTAGTTGAATGAATGAATAACCCTCCCAAAAATCGCAGGTGTGCTGGACTGCAGTAGTGTCTTGGACTCTGAGTTAGGAGTGGTCACCTCTTCTTGCAACATCCCTCCAGAGTTGCAGGTCAGGAGCCCACAGCTGCCACACACAAAGGAGCCCAGGCAATAAATGAGAGCCTTTGTTCCTGGATATATGGAGGACTCGCTGCAGACAGACCTTAGGGTTGAATTATTGGAGGACTAGACAGTTTTTTTTTTATAGCAGGGGCCATGTAGGAGGGAGGTCCAGACACTGTACGTGCCTGAGGGAGTCTGGAGGTGTAGATTATGGAGTCTGGATGTGGTGTAGATTATTAGGACCCCTCTTTGCAGACAGAGGGACAGGCACGTAAAAGAGGACATAAACACTTGTGAGAAGCCAGATGGCCACTGGGTCGGTCATCACTTCAGGTCTTTCACTGGCATTTCTCAGGACGCTAGCTGACCTTCAAGATGTCACACTGTAGCGCAGGAGGACTAGACATGTGAGAGACCTGATACAACAGTGTTTGTGTGAGTGTGTGTGTGTGTGTGTGTGTGTGTGTGTGTGTCTGTTCATGTTTGTATGCGCATGCGCGTCATGCATGTGTGTGCCCCAGTTTGAAAGAGGAGCACAACTGGGTGAAATTGAGAGACTAAAACTGTCAACATGAACTTCAGAGTGAAAAACGAGCTCAAGGTGTTGACTTTCTCAGGATCACTAAGGCAACCCCTCCTGCATGCTAGAGTTTGTTTTCAAATGGCACCGTGGATTCACCACATGTGCGGTGTCAAGAACAGCAGAGGACAGGGGGGCAATTATTTCTTCAGAGCCCCAGTGTCAACACAGCTTTACACACCCAAATGCTCTTCCCATTTTACAGTAACAAGCTCACATATTCCAGGCCACACCCACAGTATCCTCCTTGCCCCGCCCTCCTTTCCAGACACACAACACAGTGACTTCTGGAGCAACATTCCATTCCAAAAGAACAATCGAGCAGAACATGACTAAATAGGAAACAGAACATAGAGGCATGTAACTGCAAGTGTGAAAGCATGACCTGTGTGTGTGTGTGTGTGTGTGTGTGTGTGTATCTGTGTGTGTGTGTGTGTGTGTGTGTGTGTCCCAAGCAGTCTGTGGTCTATTCCTTTCCCCAGTTTTTTTTAACAAGACAGCTATGAGCTTGTAGGAAGGCTGTGTAGCTGACTCAGGTGTATGTCAGTTTACATAAAATGAACAGTACGGTGAACAGTAAGGATCAGGCTATGAATATCTATATTACATAACACATAACAGCATTAGCACCCTCAGATTTTTATTTTATTTATTTATTTATTTTTTGTAACTCCAAGTTTAAAATGCATAAAACACAGTGTTTCTCAGACAAAGAGTCATAGACTAAAACAATCTTGGTGTGTACTGACTTGATGATAAAACAGCATAGTTACTACAACGTTACTCTTAACTCAGTGATTGTTGGCAATGTTGTGCATTCCTAATCATGCGTCCTAAACATGCCTAAAGGCCAGCTCAGATACTGCAGGGTCATTGGTCATTTCGATAAACGATGGAGGACCTCTAGTGGCCGATTGTGTAAATAGCGACGTAAAGCGTAATACAGCATAGACAATAATTTAGAATAAATCAGAAACGCGCCCCTTGTTTTATATAATTGTGCATTGTATCTGTTCTTATTGTATGGCGTTTTAGTTTTGATCAAATTATTTTCAGTGTCGCTTGAAATGAGCAGTAGTTGGCAACAGATATACAAAGTCGTATTTTCTGTTGTGCGAAGTTCATGGCTCGCTTGGTATTATGGTTGTATCGAGTTTTAGCCACTAGATGGCACTTTGGGTCAAAAGATGCACAACAACTACTAAACAAATTCTCAGACAAGTAAATTGGTCTCTCCTTGGAAACTTGGAATGTTCATATAGAAATGTGACCTACATGCGTCGTGAAGAATAATAGGTTAGATAATATCCTAGAGACCTCTAAGATAATTTTCATGATGTAAGAGGAAACCAAGTCCAATTTTAATGAGAACTAATGAATTATTTAACTGTAATCAGCGCTGTTTAATAGTCTTTTACCGTCGTGCTTTCATTAAAGAATGCTATATATGAGAATAATATTAGCTTGATAGCTAAAAGCTCAAAAACGTACATACTTAAACGGACAGAAGGGCACACAAACCTTTGACATAAAACGTTCTGAAGCCTAGATAAATCTGACGTAGAACCGTTTTGAATATCCGAAATGCGCTGTTTAAATCCAATGAACTTAAATCCAATGAGTTTATGACCATGAAACCATGAAAACAGTTAGCTAACAGACTATGCAAATTTGCTTGTAATATAAACATGAGAGATTTTATTCATCAGGAAAATAGACCATGTTAAATAAGATCATAGACCACGTAAAAATAAACCACGCTTCCCGTTTTTTCCTGGATACATTAACCATTCATGCTTTGCTGTCATCCACGCATGTGCTGTTATTACAAAATATCACTACAGTGTTGTAATGCGTCACAACCCGAGTGTGCAAATGCCTCGCGCTCATAGGCTGCCCGGTGGACTCGGTTAGTGGGCGGGCGCGCCGCGGGGTCACATCTTCTGTGAGCGGCAATCGGATGATTCGACGAGGGCGGCGCCTATTGAGGAAGCCACATCGTTCACTGCCACGACTGAACCGAACGGCACCGGCGTTTTTTCCCCCCCTCCTCACTCACTCACTTCTTGTGTCGCCTGCAATAAGAAACCGCAGTCCTAGAACTACAGCTACAGTACAAACTGCATAGAGTCCAGGCGATTCGGTTTCGTTGTACGGTCAATTGCTTTCCTAATTTTGATATCACAAGGTCCAGTTATACCGGACAGCATCACTCATTCGAAAAGTAAAATAAGCCTTATGATGGAGACTGAGATACACGTGCCTGTGGGGTCGCCGGTAATAAGAAAAATCCCAATATATGTCGATGAGCATAACGTCACAGACGGAGCGTTAAAATTAATAAAAGAACTGCGGCCATCCTGGGACATAAATCTTGTGAAGACCAAGGTAGGCTCTGCGTTATAACGAGATCGTATGATTTAGGCGGCTAGTGCGTACTTGCTACCACTTCGAGCTCGCCCTTACTGATGCTGTTGCCTAGTTAGCCAGCTGGCTAGTTCACATCTTTTCACCGTTTCTGTTTTTGAACGTGATCGCATGATCTATATTCTATAACCATACTCTAGATAACTGAAGCAAAAACAGATGCAGTCTGACTGGCAAGCAAACCATCAGCTAACTACCGTCCTACTCCCTTTAATAGAGCTTGAATGGGAATGAGATGGCTAAGTTGAAGATGGCAAGCTAGCGTAGCAACCGAAGCCTGCGTGCTTCTCGCATCTGAAATGGCACCTGCTATTAAGGCGAGTTTAATTGTGTAGCCACGTTTACACCACGTCCACAGTCGTACAGCGCACCTTTAGCGCATAAGAAGTAAATCGAGAGAAAACGAAGCAGGTATAAAATCTTTGCAACCCGTCTGGCTAGTTAGCAGACTAGCGGCGGTACGTCAGTGACGTGATGAGCTTTTAGCCTGTTTCATTCCGTTATCTGGTGGCTAAATTTTAATAATTCGCCAAGCTATATGTTCTAGCGTGAACATACGAGTAAGGGTCCTTAATGTAAAACTTGACACTCAATGCTTGTGCTGCCACACCTACTGTACCGGCTATTTACCTCCATGTGTGCCATTCAGCAGTGACTAGGTGCTTTGAGTTTTGCATTATGTAAATACACTTTTTTTTAACCACATATATTTTTGTCTAACACACTAATTGTGATTCACTACTGTCCAGCTTATAAAAGATCGTGCATTGATTCCACTATAACCTTTTGCGTTATACTTTCCATTTTAATCAAGGCAAACAGTTTGTAAGGTAATGTTCTGCTCATTTGTATTGAGGGTTGGCATCTGTTGCTTTTGAGTTGATTGAATTTGAATAGCAAAATACCAGGCAACAGAAACCCGACCATATTTCCTCAGCCAAATGTCACTGTCACAGATGACTTTTGCTAGTAGGTGATTCCTCTTTACACCAAAATAGCTCAGTCATATATATATAAGATTCTGGATGATGGAGCATTTAGAAAAAGATAACAGAAGATTAGCTGGCTCCACACAGCAGTTATTATACAGGAACTGTTGCATTGGCACCGTTATTTGATGTGTACCATGTCATGTCCAGACACATCATGTTTAATTTAATATCGGGCTTTAAAATTAATTGATGTGTGTAGTCCACGTTTATGTGCCTTATGTGGTTATTTTAGTGTGCAGTGGTAGTAACAGAGTAACTGGGGGTATCTGAACCTGCACACAAGGACTAAACTCAAGGGTTTAACTCTGGTTCAACTTCTGGCTGTTCCTTCTGACTGTCTAAATAAGCTTTCGTTCATTCAAATAACAACAGTTCTGGCACCCCTGGCTTCTGTGGGCTTTCAGCTAGACCAGAGCTCCTGGTATAAAAGTGTTTGGTTGGCACCAGACAGTGAGGGAGATTTGATAGCTAGATTTCCTCCAAATAGTCACCATTACTGGACAGTTGGAGGAGACAAGATGATGTTGGTCACATGACGTACCTGAAAGTGCCTTTGAGAGGAAGGGCATGTGAGGTTATTGACTGAGCTGTCTGACAAGGAAAAAACTTGCTATCAACTCGGTTATTCTCATGTGTTCTCCTTGTGTGGCTGTAGTGTCACGTGGTAACCCCTGCAGAAGTTAACCTGCATTTAGGATGTTTTTCAGCTTTCATTTGCACCATCTTTGTGTTTTTTACTGGTAGTATTAGTTGGGCCTATTTGACTGTTTTTGTTTACGGCGAGTTCATTTGCTTGACCATTTTCACATGAAAATTTCTCATATTCCATGACTTGCTTATTTGTGTTTATCTTGCTTCTCTGTTTCATGTGTTTTAATGCCTTTTTGAAACAGGAGTACTTATCAAATAACACATTATGGGATGGGCACACCAGGCTCGTTTATGAGTGACAGACGGCAGAACTTCCTGGACTTTTGATTCCGTTTCATGGATCAGTTAAAATAGTGGGCCAAACATCCAGAACAGAGTGTTGTCTGGGTAATCATCCAGCTGCTGAATTTCTCCCACTATTGCCATCTTTATATGAAGCCATTTCAGGAATGTCAGAAATGTTCTGATGGGCGGTGAGGCGGACTGTGTCGGTCTCTTACATTCTGCGCGTTTCCCAGAAAACATAGTAACAGTTTATTCCAGATGCTCCCGCATTCATCTATAGAACAAATCATTTAGACTGTTATAAAAGGGTGAAAGCAATTTTAAAAGTGTACATAAACTGTGAAACATGCGTTTCTAGTTTAACTGTGCTGAAAGCGGACAAATGTGACATTTTGAAGCCTCAGATTTGATCACGTATATCTCCCTTCAGCTTTTCACCGATGGGACGACCAACAAGCTTGTGGGATGTTATGTGGAGGAGAGTCCGGACGACGTGGTGCTGGTGAGAGTCTATGGCAACAGGACGGAGCTGATCGTGGACCGTGACAACGAGCTGAAGAGCTTCCAGGTGTTGCACGCCAATGGCTGCGCCCCTCGCCTCTACTGTACCTTTCACAATGGCATCTGCTATGAGTTCATGCAGGGGGACGCCCTCGGGACTCAGGACGTGCGGGACCCTGTGCTGCTTAGGTGAGCTGGGGCACTGCAAGGAACGGTGGGTAATGTAGTCTCGTGGGCGGACGTGCTGCTGTACATAAACCTTTCAAAGCTTGATGGACACAACTTCAGTTAAGATTGCACAACATATTGTTTGTTAATCTCATATTTTTAAATCTTATGTTGTTTGTCAATATCTTTTCAATAATGATATTGCAATAGGCTGCGGTGTTCAGATCAGCCTTCTGACAAATCATGTCCAGCCCTTGCCTTCTACCCAAGACTCCAGCGTGAAGTTGAACATTTTCATTACCTTGGTGGAGCTGCATTAGCGTTAGAAAACCTTAAACCGTACAAGGCTGCAGATTTCTGGTAGCAGAACTGGTCAGGTTAAAAGAAATTTTGTAGAAGTTAGTGTGTTCCCTGTACACACATGCTGTGTGAAGTAGCCCTCATTGTATCCAATGAGAAGCTTCCACCATCCACAAAGTTCTGAACTAACCCCTGTGAAAATGTTCAACAAGAGTTTAACCTTGCACCATCTTTGTGCTGTGCTACCATAAGTGTTCGTTTCCCGGTCCTCCTCCCAAACGTACATCAAACTCTTCTCTTACTGGCCTAGAACCTATCATTTTTTTACGGCTGGCTGGTGCACCTGCTCCTCCAGGCTCGTATGCTGTGTCTGGCTGGGTTTTGCCAGATGCCTCCTGGGTCTCAGATGCTGGTCTTTCGTGCATGACTCTCGGCTTTGCGTGTGCCGTTAGGCTCATCGCTGGAGAGATGGCTCGCATCCACGCCATCCACGCCCACAACGGCTGCATCCCCAAACCCAACCTCTGGATTAAGATGCGCAGGTACTTCTCACTGGTGGCCACTGAGTTTACCGCACAGGCTTCCAACGCCAGGTAAGCCCCACTGCTCAGATGTCTGCTAAACTGGAGCAGTGATCATTAATCAGCATCTAATCTGTGGTCCTTTTCCTCTGTACCAGTTGCCTTTGATTATCCTTGTACTAATCGCTGATGAGACTGATAGGGGTGGGGGAGGGGGGCAGAGATCTGTTATTTCTCTTTGTTGAGGGAAGTGTTTGTTAATGTCATGAGTTCAACACAACAGTCTTTTGGTCAGATGGCTCTTGAGTATATTTTAAACATTCCTTATATTTATATCAGAATCACTTAATCATTAAATCTGAAGTCTGCTTTAAGATTTATTAATAGAAATTCCTTCTAGTCTGGTCTCCCCCATCAGACCTTACTGGCTCTGTGCAGGAGTCTCTGTAGCTTAAATGACCTGTATTCATCCAGCACAATTACTGGCTGGTTTCATGATCATTGTCAGAATAAGCACACCTCTAAGGCCATTATAACAGCATATGACATCACCGTCCTGATGTGCATCTTGTATCAGAAGCAGATCATCATGCTATCTAAGTTCCAGGCCATTTCAGTATCCTGAAGCCCTTTACACAAGCTGTATACTGTTTCTTTAACACTGGTCTGTGATCAGGTCCAGGTAAATCCTGCTTGGTGCATCGCAACCTGCCTCTGCTGTAAATCAAATATGGGTAATTCCTCAGGACTAATGAAGCACACTGATTATTGTAAAACAGTAAGGCTGGATAATGAAATGCAAACATAGGTGGTTGTTATTGAATACGGTAACGATATGTATGACTTGGCTCTTAACAAAGGAATTGGCTGGTGTGGTAAATGTGTGTGTCTGGTACAGCCCATTGCGTTGGCTTCTTCGGGAACTGGCTTCTGTAGGAAGGTCACGCACTCCTGTGACTTGCTTCACACCTTCTGCAGTCCCCTACAACTTCCCTGTGATGATGAAGCAGGGCTCAGATTAAGGTCAAAGGGCAGTTCACTCTCGCCTCTGTCCTGTAGAGCGAAGGATTGGTCGACTCTGGGCCGCCCGCCGGCTAACGCCAGCAGTCTCTGGATTAGCCTACTAAGCCCATTACCCTGGGAGAGTGTTCCAGGGCTGTGATTGGCTCAGCCAGGGAGAGTATTCTAGGGCACTGACTGACTCAGCCAGAGTCCTTCATTTAGTAACCCAATGGGTGGAAAGTCAACCAAAATTTACTGGATGGATGTTTTTTTAATAACTTCACCAGGTCTTGTACTGCCTTTGTTGTCTGTACATATGCCTCCTTTCTGACTGGGTCCTACAGGACTGTCTTACCACAGCGATGCACCTTGAACATACTGCTGACTGGATCTGCCAGAGCAACATGCAGTTAAATAAAGATAACGCTGGCCGTTATTTTATTTTGGAACACTGGGGAGACACACAGACCTGCTTACTGTCTTCTCTACAGTACACAGTGAACTCCTGATATCAGGTCTAGCAGTCAAAGTCAAAGCATTAACTTTGTACGCATTCCATCACGTCAAAAATGAAAACAAAAGGAGAGATGACTTGACCTTACACCACCCCGAGAAACGCATCCAGGCATGTATATCTAGCAGGATTTAACTGCAATTGTAGGAATTCTTGCTGATTCAAAAACTGCTAGAATTTCTCATTAGATGCAAAATAATATAATTATTACCCTGTTAAATCCTTCCTTGGGCTGGCAGTATGATGCAGAACTAACCCTAGGCTTAGTGTTGCTCGTCTATGAATCACTAATTGGTTTATCTGATATGCTTAAGCAGTGCAATTTGAGCAGGTCTCTCAGATCACTAGGAGCTCCTCAGTGAACCATGCCTGAGGTGCACACTAAACCATAAACAAGCTGGGTTTAGCCTCTGATACTTTTATATGGAACCGGCTTTCAGAGAAGCCCTCAAAGTGCCTTCGACGATACACTAATTTAAACGAGGCCTGTTTCAGCAGGACTTCAGTTTGGTTAAAACTGAAGGAGGGTTGTTGTTTTTTTGTTTTGGTTTTTTTAAGCTTTCAAGGACAGCATTGCATTTCTGTTTGAGCTTTTATTTCTGTCTCTTTATTTCTTGTCTGTTATTTGATTTTGCCTTGAATTGTCTTGTGTATGTGGGTATCTTTTTATTTAACTTATGATGAATGTAAGTACACTTTAAACTGCAGAAAGATGATTTATGAGGGATTACTGGATACCATAAATTAAGAATTATTAGGTTGACAACATCGTGTGAACAAGATGAGTCAGCATTTCCACCCCTTGTACAGTACACAGCTACAACTTCCTCAGTGCAAATGCAAAGTGTCTCAAAGGCTGTGGTCATTTTAAGAGAAGCTATCATTAACCAAGATGGTAGCATGTTCTTCAACTAGCTAAGTGAGCTATTTTAGTTTTTATCAGTTAAATGAACAGGGTGATGACTCAAGACAGCAGACTGTTTAGACTAGTATAGATTTGTCTGAGCGTGAGGTCCTGTGCTGGATGAGCAGCTGTGGTTGGACAGGCGAGCAGCACTAATGCGTAGTCGTGCTTCAGCTCTCCAGGTGGAACTCCGGATGTTTGGTGCCGACCAAGGACTCAACTGCTCCAACTCTGTTTCCTTCCCCAGGATCCGAGAGGAAGTCCCCAGTAAGGAAGTGCTGGAAGAGGAGATGTCCTGGATGAAGGAACATCTTTCCCAGCTGGGCTCCCCTGTTGTCCTCTGCCACAATGACCTTCTCTGCAAAAACATCATTCACAACGCAAAGGAAGGTGGGCGAGCTGCAGGACCAGTACACACCACCCTTGCTGTTCAAGGGTGCACGTAAAATTCGCTGTGTTATTGAAGAGGTTCTTGGGCGGATCATGGCTTGCGGTCATGTGACTTGCTCATAGGGTCACTTCCTGACTAAGTGCTCAGCTAGTTTGAGTGTTTCTGCTGATTTTGAGTTTCTCTGTTCAAACTCCCTTTGATTTTGTGTTCTGTCTTGTTTTTTTTTTGCTACTGCCTTGCCAGGTTATGTTCGGTTCATTGACTACGAGTACTCGAGCTACAACTACCAGGCCTTTGACATTGGGAACCATTTCAACGAGTTTGCAGGTGAGGGCCCACAGAGAGAATCACAAAATCACGCAAATCCAACTGCACAGAGCCTTGAAGCTTTTGATGTTGTGCACCAAGCGTTTGCATGAGAAAGTAAACAGCTGTTTGTTATGCGTGGGTGTGCTTGACAGGCATGAGTGACCCGGACTACGGTTTGTACCCCAGTCGTCAGATGCAGCTGGACTGGCTGCTCACCTACCTGAAGACCTACAAACTCTTCACCCAGAAGGGGGAGGAGGTGAGCGAGCGGGAGCTGGAGACCCTCTACGTGCAGGTCAACAAGTTCTCCCTGGTGAGTGCGTCGGTGTGAAGCTCGTGGCATGAGGTAGACGGGCTGCAAGCTTTTCAGGTTCAGCATGTGGGAGCAAATTTTGAGTTACAGGTTACAAGATGGAAACCTTGACCTAATGGATATGAAGTGGAGAGTGTGTGTCTTCGTCTCTTTGTGTCTGTATGTCTACCTGTGTTATGAGGGGGGGGAGTGTAAAATGGTCTTGACAGTAACCCGGGGTTTCTCTCTGTTCACAGGCATCACATTTCTTTTGGGGTTTCTGGGCTCTTATCCAGGCCAAATACTCCTCCATTGACTTTGACTTTCTTGGGTAAGCCAGTTCCCAAGCGTTCCTTCCATCTTTGAGAGACTTTCTTACAGGAAAAGATGTGGTTGCTGTGCTGTTTTGCTCTACATAGGGAAGGTCAGGGTTCCTGCTGGTCATGGAGCTTCTGGAATATCATGCAATTTTAAAAGGTCTAGTCAGGATAGTCAGGGAATTTTTGGGGGGTATCAAGTAATTGAATATTGTCTAAGTTTACTTGCTATTTTATAAAAAAAAATCACATTTGATTCAAGTAGAACCCCAGAAGAGACATTTGTGCTCTGTATCAAGTGTGATTTGCTTGAGCTGAAGGTGAAGGTGGATGTCTGGTGGTGTGGCCTTGGTGGCTACTATACTATCATAGCCACCGTCACTCTTTACAACCTCACAGCAGAACGCTGTTGGCACAAAGAGATGATTTGCAGTTGGGTGCAAAAAAAAAATGTACATATTCTTCATACACTCTTACTGACCCCCCCCCCCCCCTCTCTCTCTCTCTCTCTCCCTCTCTCTCTCTCTTTCTCTCTCTCTCCTCTCTCTCTCTCTCTCTCCCTCTCTCAATCTCTCAGATATGCTGTGCAGCGTTTTAATCAGTACTTTAAGACCAAGCCCATGGTAATGGCCCTCAAAATCCCGGAGTGAGAGGAACAGAGCAGTGGCACACCGACACTTTGACCCTGGAAGCGAAGGCACTTTTTCTGGGGGGTAGGGCTTGGGGTACAGCATTTTTTTTTTTTTTTTAAGGCAGACACGTACCCCAAGTCTTTCCAACCGGCTGTCTATGATTGGCTGTGATTGGCTATGAGTGGCTGTGATTGGCTATGATTGGCTACTGACAAGCTCAGTCTGCCTTTGTGTCTTTACTTCTGGTTGATCGAGGTTCCACCACATTATGCACTTCTGTTATGAGGAGGGGATTTGTTTTGGATATTTATTTTTGTCTCCCGTTTTTTATAATCAAATCTTGTTACATAAATTCAAAGATGACTTTAAAGCAGAAGCAGCTCGTAACACGGTTAACGTGATGAGTAACAAGCCACATGAGTGGAACTGCGTTGATGTTGCAGTGGGCTGTGCGTGCGAGTGCGTGCGAGCATGTTTTGCAGTAAAGGGACCACCCTGGTAGCATTCTTGAACTGAGATGGACGTGTTGACTCCTCCCATGTTAACTCCTCCCATGTTGAATTGATAACGGATCTGCTGCTCCGAGAAGGAGGCGGGGCACGAGGTGGCAGCCCTGAAGCAGCAGCTTTGACGGCGTGGGCACATGCCCGTGAGGCTCCGACTTGCCGCCGCCCGTGCCACGCCCTCCACCCTGGACCGGCCCTCTCTGCCACTCTCACGGTTGTGTTGAATTTTCCACTCAGCACAGGTGGTGGAAAATCCCAACCCCTCCTCTTTCGCCCTCGGATCACCTGGCAAGCACCGTGCCGTCGGACTAAAACAGATTTGTTGTGCCCAGAGCACGAATCCTAAATTCTTAATGTATAATCCCTCTCTAAAAATGTCACGTATCCAACAAAGCCCAGCTGCCCAGCAATTTCCCAAAAACAGGTAAAAGGAAAAAGTTATACAAGGATGTTGCATAAACCGATCCAGGCCAGCAGATGTTAAGGCTTTGGAATGTCTCCTCTTTCTCAAACATTAGATCCATGGTTACCGTTTCTATGTCATCAGCCATGGTCACACTCGGATTTAACCCTTCTTAGGCTGATGTGCAGACAGCAGTGAGCTGTCATTGAATTTCGAAACGGTTTTCATCTCCATGTAATTATTAAGACGCATGGAGACACATCAATACATTTCATGCAGGTCAATCTGTTTGCGGTCTCCTTTCACTGAAAAATTTTGTGTTTGTTTGTTTGGGGTTTTTTTTGTTGTATTTGCTTCTTTTTTTTTTGTTTGTTTAGTTTTGTTTAGGTTCCCTTTCCCTCACCTGTTTTGTGTTATTTAATGCTACAGCCATGTGCTTGTACACATTGGCTCTAAATTATTTCCTTTGCCCATGGGTTCGACCACTATTGTGTACTAAACAGGACCACAAAGTCCCTTATTATTGAATTAATGTAATTATTGCATTTGTATAATTTATGCTGATAAAATGTTGCGTGTTGATCAAGTCCGTGTTAAACTTGCTTTGCCCTGTGTGGAGCTGCTTTAGAGTGTGGAGTATAAACTGGAACCTCGTTAGGCCCTTCGCCACTCGGTTGTCCTCCTCATCCTCAGTTTTGACTCCCACGACATTTTCAAAGCCGCTTAAAGGCGCACCGCTGGTTTTAGAACTCCAATGGTTGCGCAGAAGCCTCTGGTGACCGTCACGTATGACCGGCGTCCTTGCTGCTCGGACACACCGGAGCTGCCGTAGTGACTGGTGTTGCTGGTTAATAATGAAACGACTGAAGCCTCGGGCAACAACCGGAGCAGTGGGGCCCTTCTGCAACCGCATGAATAATTTTGCAGCCAATGAGCCGCTAACGAGCCTGAACGGCCAGTACTGGGCTGGCAGAGTCTTTCTGTCGGCTTTCTGCAGACAGATGTTGGGAAATAGCTCATTTCTCGATGAAAAACTTTGCATATGATTTTCTGTGATGAGATCCGTGAAGGTTGCTGGATGAATATCTCGAGCTGTTTGGAGTTCCTGACAAGGGTGACTGGAGTCGAGCAAGACTCCACTAAGCTTTCTGTGTACTGTAAACGTCCTGACGTGGTTCTGGTGTTCCTGCTCCATGTATGTATGTAAACGTGTCCCCCAAACATTTAAAACGCTTCCCAGAGGGGAAATAAAGGAAAGTCCACAGAAGCACTAACACAGCCTTGTCTAAATTGCGCTTAGTACTAACTTAAGGAGTTTTGAAAGGAAATTCAACATCTGCTGTTTAGTATGTATGTTGAAGGAACCAAAAACTGATGTATTTGGTCTATTTGGGTCATCAAGTAGTGGGTCTTTTAAAAGAATATTATTATTATTATTATTATTATTATTAATTTACATTTTTTGGGGGGGGTATTGGTTAACCTTTCTACTGCTAGTGAACTGGAATACCACCCTCTTCAACTATTCTTTGTCGGATCTTTTATTACCGTGACACATTCCTTCAGTAAAATGGAATTGTTTTCAACGTCTTGAAGATCCAGATCTTTCAGAAAGCCCACATGTACATGAAATAGCACTGTTCTAGTAGTGTTTAAAAGTTAATATTAGCTATTGCGTTTACTATTTTACATGACCTTGTAAGCATTTTTCTGTGACAAAGTTGGAAGGAATATTTGCAGAGGTCATTTATATTTACCCCTGATCTTCTGAACATACCAAATAAATTAGTTTCATTGCTTGCGTTTTGTTTGTTTGTTTGTTTGTTTTGGGGGGAAGGGGGTTTGCTTGTTTTTGAGGTTATGTTGTGAATGTACTGATCTGACTTGAAACGGTGTACAGATAACATTGTGTTTCTCTTAATCTCTGTAGGCATATGTATTTTAACTTTTTGTACTTGGAATTGCCTGAACTGGACTGTGTTCAACAGTTTACGTTGATATCCACGTGACGCAATTGGAGGCCTAGTTTGTGTTGCATCCTCCACCAGCAGAGGGCGACGGTGTTCTGTGGTAACGGGTGCCGGTAATGGAGAAGGGAATGTAAATACTGTGAAATAGTGTGAAAATAAAATGCTTTACTGTACAATGACCCTTTACACTTCTGCTCAAGTGCGGGGGAGAGTAATTTTGCATTTTGTTCAAGTTTCCATTAAAATGCTGTCTGAGTCTTAAATGTTTGTTTATTATGATTTTTACAGATGTCTTAAATAAGATTTATAACGCAATTATGAATAGCCATACTGTGGTAATACCAAGCATTTCAGTACGCTTTCGTACAGATATTTTAGCGATGCAGAATGCATTATTGCCTATCATTAAATATGACCAATGAGAACTGCATGGTGGTTTATGTAAACCTCGGCAGTGTGTCAGAATGGTCTGGGTCTGGCACTCCGCCCTTTCACTGGGTTTCCGGACAAACACTTTAGTTTCCTCCGTGAACTTTTGCCTCTACCCCCGGCCTGATGACCTGTATCCACTCCATCTGGCTTGGACGGCAAACGGGAAGTCTAATATTGAGGATATCCGAAATCAATACAGCGAGACCCACATGCGAGCATCTTCAAGGCAGACATGTACAGGCACCCAACGCATTTCGAATTATCAATATATATCGATATATATATATATATATATATATATAGAGAGAGAGAGAGAGAGAGAGAGAGAGAGAGAGAGAGAGAGAGAGAGAGAGAGAGAGTGAGTGTGTGAAGTACACAAGGTTTCCAAAGAAATCTTTACTAACGCACTACAGTACACTGGTTAGTCTTTCTCTCTCATATATAATCACATTTATCTCATGTAAAACGTGTGTAAATAATCTGATTGGGGGATGTGTTAAATGATTGGCTTCAATCAGCTCGTTTAAATGCCAACATTTTCCACGTTGAAAGACTAACTACGTCATAACCATGTTCGTTTTTCCTATCGAGGTTTGAGCGCGATCCTAAATACAACCATTTCAGAAACAGTACACGACCCAACAGAAATGCAAAAAAAAAACAATTTTATTATGCTTCAGAAACAAACCACAAAACATACAGGGAAAAATGTACACCTTTAAATTATACACTTTTATAAACAAAATAAAGTCTATCTATATTTACAACAGCTGGTTTTTCAACAGTAGACCAAATTTTGATTTTTTAAAACCTCGATTTTACAAGATACAAAGTTCCTGTTTGAAAGTTATGTACACAGTTCCAGCATTTTAACGTGCCAGTTGATGATAGTCAACTCTCTTACTTTAGTTAATTTAGTTTTGCTTCTAAACAGTTACAGCTAAGATGAAATGTTAGTTAAACTTTAGATCAGCTAGCAGTCCCACGTCATGAACAATGAGGTGGAATGATGTTTCAAATAGTCAAACACAAAACGCAAACTTGCGCTATATACACAAACTAAACGAAAATAAACGTTGTTACACTTCACGTCTCCCTTCACAAAACAGGATTTGCGTATGTACATTCAGGGGAAATTTGTACTCCGATTTGATTCAGGTGCTTGTGACTAAAAAGTGCATTTTACACGTGTGCTTTTTTAATTTTAGTGCCGAATCAGATGGGCTCATATGAAGTGATAACGCATATAACCAATGGGATTGTTCAAGGCAGTACCCACTCTCAACAGCAGAGGGCAGAAGAGGACAATCAAAACAGAGACGGTCACAGACACCTGAAGAAAGAGCAGGCTTCTAGGCAGGATTCTAGCGGCACATTCTAGGTCCGTTTAGAACCTCAACCCCAAAAACCTCTGGAAGAGCGTTCTCAAACAAGCTTCCAAAGTTCTCCAAATTAAAATCATGATTTACTACACTGAACAAAACCAGGGCAAGTCCAGAAACATTTATTCCCTTTTCCTGTGCAGAAAAGGCATGTTTTGGAGCTTTCTGTGCTCAAAACATGGAAAGTACCTTGGCCCAATCTTAACAGGAACTCGATGTTAAGGCAGGGGAGGTGTGTTGGCAACATTAATACGATAATAACAAAACCAGCAGTCAAAGCTCAGCTGTGCTCCGCTCACTCCATCTCAACTCAAACATTTCATCTTTGTGCCACCTTTTGCTGGGTTTAGACACCCCAAAGGGTTGAATTTTTTTTCTCTATGTACTTAACATCCTGTCATTCAAAAGGAGACTGCAGGTTTTGACATTTAAAATGTTGGGTCATTCAAAATGATCTAACTTCATTACATTTATTGATGGATGTCTACAGGCTTTGTGTCAGCCGGACTAAAAACTACTAGAGGCCCAGTGACATTTCTCTTAATGTACTGCATGTCAGAGAAGTTCAATAGCAGTATTACTGACCGACTGCACTGGCTTGTAAAATACTGTGTGCATTTGACATCTTAAGGTTTATATGGCACATATGCAAATGTATTAATTTAATGAGAATGAACAACACATGAGGGTTATATTCATTTTTCAACCCTCTAACATGAAGGTAAAGTGTGTGAAGAACCTGCCATACAAGCCAGAAAGCGCTTTAAATGACCACTTCGAAATCCTGTTTAACAACTAGCGTAAAACACAGTGAAGCCCAACCGTGATTAACTAGGCTGTGGTCTGCTTTCTGGGCTACAGCTTCCTTACGCGCCTGGTCATGGCTGCTAGGGTACGTAGCAAAGATTCACTGACCCTCAACTTCGAAGACCTAAAATCACCCCCCCCCCCAAACCCCCCTAAGTGTTTCAGGACCCCGTGTTTGCATCTCTGGCCCGTAGAAAAAACCCCTCCCCCCCTCTCAGTCGGTGAGGACCACCAGCTCCCCCTCGCTGCGCTCCCCCGTGTCGCTCTCCTCTCCCTCGCTGTAGGGCTGCTTGGTGCAGGGTCCGTCGGGCTCCTCGGGGCCTCGTCCCTGCGGGGCGTCCAGGCCCCGCGGAAGATAGTGCTCCAGCAGGGCAGGATGCAGCGGCAGTGCCATGGATACGGGCGTGCTGGGGTACTGGCCCTCGACGCTCGGGTAGTGGAGCTTCTGCTCTGATTGGCTGGAAGGAGAAGGCCCGAAGAGGTGAGATCACAGCCTGTTCTCTCCCAGCAGGAGTTTGCTAGGCGCCATCTTTGGGAGGCCTTTTCTGCATTTAACACTGCTGTAACTATGTAACTATGAAATCTGACACCGTGGAAAAAGCACACAAAAGGACCAGAACAAAAGGCCGGGCATATGTGAGAAAAAACAGCAAGGCACAGTCTAGGTCAAAGGCAAGCTACAGATGTGGTGCACTGTGGTTACAGAACCGCAGTAATTCTCCATGTTCATGGGACAGCTCACAGATCTCAGGCACTAAGGACACATGTGCTGTGGTGTCTGAGGTAGCTGATTAACTAGTTCTAAGTGCTTAATTATTCACTTAATTATTCACATTTATGACTAATGTACATAAGCTACCTGCACTAAAACCAGGCGACGACAGAAAACACAAAATTACTGCCCTGGTATTCAGAACTCATTTGTGAGTTCACTGTACATAAACTAATTTTCCATAAACTCTGACCATCATATGAGCTCGAGCTTACAAGAAAGCAGTAAAGGGGAACTAGTGGCGAGAAACCGCTAATGTCACCGGCAGCAAAAGAAATAAAGCACACTAAGAGAGGCCATTATGCAAATGAGATCAACCCCTTCCCTTTAGCATTCATACATGGTCGTTGGGTTTTTTGGGGGTAGCTTTATTTTAGGCGAGTGCTTCTTTAACACGCGCATGTGCAAGTGTGTGTGTGTGTGAGGAGCGAACCTCGGCGGGTAGGAGGCACGCTGTTCCTGCCTGCGGCTCCTCATCATGGCTTTGTATTCGCCCACACGTAGCCTCCGCCCCTCCACAATGCAGGTGCGCTTGGGGCGGGGCTTGTACTTGTAGTCGGGGTAACGCTCCAGGTGCTGCCGGCTGAGGCGCGCCTGCTCCTCGTAGTACGGCTGCTTCTCCTGGTTTGACATGGATTTCCAGCGCGAGCCTGAAGGGGGCGACAGAGGGAGGCGGGTTAAACGTGTAAGGCGGAACATGTTAAGGAAAAATAAAGACATTTTTGCACATTTCAAGATATGGTGCTCCCATCTAGCAGTTAAGACCACACCATTGCTTTTTGTATAGCTTCACTGCAGCATGTCTAAATGTGTCTCAACATGTAAGGGAGTCAAAGTTCACCTGTTTAAAAAAAACAAAAACAAAAAAAAAAACACAAAACACCAATAGAAACTTTAACACACAGTAGAGTCTAATTAGTTAAGAACACCTGCCCTACAAGAACGCAACATGTGCGCACACGTGCACGCACACACACATACACAGGACAATACATGCTTTAGGTATCATGCTCATAAAAATTTGCTTGAGGCTAAGGTTGAGAGCAGAACAGAACATTTGGAATGGCACAGTGCTCACTAGGGTTGCGATTCTTATCGGCACAGGGGGGGCGGGGGGGGGGTGGGTGGGGGCAGGTTCAGTGCCTGCACAATAGAATGGAATGTCAGTGTTCTGTCAGAGGAAGAGGAAGAAAGGAGGGAGGGGTGGGGGTGGGGGTGTTGGAATTGTTTTCCAGGTGGCAGTTCATGCCCTGGCATGGTCCCGCCCCACCCCAAGCCCCGCCCCACCCCTGCACTCACTCCCTGTTGCCGGGGGTGGCAGCAGGTGACACACCCAAAAACAGAAAAGTATTTACACTGTGGCTCAGGATCAAAAACCACCAGACAACAATGTGAGGTACAGGCAGAGAGAGAGACAGAACAACAGAGAGAGTATTAGAGACAGAAAGAGAGAGATATATTATAAGGTGGAGCACAATGAATGGTTCTTCCCAGAGTTATAAAGAGATGGAATGTGGCCAAAACAGCAGCACAGGCCAAAGTCTTGCAGGGTTATTAGAGCGCATCAGTCACGGTGCTGGCGTTCTCACCCAGGATCTTGCTAATGCTGGAGTTGTGCATGTCGGGGAACGCCTGCAGGATGCGCCTGCGCTCATCTTTGGCCCACACCATGAAGGCGTTCATTGGCCTCTTGATGTGGCCGGAGGAGGTGGTGCGGTTCTCACCGTAGCCCCCGACTCCGGAGACGCCCAATTGCCCTAAGCGAGAAGAGGCAGACAGAACAGAGTCAAAGTGGGGAGTCATAACAGAGTCAAAGTGGAGAGTCGGGCCTTGTGGCACTTTCCTCTTAGCCAAAGCTCCAAAGTGAGCATCAGTCTTGGTATCAGTCCTCTAAAAGGCTCGCAAATATGGGTTAACCCTTCCCATGCTGAGGGTTACAGATAATGAACAGCAAGACCTAAAATACTACAGTGCTAGAAAGGACTTAAACTGAATGCAACTGGCAGGTCTGGTCTAGGAGTCAGCTCTGATGAGCAGGGGTCCCACGGATAAACTCCGTGGCACTAAAGACAGGGGAGAGGCCTACCTTCGGAGTCACTGCCCAGGTGATCCTCGCTGGGCCGTGCCGAGAGGCCGTCATCAGTGCGGTCGATGGGGGGTGGACGTTCAGCCGACATGGCTTCCTTGTAGTCACCCTGCAGACAGGGCGAGGGAGAAAGAGAGAGAACGTAGGTTGCTAAAGGCTCGTCACACAGCCACGCCTGCACTGGATGACAAACAGGGCCTAAAGGAAAATATTCAAATACTGCATTGTCAAAGAATGACTAGAAAACGACAGACTCTGGCTGGTTAGCACTTGTGTAGATTTGACGAAGCACACAGTCACACTTTCCTGAAAGCAGAAGAAACGGGGGGCTTTGGGATATCCAAGCAGTGGCGCACGCTAAAAACAGGTTTGGGAGGTGTGCTTAACAGTCTCCATTCACCACAAACAAAGGTAAAATTACTGTCATATCTTCCCGTGGTGATAACAGAAAGCAGCAGAGAAACAGAAGTGTCTTGATGACAGGCTTGGGGCCTTTGGAAATTACCACACCACAAAAAAACAGGCTCTGAGCACAGAATATGCTGAACCCTCTTGAGATGTGGGGTTAGGAACAGCTGTTACTGCCCAAGCCCATCACCCCACCACCAGTGTTTAAATGATAACGCGATTAACGCGACCCAGTGTAACCCTAGACAAGAGCATGACCTTGGCCCGTGACCTCCAGGGTGGCCTGTGGCCTGTACTGAGTGCTGGTTTCCGTGGGAGAGGCGTTAAAGCATTCCTGTCTTGCCGCTTCGGTCTTCGAGTGTGAACGGCGGTGACAAACAGCAAGCTCCAGGTGTGTGTGTGTGTGTGTGTGTGTGTGTGAGAGAGAGAGGACGCTCAGAGCTGCTGACTCACCAGTCGCGCTCCAATGTCCCTCTCTCGGCTTGCTGCTCCCTGGCCTCCACGCAGCAGCTGCTGGGCATCGCGGATGGCCTGGGTCACCACATCACCTTCTCCCAAGAAACCTGAGGGAGGAGGCGAGGACGGTGTAAAGAAAGTGAAACAGAGAGAGAGAGAGAGAGAGAGAGAGAGAGATTTACACAAGGTCATTTTCCTCCTGTGTAACACTCAAGGACCTTGGATTGACGTCTGGTTCGTTCTCTTTGAAAGCGGTCCAGCGGCAGCGAGAGGAAGAGTGTCCCCTCCTGCCAGGCTGCGGGCCTGAAGGCCAAGGAGGGCCAGGCTGTCTGGGGTGTTGACAGCTGCCTGCGAGCCCTCGAGCGCAGGCATGTGGAGCAGTGAAGAGGAGAAGGGCTTACTCCTCCCTGGGGCTCAGGAGACGCTCCCTCAGAGGCTCTACACAGAACCTGACCCTGCGCCTGAAGGACTGAACACTTAAGCTCTGACACAGACGACACTCGAATAACCTCAGAGGTAATATCAAATGATGATATTTTTTCCATGTCCGTCTTGCTGGCTACCTCCCTCCCTCCCCGTCCCCCACCCCCCGCCGTTCCCCCACCCCCCGCCTTTCTCTCTCACTCCCCCCGCCCTCTCTCTATTTCTCATTCTCTCTCTCTCTCTGAATCTCCCCCACTCTCCCCTCCCTCTCTTCTCTGATTCTGTCTCTTTC
>JAOXYF010000019.1:12494057-12504741 GCA_028565775.1 Sternarchorhynchus goeldii | reverse complement strand
CTTTCTCTCTCTCTCCCCCCCTAACATAAATACTAACATAAAGACAACACAAAGAATGGAATGACACTCATCTCTCCAGGTTCTGAAACAGAAGTTCAAACTCTCCTAATAACTTTAAATGTCCACCTCAAACTAGTCGCTAGAGGGGAGCAGCTGGGTGATTTATAACCCTACACAAACAGAAACCAGTGCCACGATCAATATGAACATAGCAATGCAAATACAGTACAATGAAGGGCAGCAAGAGTGTGTGTGTGTGTGTGGCTGCGTGTGTGTCACACACCCAGGCTAATTGCAGGTCGAGGCGGGCTACGCTGCAGCTCTCTGGGTCTGTAGCTGGATGGTAGCTCCACGGTCCGGGGGCTGGGTGTCTTGGGTTTGGCTGTGAGGTTCAGGGGCTGACTGCTCTCCTGTAATTTCACACAAAGCCTTCATTTAAAAGTTCACACCAAAGCAACTGTTACTTATGTGATGCTGCAGACAGAGTAGGTAGGACCCTGTACCTGTCGAAAGACCGTACCACTGGATCTTTTGATGGGGGTGGAGTGGGGGGTTGGGAGCAGCTGCATGGGATATTCCACTAAAAATGCAACAGAACGTAAAAGTTAAGTAATTCCATCAGGAACGTTCACTCTACAACAGCAACCTCAGAAACATACTTTTTATCCACCGCGAGAAGTCAACTGCGCGAACGAAAATTTCCGCCTCACTTTAAGTAAATAAACTACCAGCTTCAAAAAAGGAACAGCGGAAATAGCATGTAAAAAAAAAACCCAACAGGAATAACGTTCTCATTGGAGTTTTTTCTCCCAACATCGCAGGCACACCGAGGAGCCTCAGCCGTGCTCCTCAGAGCTTGGCACTGCGCCTCCCGACGGCCGAGCTCGCCCCACTCTCCTCCCTGTTCTCTGCAAACAACTTTAACAATACAGATTTGCCGCTCATCGAGCTCATGAATCCACTTTTTCTTTCTGTATTTTTTTATTTTTTTTTTACTTGACGGAACATGCCGTACTGTTCGAGCTCGAGTCTGTGGGCTTGACAATGGACGAGGCACTGGGAGCATGTGGCCCACGGAGCTCAACCATGATGAATATGCACTCCAGCTGAAAAGACAACCCTGAGACTCCGCTAGGTGCACCTCCGCAGGCGCGCGAGCAGAGGAGCGACTCAACCCGAGCGACCTCCCCAACCAAGCCTGGTGCGTTTACATAAGAAGAACAAAAAAAAAAAAAAAACGCAGGAGCCGAAGAATTACTGCTCACAATAAGTGCTTTTATTAAAAATATATGTGCATTTAAATAAATAAAAATTTCAAAAATCCGACCTTGAGACGAACACGTAGAAAGGATCTGAGAAAGTCGAATCAAAAAGCCCCCGACATGTTCTGAGGTCAAAAGCTCAGAAGAGCGATTTTTCGTTTTGTTCGTGAATAAAGTGCTAGCAAAGACCTGGGTGCCATTTGTTTTTCCGTCTACGTTTTTTCAAAGCTTCTGCACATTGCGACACTTTAACAAAAGACGCAAACCTCAGTCAGTAACCTTTGCCCACAAGAGACCAATACAAACAAGAACTTTAAAGGCATGGAGGTTGTTAATATTTGAAGTCAACGGCTTAGATCTTTTCAACAGAAAGCATTTGATCAATGAGAGGAAGGCAGGCCGTTTAACCCGGTCCCTCCGTGAAGTCACGTGGTAAAAACTAATACAAGTGACAAGGCAGTGAAGGACTCCTTGGTGTGAAGAGAGTGTGATCTTGTAAACAAAACACATTTTATGTAGTGGTGGAGAGAAAGAAAGAAAAGAAAAACAGAAAGGTGGGAATAGAAGGAAAAACTAAGAAAAAGACATTTTAGATGAGATGCAAGATGTTTCAAATTTACACAAACATCTTGTGTGGAAATGCGGTCAGAGGTGCATAGACAGCCGAGATCCTGCTGGAGAGAAGGAGCGTCTCTTCCAGAGTCGGCCTGCACGGAGACGGTGCTCTGCTCTCAGATACTCACCTGGCTTGCAGGGGATCGGCTGAAGGGGCAGCCCCATCTGTGCGTCCGAGGACACTGGCAGCGGCTGGGTGTTGGGGTGGAAGGCGGGGATCATCACATAGGGCAGATTCACCTGCTGAGGCAAGGGTCAAAGGTCACAGGGTCACCACAGGTCATTCCAGCAGTACAGGTTCCCTTTACTCTTAAGAGTAGGGATTGTTCGAGGGCCGAGCGTCCCTGCTTCAGCATCATTGCTGAGCTTTCCAGCTTTATCCTGCAATTTACTTGTGAAAACTTTCTCTATATTAAAAAATAATAATAAAGCATCTTGTTTTTGAAAATGTGTCTGAAAGCTAGCTCTTCATTGTGCATATTTTAAGCTGGAGTAAACAGAGTGAATTTTACTTTAGATAATTAAGTAAAATGAAGGTTTTTTTGTGAACCGTTTGGCTACCTGGAAATTCCTTCATAAACGTTTGCTTCTGCTGCTCGCAAGAACTTTCACACAGTACCTCAAGGGCATTTGTGAAGGTTCGCCTTTCCCTGTTCACTAGGAGACATCACACTGAGGTGCGTGACCTTTGACCCCTGAGCAGGGCAAAGGGAGCACGTCTCACCTGAATCTGCTGCTGTAGGAGGTTGATCTTATGCTGCTGCTGGATCAGCTGCTGTTGTTGCTTGGCAATCTGAAACACATAAAACACGTGTTATACGTTACACTGAAACTTGCTGCGTCCGAGTGGGTCACAGGTGGCACTGACTGGATCCAGAGCACCTGAAAGGTTTTAAAACCACACCATAGTTCTGCAATAAAACTCCAGCCTACGATGTATTATGAACCATGTTGCATGCAACATGGAGAGCTAAATACAGATTGATGGGTACAGTATTTCTCACCTTTGTAGATTTACCCACAAGTTAGAACCACCAACACTGCATAACTAAGACATGGCATACACAGCATCAGCAGGCTGTCTGCTGTATGGTGTCAACATCGGCAGCACGTTTCACTAGAAAGGACCATTTTTCTTCTAAACACTGCAGGACTGTTTACTTCTCAATGCCCAAATTATAGTTCAGTTTTGAAAATTCACATAATACACTCATATCCATGCTGAAGTAGGAACCATGGAGAGGTGCAAAATCTGCTCCTCCCCTGTGGTGTGCACCCACTCACGCAGCTCCTTCCTGACCTCGGCGCTCTCCTCACCCACCCATGTGCATCCTCTCCGACCTCCCCTCTCCCCACCCACGCACCTCCTTTCTGACCTCCCCGCTCTCCTCGCCCACCCACACATCTCCTCTCAGACCTCCCCACGCTCCTCGCCCACTCATGCTCATCCTCTCTGACCTCCCGTCTCCCGCACCTCCTCTCTGACCTCCCCTCTCCCCACCCAGCTCACATGCCTCCACTCTCCCCTCCCCACTCTCCCCACCCCACTCTCCCCACCTGCTCCTGCTGCTGTCTGGCCAGCTCCATCTGCTGCTGTTGCTTCTCCAGAAGCAGGGCGGCCATGTTCCTCTGCTCCGAGTGTGCACCAAGCAACTGCTCTCGTAGCCCGGACAGCTGGTTAATCATGAGCAAAAGCTGCAACTCTTTTTCAGCGAGGCTCTCCGGAGTGCCTGCACGCGTGCACGCACACACACACACACACACACACACACACACGGTCAAAGGGGCTGGTTCAAGTGGCAGATGATCAGTGCCAAATAAAAATCATGAATGGGTAATTGGTGAACCCTCCACATACAAACACAACTGATGAAATATGCCTCTTGTATATTCCGTTCCTATTACTACAGCATGCCAACACATGCCAACATCTTTCCCACCTTTGAATATGAGGGGCTTCAATTCACCTTTCACATTGGCAGTGCCTTGGAATCCCTTCCCAAAGATCTTCTCCCTCCAGTCAGCATTCAGGAGCTTCTCAATGGTAGGTAGCACTGACGAACCGAACCAGACCAAACCAGACGTTATATGTGGGCTGAACTATGAAGTTTGATAAACTTCATAGCTCAGAGGAATGCAGGGCCTTGGGTGAATGTGACGGCCTTCAGCTTAACCCTCCATTATGAAATGAGCAAAAGGATTGAATGCAACAATTTAATTACTATTTTTTCAATGACAATTCAAGAAAGAATAGAGATAAAAACCAGAGTCAAGTGCTTTGTGTGTCTTGCTTCTAAGATGATGGCCTATTCACTGTGACCTTCAAACATTTGTAGAGAGCTTCGCAAAGCATGAAACAAATGAATATCCAGACTTTTGTATTTTTCATTTAGATTGAACCTACCACACTCTCCCTCTCAACCTGAAAACCATGGTACAAACAAACCACTTGAATCTATAAGTGCCTTGGTGCTAAGAGAGACAATGGGCCTTCATTATAACCCCAAACGTCTCTCAAAATAATCACTTGTGCAGAAGTTGGCCATGGCTCATTTTGGGTAGAATAATAGAATTTTTAAGCTATTAAGTTAACAGCTCATGAAGACTTTACTTTTCCACTAAGTATCAGTACTCACCTTCGCTGACGGTAGCCAAAGCTTCAGGTCTATCGTGACTCCTGTCCTGACTGGCGGGACTGAGCGTGTGCGACTGCTCTTTGCCAGGAGAATTACCCTTGGGGAAGGGGGGAGGCACAGAGACAGTGAGGTCTAACCCCTCACTGCTGGGGCCGGTACAATAGCACCAGCACAACACATGAAGAGTACATTTTGGAGAAGTGTAAATCAGCGCTGTTACACTGCCCTGCAATTTGTGTAAGCCTGCTTTGTTTGTAACTAGAACATGCACGCAGTGTTAGCTAGAAAGCTAAGCTTTGACCTACCACAGCACTTTTTACCCAAGTCACACTACTTTACCGCTAATTCAAGGCAAAGAGTATTTCTCTCTTAATATTCATTCACATTTATGAAATCACTCGCTGTGAAGAGTCAGCTTTACCGAGGAGAATTGAGAGCTGAGGGGCACTGGCTTCTCAGTGTCCCGTCGTTCAGCCTGGGCTCGCGCTGACCAATCACCCAAGGGCGAGGGCTGCAGGGGCTCGCGCTCCCTGACTCCGCCTCCATCTCCAGACTCCTCCTCTTCCAGCTTGACGCCGACGCCCACCATGGTCACATTATCGCTGGCATGGGGATGCAGTACAGGAGGGCTGGGCTCACACATTCTGCAAAACCAACGACATTCATTCAGTCATTTAGAACAAGACAGAACAACAACACCAACAACAACAGGTGAACCGACACTGGGTTTTTTTTGTTTTTTTATGTGCACTGCAAGGAAAAGGTGCCTAGAACACTTTCAATCAAGATGACAAATCTGTAATAAGGGCATTCCACTGCTGCACTGTGAAAAGCCAAGGAGCCCCAGGGCACCAGCTGACTGATTTGCATACATAAGAGAGAAGCATTGTGAGTGGCAGACACAGTCCACCCCATTCAACTGCTTTAAAACAAAGCCCAGGATAAGGTAGCACTTCTGCAGGAACTCCAGTGCTTCAAAGTACGCAAGGCTGGAAGAAGGGTGTGTGTGTTTGTTTATCAAGGACTCAAGTCTATCAACACAGTGGCAGAAGACAGATGGAAGACTCGAGTTCTGGGCACCACCAAGAACTGGTCTCAAGTAGCACACCGAGGCCCCCCAGTGCCAATGGACCGGGGGGTGGGGGAGCAAGATGCTCCAGGAGACAAGTGACTCAGTAACAGCCCTCCTGACTCTCCCTTTTAAAGACACGAAAAGAAAAAACAAGTCACATAACAGGAGTAAAAGCAAAGCAATATAAAGAGAGAAATAGCAGAATGCATATGATGTTTAAGGCGTACACACACACATATATATATATATCTGTGCGCACACGTGTGTGTGTGTGTGTGTGGCCTATTGTGTAAAGGGAACAAAGGAAATGTGACCAATAGGAGGGCCAGGGACAAAAGCAGCAGGAGAACAATGCAGTCGCAATATGCCAACAGGCTATGGTGGGAAAAAAATTATTAATTTAAAAAGAAAAAAAGAAAATGCGGAAGACTTGCTGAGCTGCCAAGGGCGCAATGACTCCAGCTCCTCCTGTAACCCCCCCCTCCAGCCCAAACACTCCAGCTCCTCCTGTAACCCCCCCCCCAGCCCAAACACTCCATAAACACAAAAAGCATCACTGCACTTGCGCTACACTCTGGGACGATGGGCTCCAGGATCTCCAGATCAGCACTGCCACACGTGCGAGGAGGAGAAAGCGAATTGTAACCGTGTTGGAGAGTGGAGAGGTCCTGCAACTCAGGCCTGCACACTTCCAACCAGCATCCCGTCTATGATAATGGGACGTCAAAGCGGACAAACCAATGCAAATGTCTTAAGCCTCCTGTGCAAAGTCTCAAACATAAGCATAGAAGTCTCCAGCAGAGCCCCCCCCCCTGCCCGATGCATCTTTTAGCCTCTTGCTGGGTATGCAGAGACTCAGATACACAGAGGCACAACCATTAAGGCGCCTAAGCTAATTCCAGGGACCAATGGTCCCTTCACCAGGTGCAGGGCAGTGAGGACTTCCAGTGTGGCAGTGGTTATTTCCAAGTGCACTTGCAGTAAAATAAGCATGCTGGGTATTTATCGGGGTGGAAGGGGGACAGGGGGCTTAGGCTGTTGGAAAAGTGTGAACAATGAAGCTGGAATTGGAATCGAGCGAGAGGGTGATACTGAGGATAATGTTCTTTTCAAGGTCTGCACTCAACACAAACTGCTTTAAGAGTGAAGTGGAGCTAGCAACAGGTGCTGGGTCTCCTTCCCCAAGTCCGCAAGAGAAGATTTACAAGGGCCCGATGGACAGTTATTTATATGGGGATATGGGAGGGTTGCAGCTCCTCCTGCAACCCCCCCGCCCCCCATCCACGAAGAAAGCAGTTATTTTGTTAAGAGACTTGTGTTCTTATGTTTCAGTACAGTGGAGCTTGATTGAATACTGGATTAAATACTGAGGCAAAATAACATCAATCTCAACTCACAAAGGTTAATAAAATTATTATGATTACCCATTTTTATTATGATTATTATTAATAATAACAATAAATTGTTATTGTAATCAAAAAGACTACAGGTAATTCAGAATACCTAAGTAACAACATGAATACAATATATAATAAAATTGCAAAGCTTTAAACTTTAATCTTGAGGAAATTTGCATGAGTACCTAAATGCATGAGCCACGTCACTGAATTAAATATTTTTATGAGTTAAATTTGAAAGTGTGACTGAAGCCTCATTCACTATGACGGATTTACATCAGGTTACATCGTTAAACTGAAACACGAAACTGCAGAACGAAGTAGCTGTGAACGTCACTCAAATTATACAAACTGGTTTTAATTTGTCTTACCTGTTGTTTGGGTGAGGAGCCATTTGTTTTTTATGCGTTCGATGAGAGCGAGTAGGCACAGGAGCTGTGCTTTATGAATTAAGATAACATCAGATTCAGTGGCGGTGTGTGTGGGGAGTGTGTGTGTGTCTGTCGTTCAGCTGAAGCGCCTCTGAAACTGAACGCTTCCCACGGCCAAGAGGCGCGCGCGAGAACACCTCAAGTTGCATAACAAGTTGTAACGCGTTAGCTTAGCATTCTGCCCCCGGCGCCACCGATGCAAATATTGCCTTTGCTTTTTCCCCATTTTCCCCTCTATGGTTTATTTCCTGATTACAGCATATTTAGTTTTCAAACATAGTCAAAAAGTCCAAACAATAAAACAATAACTTTAGAAGCGCCAAGAACGTGGAGAGTAAACGCCTGAACTTCAAAAGTTACCTAAAGTAATTATTAGACAAACGGAGCACTTGTAATGACACGAATAACACAAGACCTGTTTAAACTTGCAGTGCAAGCAAGACGGTACGTTTTCTTTCTCGCCAATACGCTACGCAAACAATCCTGACATTTTGCCTACAGCAAACAACACAGTTCCATGAGTAACAATTAGGCACATTACACATATAAACACCGGTTTAAAAACTCAACACCAAACTACAAACAATGTGCTTTCGTTTGCTTGTAGTAGGGATCCCCTTTCAGATGGAAGGACACTTGGCCCTAAAGAGCCCGGAGCACATGTCGCTCATGTGCGCGCAGTGCCAAGACCAAGCGCAATCAGCTGTTCGAAGCCAGCAACGGGGAGTTCCCAACTCCACCTGCACAGAGTTATGCTCTCGAGAGGCAACGTGCCAGGCAGCAGCCTCGAGAAGGCCAGCGTCTTCACGCACAAACTTCGAGAATGCGTGGCAACCCCTCGTCGCCCGTGGCTTGTCACTCGCTTGCCGTTGGCTTTGCGAAATCGGGAATGAGGTGAAGTAGGCCATTCCGTATCCAGGCCTCGGGTAACCCTTCACCATGCTTTTACCGTCTGTCTCACACGCTCTCTCGATCGCGCCAAGGCGAGCCACACGAGTACTCCTTTAAGAAGAGCAAACAGCTGCGTTTGAATTACGCGTTTTGCTGATGCAACTGCCTCGTGAATGTTATTTACAGATAATTATCGAGGGCAATAATACAAATTGTGCACGATTAATGTGCAAGAATACTGAATGAATGGATCGGTCATAGCATTTATAGAATGTATAAATGCTATCGTTGCTGCGGTGGTTGGTATTTTGAATTTGGTTTATTGTTATAAATATAGCTGTTCTCATAGCGGTGTCACTTACAGTCCATTTACAAATGTCCACTGTAGTTAACATTTCCATTAGTTACTCATGCAAACAGCTGAATGTATATATTAAGCAACTACAAAACATTTTTTGGGGAAAAAAAGTTTTATGCTGCATATAAAGAATATAGATGTTCAGTAAGAGGTGCTCAGTACCAGTATTCTAGGTTTAGAGTTTGTTCTGCATAAACATTTATGCTCTTTACTTATGCTTTTTATTTATGCACGCAATACATTTTAATGCAACAAAGGAATGGGGGAAACATCTTCCTGTTTATTTAAGCAAATAAGTTTAAAAGTTTCTCTTCAAACAAAATGTAAATGTTATGAATCATCACAACAGTCGTTCACCTCTGACCTTAAAGTACAGTGGTATCACAACAACTGTAGCATGGGCCAGGGGCAGTTACATCAGTCACATGCGAGAGGGCCGACCCTCAGCTTCTGCACCACATGCAAAATATACCAGAGACCAAAAAAAAAGTTCCTCTGTTCCTAACATTGGATAGGCCCATCTCATCAGCTCATCTAATTCCAGGCATGTGAGCACCAAAAAAAAACAAACAAACAAAAATACATCCATGGCGGAAGCAGGAAATATCAGTCTGGCATTATTTGACAGCGATGCACAATGAAGACGCAGCTCCACTTTGGGTCATAATGGCCCTTTTCTGTGGATTTTCCACTTCCCTCGCAGGGACAGTCCCGCAGTCTCCCCGAACGCCCTCCACGTTTTGAATAAGGGAAGGAAAAATACAATGCAAATCAACATCAAGGATCTGAGGAGATGGAACTCAGATGCAAAAACTTCCTGCCATTACTGTTGAAGTTTTATTACTATAGAGAGTTATGACTCAACAAGTCAACAAAATCAACAAACCAGCCGGCAAAAATAAATAAATAAAATCTGCGTAAACCTGAATTGTCTAAACATGCAGCATACAAGCTAGGTGTGAACCTACTTACTTGTATCTAATCAAGCTTTTGGCCCCTTGTGCAAAACAACAACAACAAAAAAAAAGAGTAATTAGCAGGTACACTTCCTACCCCCACACCATCCAAAAAAAATAAATATTCACCATCAACTGTGCCATCTCAATTCAGACGTCCATATTTGATCTCAGAACAAAGCCTTGGTCAGATCTTCAGGCTCGTGTTCTTTTGAGACGTCCTAAATAAGATGTCTAAAAAGTACGATGACGTGTAAAAAAAAAAAAAAAGGGGGGGGGGGGTGTTGCGTGGGCCCCCCCCCCCTCTCTCTCTCTCTCGCTCTCTCTCTCCTCGTGCTTCTCAGAAAGGCGAGGTTAAAAAGCGCACTCTTTCATCGTGGCTCTCTGGGCCTGAAACAGTCCAGTTATTGTGCCGCCAAGCGAAAGGGTAGCGTGGCATTTATCTGAGACGCAAGGGGTGGGGGTGGGGGGGTTGCCGTGAATGAGGGGTAGGCACAAACACACTCCGAATAAAGAAACATAACAAGAGAAGGGAATAAAGGATGTTTGTGAAGGGCCTCTTTTCATGCAAAAAAAAAAAGAGCCTTACAAAACCAGGCCTCCACCACCGCTACCAACCACTCCTTCAGGCGAAGCACAGAAAAAGGAAACGATATAAAAAAAAAAAACCCCAAAAAAAACTGCTCTTCTCTGAGCCAGACACACTTCTATATCGAATCTTGCATTAGATGCACTGCTTTTGCATTGTGTCAGAGAGGTGTGTGTGAATGCATGCGCGTGTGCACACGGTACATGCGAGAGCCGTGTTTGAGAGTAGACCATAACATCAACACCACTGCCGTCACAAAGCACAGCCCTTTGCTAGCGTGTCCTTGAACTGCAGGATAAACAGCGATCTTTAAGACGAGAGAGAGCTGTGCATCTGCGGGGTTGCCATGGAGACCAGGCCATCCTCTTTTGTGCGGAGAGGAGCACAACAGGTAATTCTAAACAACTGCTGGTCCCAGTATTGAACCCGGCATGGAGTACATCAAGCAGGAAGGGGGGGGGGGGGTTAGAGGATAAG
>JAOXYF010000019.1:12443289-12493555 GCA_028565775.1 Sternarchorhynchus goeldii | reverse complement strand
CCCCCCCACCGCCACCACCCCCTACACCCCCCCACCCCACCGTCCAGCTCACTGCAGCCTGACGGAGCACGTGTTCCCTGCCCTGCCACAAACAGGATACGCTCCCTACAAGCCTGGACAGGGAGGCAGAGAACAAGGGAAAACGGATCGACTATAGAGGAAGAATCAGCACCATTAAGAAGATTAAACAGGACTGAAAGGAAAAAGAGAAACAGAAGAAAACGAAAACAGGGAGAGGTTGGTGGCTCCACTGTGTGAACTAGACAAACTTCTTACACAACACAACTGAATGCTAACACCCGTTAGAAAAGTTTAAAAAATTAAATGAAGCAACATGTTCTCACACACCTGCTCACGCCTGTCATTCCTCTAGAGGCTTTCAGTAAAACTGGGAAAAAAAACCCCACTATTCAGGTGAGGAAGTGTGTTAGAGATTGGAAGCTGAGCTACATCAGCAGCCCAACTGCAATGCACAGGCAAGCAGAAATACCCAGAGCAACTGTTAATCTCTCCAAAAGGTTCAAGGGTATAATTAGAAGTGTCCGGACGGCACTCTGTGCAGAGAGTGAATGCTCAGGAAGAAACAGGTGACAGGAAAAAATTCTAAGAACGAGTGCAACGCTGGCATGTTGTGACCACATCATTGAAGAAAAGAAATTGATGTGAGAACCAATGTCATTGACACAATGTCATTTTCATGCACGCACTAACACATGCTTGAATGCATGCACACACACCCACACACACGCACGCACGCACGCACCTTCCTGAACCTTCACATTTTGCCGCACCCCTGTACAATAACTTCTAAATAGGAACAGATGTTATCTGAACTCAATACTGCTAAAAGGTTCACGTGAAATACCAGCCACATATCATCAGACTCACCATGCACATCCTAAAGATTCTAACTTAATAGTCAAGAGATTCATACCATCAAGCCAGTTTCCCAGACCCAGAGTAATCTTGAGCCTAGACTAAAAAGATTTTCCGATACTGATCCATCCCTGGCACTTCAATTTAGACTAGACTTGTACTAATTTAGACCAAGACTAAACATGTCCCATTATGTTTAAGCCCTGCCTCCAAACTTTATTCCACATTTCAAGAGGTAAGAGATATCTGTAGCAATCCTGTCTGACTGGCGTTCCCAGATTCATTTCAAGATGATGTGTAAAGCCATGCTAATTAGATCTCCAGTAGGTAAACACTTTTTTTAAAAGAATAATAATTTGAGGCATCTGAAGATTCCTATTAGCAATAATATAGAAATAGTCATGGAAGCAAAATTTCGGCCCACACGACATTCTCTGCTGAATTTTCAGCCTTTAACTTGAAACACTAATGACTGCATGCTTCAATCACAGTGGTGGATGAGTCAGTCAAGGCTGTCGACAAAGCGACCAAACCAGTTATTTCTTATTCATTAAGAGCGCTGATATCAACCCGGCACAGTAAAGTCAAGGGTATGAAACCGTCACTCTCGAAGAATCTAATTGATATAATTAAATAAAGATTTAATAATTGAGTTTAAACATTATGATCACAAATCAAAAAGGCATTTTCAGCCATCCAGATGTTTCAATGAAACACAGCTCCTACATTATCTGTCTCTAGGCTAACAGTCTGTGGACCATTTGAACCAAATCATGAGGTTTAGTTGGTCTAGAAAGCTATCAAAGTATACGAATAGTCCCTGTGTTCTCACATGCTATAGAGGAGGACATGCAAATTCATCGTCCGATATTTCCATGCTGCATTCTTGCTGAGTGAAAGCCCTTGCTGTACTAAAAAGGACTGTTGTGAATTATTCAAGTTTGTAAGCTGAATGAATGCACAAACAGCCTTCTTATAATGAACTAAAATGAAGTCCAAACAAATCTGTCCATGATATTTGCACCACCACCACCACTATTAATCTAAATTTGCAAGGTCTGTCTATCCTTATCTCATCTTTCTAACACTACGATACTTTGTGCAGACTTTTGTGAGAAGATAAATGAATTTGTTTGCGTTTGTGGCCCTACACAAAACACCGCCCCTGCTGTAGATCATCTTCTCACTCACTCACTCACTCGCTTTATCATACAGCAGATGAAGAAAGAGGAATCCAATTAATTACTATAATTAATCATTGTAAAATATACAACAAAATAAAATAAAACTGCCCTTCTGAATTGATGTAAATTAAGATCGACGGTACTGTACATTTTAGAGACTATGGTAGCATGGATGTGACCTTTATGAACCAACAAATTAGCCCATTATTTAAATTTTTTAGATTTCCTAGTTTTGTCCTTTTTTCTCACTAGAATTTCTCAAAAGCACAATCAAGCTGTGAATTTGCTGTATTCCATTAAGCTATTTGGTTTTCCTTTCTACTGCCGAGCAACACGTTGTCGTGGAACACACCCAAACCAAAAAGGTCCTTCAAAGTCGTGCTTCAGCTTGCAGGCTAATTTTTTTCCGAACCTCACCATCACTTCAGTACACTTAAATAACCCAGAAAGCAAGAGGCATGACAGAAGACAAACGCTGGGTAAATTGACCAGCCTTGCCTCTCCTTATTTGGACTAAAACCTGTTTGACAGTTGCAAGTGGAAGCTGTAATTCAAAGGGATCGGTTTCCTTTCATTATAGTTCAGGCAGATTTACGGGTTTTAGTAAATACTGTGCAATATGAACATTCGCTCAGCACACTACTGCGCATTGTATGCAGAAAACTGTGAGCGCAGGTCATGTCTGGGAGGCTTAATTATCAACATGTTGCGGAGGAAAAAAATTGCAAGGAAAGTGACAAAAATTATGTTGCCATTTTCAACCACCCATGTCTACAGGAATTAGGAACAATTTATATAAATTTAACTGGAAATTTGCCACAATTTTCTTTTTGTGAGTATTTTTTCTTCCCCATTAACAGCGTTGTTAGCTGTCCGTCCGTAGTGTGAGGGACACAAAGCGATGTTGATAAAGTTTAAGCTTTAGAAAAAAAAAATTTCCACACAGGTACTGAACTAAATTACAGTCTAGGAAGATTTAGAAAACCGTTTCTGTAGTGAACGCATAACTATTATCCTTCCCAAAATTCAAATCCTTTAGCACACACATTAAAAAAAAAAATCTTATAAAAACATTAAAATTATGTGACAAATGTTACAATGCAAATATGTGCCAAGCCAGAGAGTAGACTGAAAGATACGTAAGCTTACCTAAAGCAGACACCTTTCTGCTGACAGTGGGACAATGGTGATGGGTTAGTTTGGCAGCTGTGCGTTTGTTCACCTTTTCTGCAGCTACTCAATGAACTCTATTCTTATGGCAGGCTGTCAGATTTCCGCTGTGGGTCTGTCCTCGTGTCACTCACTCCGCAGTGGAGAGAACAGGGAGGTGGTAGTGGGGGCCTACTGTTTGGGAACAAGTGGGTCGTCAGGGGGAGGTGGGGGTTCACAGCATAAAAGTTTCCTCTAACAAGGAAAATGATATATAGTTTATGTATTCTGATCATTTAGATTCAATTTAGATTAAGTGCAACTGAGGATGAATTTGAATTAGGAGGTGAAGACTTTTGGAGGACTCCAACAACTTATTAATTCATTATACCATCACAAATGTGCAATGTCCTAAAACGGCACTTTGTAATTAGAAAAAAAAGGAATTAGTTCTCAGTATGACACTCAGCACAATGACATACTGTACGTTTACCAAGGCCAAGTGCACCGAGGTCTCAGGAATATACTTGAACAGTTAAACAATGAGAGCTCAGTGAGGGCATCACACAGAGGAGATGATGGGCAGCAACAATGGCAGCATGTATCAATCACTGTGGGGTTTTTTGTGTTGGTTTTTTTTTTTTAAGGCCGGCTTGTTTGATATCATTGATGTCGGGGCAGGTCCAAGGAAGCACACTTCACAGACCATTGTTACTGCTCTCTCGCTGGATGTCCAGTTCAATAGGACGCCAAAAACAATGCTAGTCCAAGCAGCAGAGGTCAAAGTTTGAATGCATGACAGAACAGAGTCCGCAGCCCTGTGTAACATACGGGAGAGAGTGTGCACCCGCACGGGTATCAGCAGAGAACGCCGGGCCACTGCTTCTCCGTTGACACTGATATTTTAAATGAAGTTTTTGTAATGTTTTGGGTTTGTTTGTTCGTTTTGCAACATTGCAGAAGGCACCCTGAAAGAGCTAGAGGTGCACTGCCTTGCACCGATGTCTAATTTCCTGCTCAGACTGGTTCACAGACTTTGTCAAGGAGGTTGAATGTTGTTGTTGAAATTCGTGTTGCCATTTTCTAGGAAATAATGAGAATGTAAGGTGTTGGTAAGAAATCAGCGGAAGGTCACGTGTTTTTCTTTTTTGTTACTGGTGGTACAAACTGCAGATCCACCACAGGAAGAAATGGACAAGTAAGTGGGAGCCGGTACCCGAAGACTGCAGAGCAATAATCCAGCCTATCGGACTCCAGCCCGGTTGAGAGCAAAACGGCAACAACTACAGGAATCTGCAGAACCATTTAAGGCTATAGTCCCAAACACATCACAGTATGTCCAAAAACGCATTCACTGGCCCTGACAGTATAAGGGCTGGAACGGAGGGTAGTCATCTTCACTGTATTGCAGAGGTCAGCATTTACTACACTTGTACGTGTCTTCAACAGGTTGTATGAACCAGTACTGACAGAGGAACATTATCTATTTCCTGTGCCACAGCAATTAGTCTTGTGCCCTCTCCCAGTGTTACAGGTATGTGAGGATATATATGTATGTATAAGGACAGAAGGAAAGACATAAAAGACACATGAAAAAGGATAAAGAAAGAAAGAATGTAAATAAAGAGACAAAACCAGAAATAAGGAGCGCAAGAAAGAGAAAGAAGTAGAGATGGGGGAAGAGAACGACAGAACGAAAGAATGGCTGAAAGAAAGGTCAGGGACTCCCCGCTGACACACAGCTTTGTGCGCAGTCAGACAGTGTGAAGTCAAACACCGCCGGCCACTTTGCCAACTTCCCTTTAACGAGCCGCTTACATGCCCCACCGAGGCAGCTGCATGAGGCTCAGGTGCTGGAGGCTGTAGTCATTCGCCCACCTCCACCAACACTACCACAGAGGGGCAAGGGGCATCACCCATCAGACCGGACAACCTGACCTCCCACAGAAACATGGCCGATGTTACTTCAACTCTGACAGGGACTGTTCATGTGAACCCCTCAGCTACCGCCACACATGCGTAAGCACGCACGCACACTCACGTGCGGACACAGCAGGCCCTCCTCTTGATCAAAATACTTTTAACATTGGGCTAAATGTAGCTTATTAAACACCACAGTACGCGGTGGACCAATATCATCAAAAACTATGGCTTCAGTGAACGATGATGTTTAGTGTACACATGGAATCTGACAGGATACGCGGCTACTCTCCATATGTGCATTTCTAAAAACCGAGCAAACACTTAAATCCTAAAAGAAGCGCAGTCTTCTAACATGTAACTCAGCAGGATTAACGTTGTACAACAAATCAGTTCTAAAGACGTTTCACATATTATACGTGCTAGGAAAATTTTGGCCGATAATACATTGGTTAAACTGTCATGTTTTTCAGGGAGCCTTTTCACTGAGTTTAGTACCAGTCCTGAGTCTGCGGCTTGACCATTCATACCCTCCTATACTCATTCCACTATTAGCTGAAAAGAGCTCCCTATCCTACTCTGCTCCCTCCCAAAAACGCAGTTTTGCCAGCTCTTAAAGTTAGTTCAGTCAGAAGTAAACTACTGTCTGCCCACGATTAACACAAACAAGCTCAAAACAGAGAGTACAATGCGAGTTTGTGTTATCCCTAGAGAAACGCCGGGAAGCCCAGAATCCTCTCTGCTTCTGATGTCAATATTAGATAAACACATTTGAGCACTGAACTTACTAAGATTTACCGAAACCCGCTTATTTATCTACAACATGCTTGGAAACTCAAGAGGATGAGTTAACGTCTCACAAATGTGACTCAATTCAAAATTAGTCGTTTTTTTCTGATACGGCAATACTTGCTTTGATGTTAGTAAGGTTGTGAAAATTGATGTGTTGTGGTCTACACGTCGATTCTAAATGTTCAAAGTTTGAATCGTTGCGCCACTTTTGGACTTACCACTCCTGTGGAAACTGCTGCCCAAAGTTATTATTCCTTCCTTTCCAATGTTGTCAGTGAAAGCAGACACGCTACAATGCCGCATGCAAAACGTGATTTTTCGCGCGAAACCAGATGTTTTAATCAGTGACATGCATTAATTTGGCAACTGCACGAGCAACGATTACTGCACGCTGTCCTCTTTAGGCGCTGTCCCGTCTCCCCGCGCACCGAAGTCACTTTGTCGTGTTTTGTTTCCAACATTCTCCGTCTCCTGCCATTCACCTCCCTCTTAAAGGGAAAGCTCTTCAGTAGGAGAAGACGGGAAACCTACTGGAAACCTCAGAAAGGGGATAAGCTTAACTCGGTATAGCCTCCGCCATCTATGCCGATAACAGGCGGTTAAGTTTAGTCTGTTATCTTATGGTGAATTTGACTTTCTGTTTTACTTGGAAACACTCAATAAAGTATGTAGATATGGTAAAATTAATGCATCTTATGAACAAGTACTTAACCACCTTATGATAGTTTGCGGACACGTCAGAAAAAAGTGAGGAATAAATAGAAATAGAAATAATGATTCATCAATACCAAAAAGTGTACATAGTGTTATTTAATTGAATTAATCAATATATTAATTTGCAAACAGACAAATAAAATGTTAAAATTGAAGAGGGACTACTATGAAATACTGAATGATAACGAATGACTATTGAGTAAATCTTAAATTATAAGTATGAATGTTGGTTTATTAATTTCTGACTCTGAGCCTGCTTAGGATCTAGGGACCAGTCACTGAGTCCTCTCACCCAGCTCATAACACGAGGATGACATCTACATGTCGGGAGGGTGGGGGGCGTTCGTATTATCCAGGTGAACGTACCGGCTAGCCTTCAGAGCATTACGGGCCGGGTTTCGTAACGTCTTTCTCTCACTTTTTTCCCCTGGCGGTACGCACACAGCTAGCCGCAGCCTCGCTGGGCTGAGAGTCGAAAGCCATTGTGCCATTTCTAATCCCCTCTGTTCCTGCCTTTGTGTGGCTGCCCAGCAGGAAGTGGGAGCTGGCCAGACAACAATTAACAAAAGAGCTGTGAGGAATACAATTAGCCATCAATAGGAAACCACAGGCCTTTGTGCCTGTTTCCATGGCAATGCTCGACAACCACTATTCCAGGATTACGGAACCTTACCCCCACACACACACTCGTGCGCGCGCGCGCGAGCACGATCCCTCTCTCTCTCACACACACACACACACACACACGCACGCCTTTTTTCTCTCTCTCGCTCTCTCTTGCCTTTCTTGCTCCCTGTCTTTCTTTCATCCTTCCCATCTCTTCTTTTCGCCCTCAGCCCCCTCCCCCCGCCCTTCTCCGCGAGTCCATCTTTTCTCCCTGACCGTGCTTTCTTTTTCTTTCTTTCTGTGTCACTCTCTTGTCAGTGTGCAGCTCTGGGGCTTAGCCTATCCCGCGCGCTCGCAACCTTTGTTCGCTCCTTCTCCTTTCAGCTCTCCCACCTTTGTCTACCCCGCTGGGTCGAGGTGAAGTTGGTGACTTTTTCCCCCCCGCACCCCCTGTTTTTTCCACGTTTGTCTTCTGTACGGAGGATTATCTAGCGCGTTGCTTTGCTAGCCGGCTAGAGAAACGGGGCGATATACTGCTCCACTGTTCCGACCACACTGAGAGGGGTTTCTTCAGAAAAGAGACCCTTATTGTCCACTGAAGCTTTTGCACTTGCTCACAGGGACACTTCGCATATAAAGCAGAGAATGAAGTCCTGTCTAAACCCCAGTGAAGCGCTGGATCAGTTGATGCATATAGTTCATGCGTTGTATTCATTACGCTGTAACATTTGGAAGTTCTCATTATTAAAACGCTGGCTTGGTTTTGTACTATAGTGGTGTGGATTAAAATGATACAGGTCCCTGTTTTGAAGGCCTCAGCGCATTATAAAATAAGAGTCCGAGGGCTTAGTGTGCGCATGCAGCAGTTGGCGCACCATTGCATCTGGAATATAGAGGAGTTGTCTGTCCCCTACAATACAAAGAGAATAATGCCAACTACTATCAAAACTCCAGTGTTCAAAATTAAACATTCTTTGCATGGCAGAAACCAAACAATTTACGGAAGCCTCTTCTTGGCAGTCATGTGCAATTCACATGGTTTAAAGATACAGGAGGTCAGAGCAAGCAGTAAGGGTAATGTTACTAAGAACTCAGCAGAAGGTAAAATTGAAAAAACCTTTACCAGATTTGCTGTGATGCTTCTATCACACATCGCAGTTCTCTTCCTGTCTTACCCTTCAAACTCCAAAGATCTTTATCTCACCCTACATGTATTTTTTTATTTTAACTTCAGTGTTTGTTTTTATCTTTTGTTGATTACTTTATGCCACCAAGTACACAGTGCATGGGGAAAGACACAAATAAATCAATAAATTATTACTTAAATTAGTACACACACACACATTTCTTATAATTTATTATAATAAAATCTAATCTACAATGTGCATTTTTTTTCTTTATATAAGAAAAAAATATATATACACACACACACACACATACAGACAGAGAGAAAGAGAGATCTACATTGTAGAAATGATATTATTATAAGAAATCTACAAAGGATTTTTTAAGTTGTTTGTTTGTTATTCCTCTGGTGAATATGCTACATCTATAGCAGCTAGGCTTTTTACTTGTTTCTAATTCATGTAAATATTAGTTTCCTTGACCTTTGACAATTCTCTCAACTGGACACAGACCACTCCAGTGCTGTGGCATCAGAGATGTTCCTCACTGTGGTGCAGAGAGAAAAAGGCTGCAGAGTGATGAAAACCACAGTAAAATGACTATTTTGCTTTGCTGTTGCAATTTTTGAGAGTACTCAAACCAGTATGGACATTTTGCCTGTGTGTGCATTTCACAAATTAAGAAAAAAAACAGGGTGCCCTCAACACATTGCTAATGAAATGTGGAAAGTTTACAGAGGCAGGCAAGCGTGCAAACCGCATTGGATCCAGGTTGATAGAGAACAGCAAATGTGACAAATATTACCAAAAAAAAAACCCGAACGAGTCCGATAACATCAAGAGCACATTATTTCTGAGAAACCATTGGAAGACCGCAACCTATCCCAATTTCACTTCCGCTGGAAAAAAAAACCAGGCAGACATTTAGCTCACTTCAGAAATCATCTGAAAAAAATATGAAAGGAAATGCTGCCCTCATGAGCAAACAGTCCATAGCCTCACAAGAACTGGGCCTGGGCTTGGTACTGGGTCTGGGTCTGGGTCTGGTCCAGATCAGCCTGGTTGAACCAGGTCAGCAGGTGTGAGAGCAACAAGTAGATTCAGCTACACACAGGCCTCACATGCTCCATCTCATTTGAAATCCCTTCCTGTGATATGGTCTTTGCCAACTAGATTTGTATCTGAAACAACTCTCACATCTTAATAAACTACAGAAGTGGAGAGCGCAAAGTGTAATGGAAATGCTAACAGGACACAGATAATGACATGGAGAATGTACTCTTACTTTACATGGGATTTACAATTTAATGATCATGACTTCCCATGCAATCATCCAGGAAGCAGGCACATTTACCATAAGGGTGTTGATCAGTGTTATGTCTTGCTGAAGAACATGTTTGAACTGAAGGGAAGAAGAAGGACGTGTTTGAACTGAAACAAAATGGGGAACAACAAAACAGGAGGACAATTAAGACACAGGGAACAAAACTGAATCAATGCGTGCCAGGTGAGGCCCGTTAGCTTGTTCTACACAATGAAAAGATACAATGGGACTCTGAATTTAATGACGACAAAGAAAACAATGTAAAGTGTATTAGATGTTCAAGGTGCCTAATATTCACCCTTGTTTCACTTTTCACAAGCACAGGTTGCTTCAAGGCACTTAGAAAAAAAAAGCCATTGCGTGTTTGATGTCATAACACAAAGGGCCATGTAAGATCACCATATGTCACAGATGGCGTGAAAAGCTGCCTCCTCCTGGGCCTCCATTCCGACCACCCAATAGCATCCTCCACTCCCTGTTGAGAGGAGCAGTAACCAGCGCACATCAGGTTCACACTGCGGTCGGGGCAGCGTCCTTGAACCACCTCACCTCCTGCCCGCCTGGTCTGACCAGCAGAGCTGCCGAAGGTGAGGGCAATCCACTCCATCCCCACCTCTCCCTGCCCCGGTTCCCACTTCACTGTTCAGGGGACGCGGTTCGTTCGCAGCCACCCGCAGTGTTGGGCCGAGCAAAGAAAAAAAACAAAAAAAAAAACACTAACAAAACAAACAGTGGCAGGGATAAAAGACTGGCCTGCTGCAGGGGATGAAGGGAATATTGGCACTGCCCCACACAAAGCGGACCCTGAAAATAGCCCCCTAGCACAATGAGACCTGCCACTCCGTCTATGAGATAATGTCTAATTGAAAACAGTGGGGCCATTGTACTGCTGTCACCAGGCCCATTGTCCACAAGCCCCCCTCCCCTCCTTTTTTTCCATTGACGCGGCACGATTGTTCTCTACTATTGTGCCGGTTGCACCCCCCCCTTCTCTCCCTCCCTCCCTCCCTCTCTCTCCCTCTCTCTCCCTCTCTTTCTCTCTCCCTCTCTTTCTCTCTCTTCCCCCCTTCTCTGTATTGTTATAATTTCATTACTTGTTTGTTTTTTGTTTCCCATCTCCTCTTGCTCCCCTGCAGATCCTTTGTTGCAGACATTGGGGCACTCTGTCCTGAACTACCTCAGTGTTGTGTGTACGTGTGTGCATGTGTGCACTAGTTTCACAAATAAACAGGACACCAGATGCAAAAGGTGAAAAATTACCTATTTTAGCACCAGTGAGGGAAAGAAGTCATTTAGTCATTTGCATACAGCAATAAACATCACTAACCCTTTCAGTGAACCCATTTGTCTGTTCATGTCAATGGTTAACTATATATCCAGTTTATGTGAACAAGAACCTACAAAGCACAATGATTACATCAACTAACACTATTGCATCTACACATCTGCACAAACATCATCAGCCAGGCACTGTACTTTAGCAAAAACCATTACGTAGTGCATGCGATCTGCTTCCCTTTTACACATGGCATGAGAAATCATACCTGCACTTTTATGACCGCGTCCCTCATCTGCGTCTTAACACCCTGACGATGTTAAATTGATGCTGAAATGCAGGCAAGCTTGGAACTCATTTGTGATTTGTTCAGACAAAGGATTGGCTGCTATGGGGACTTCCTCACCTTGGTTCCAGCCCTGGATCTCTGCCCATCACCACCACTGCACATTTAAGGCAGAGAGTAAAACAATGAAACATGCTTCTCCATTTCCGTGGGTGAAATTTCAGACAAAAGGCCTTATCAGACCTGAATATTATTGTAAGTGTTAATTGGAAGACTATGAAGGTATTATGTGTTGCCAACTCTGTTAAAACAAGATAATAAATGTATAAAGGTCATGACCTGCTGGGTTCAGTGAACAATACAACTGCTTTTCTAACAGAATTTGTGGAGGTTTTGGGTACTTTGTATGAAGTTTCTTTAAAAGATTCTTCAGGAATGCAAAGATGGGCTGGCATCGCTGTCACCAAGAGCATCTTTAACAGAGATTAAAACTGGAAAAGATCTTCTGATATGCTAATCAATGAACAAACATGGCAATTTAGCATTACTAGGTCACCAGCTGTGGTGTTGACATCATTGTACAACTACACTGTAAACAAATAAAATATAAACTAGACAAAATGGCTGAGTGAGTGAGTGAGTGAGACTGGGAAGGAGATGTCCTGACAATGCCTCTGTAGCAGAAGCAGGAATGAATGCTTTTGGATAGACAGCAGCCACATCCACTACTGCAGGGACCAACTTCCTCAAGGGCAAGAAACGTCAACTTTGGAATTACAAGCATAAAAGAAGAACCTTCTTTTGACAAATGAGCATAAAGTAACAGGATGTTCACGCAGAGCAAAGCTACATAGCCATGTGTTCATGAACATGTAGCTACGTGACCCGTGTGTATGCTCAGAGCCGGCTTTGCCAGGGCGCTGGGCTGGCAGACGGGCAGCCACCCGGATACCCACAGCCCAGGGAGGAGGCAGGTCAGTCTGAGCAGCGGGACAAAGGCCAGGCTCGCAACAATCGGCCTCACGGGGTCAGGACGGCCTCTTGGGAGCGGGACGCCGATGTGATCTGGGCCACGTTTCCGCAGGGAAAGCCCAGAGGGCTGTGTAGAGACAACCCGTTCTCCGAGAGGCCGGTTGGGGCAGCGAGTTTCCCACAGCCCGCGCCGCGTCAACAGGACCCCCGGCTCTGTCTCTGGGGCCCGCAAGCATGAGGAAAAAGCACAAAAGCCTTTGAGGTCAGTTTGGTTGAGTGATTTTGGTGACAGATGGGTAAGTTGTACATCTATAGACGTAGCAGTAGCAAAATATCTGTGCCAGCAAGTTGGAATAAGAGAGAAATAGAAAGAGTGAGAAAGAGGGACAGAAACACAAACAGAGTGAGACAGACAGAAACAGACTGAGACAGAGGCAACACTACTTCAGTAGGACAGTCACTTGTTTTGAATGTTTGCATTTCCCCTATGTTTGTAAACCTTCTGACACATAGGTAGTAAAATCTGAATCACACGAGACCTTTCAATAATGTTTATACCACTAATAGTAGCTACTCTATCTGAGAATTCACAATGTACTCATTTCCCCCGTATAGATAAAAGGCAAGTCAGATGCTGTACCATTGCGGTCGCGATCCACATGCAACCACTGCGCGCCTGCGGCTAAATCACCAAGTTCAGCTCGTGAGGGTCTGGAGTCAGCAACCGACTTCCTCCCCCAAAACGCTTCCGAGCTGCATCTGTTACTCCTGTTTTCCACGTGAACACGCAAAACTCAGTTAAAGTGACTGAGGTACCGCTTCCTTCTCGGGCTACCAGCGGGTTTCTATCTATAAAGCTGCCCCACCACCACCTCCTGCCTTGGAGGGAAGGGGGGGCGTCAGAGCCCGTTTATGGAGGATTACAGCATGCCTCGCCTTTCTGCTTCTGCTGACTTGTGGCTGCTCTCACATTATCAGATTTTTATCGTACTTCCCGTCAAGGAAGACAGCCGTTATTAATAGCTGAGGCTTCAGAGCTTTCTTCCTTGTACCGATATGCCTGTGAAATAAACAAATACAGGATCACAAAAGAAATAACACATATAAATAAACTTTTATAGCTGATCGTGCGTATTCTGCAGCAGAATGCCAAAAAAGTCTTTACAGTTGTACAGTTGCCTGATTATCTCACTCTAACCAATATGATTTGGTTAGATTCACAAACAACTTAGATTCCTGACTTTTAAAATGTGACTTGTACGAAAAATAGTTTATAACAACATAAAGCCGCTGACAAATATTGTCACCAGATTTGTGTTCAAACACCAGATTTGTGGACTTAGTGCCATCTTGTGGTTAGGCAACACACTACACACACAAAATGTAACATTCATATTCATTATTCATTGTTCATATTGACATTCACATTCACATTCCTTCAGAATCTGCAACTCCGCAAGAACAAGGCAACATGTAATGAAGCTTCTCCTAAGATTTGGGACAATACTGCGTTTGAAACGCAGAAATGCTGAAGTGAGTTAACGATAATTTCAAGGAGCAATAAGTAATTTTCCAATGACGATTCTACATGTTATGAAACAGCCTTACTGCTAGGAGTTTGTATGTTTCAGGGATTCCGTACTAAATCTATTTTAAACATTCACAAAGCAGTTTGATTTCGTGTGAGCTACACTTTATAGAAAATAAAAATCAAATATTGTTTACTCTTTTCGGTTGGTAAAAATATTTATTGCTTCTTTAAGCTAATGAAGAATACGAGATAAGGTAACAGCGATTCCAGTTTAGCAGGAAACTTTTGGCTTGTCAAGGGAACCAAGCCCTATCTCGGAGGTCTAACGACACGCACCATTTAATGCCAAACCCAATCAAACACGTCTAAATCATTTGGTTAAATTAGTTACTTTAAGCCTCCATGGGAAATTTTCCAGCTGTAGCGTAAAAAAAGCAGAGCTTGGTCCAGCAATGAAGAGACTAAAACAGGTCTTGATCAGTGAGAAAAGGGTAAAAATCTTTAATTGCAATCACACAGGGTATACAACAAAGGAGTTGCCTCGAGAACAACTGAACAACTCTTACCCAGGGTCTCTAAATATACACAATTCTTATCTCGTTATCTTTATTATGGCCAAATTTGTAAATCTATCACAGGCTCCCCAGGAAAATACACCATTATCTTACAATCTGATCATTTTAATACTATTACAGTTTGTTTTCCTACCTTTGTTTCTCAGCCGGCCTCTGTTTGCTTAAAAAAAAAGTTTAACATGTTTTACTACCATATAACATGGTTTTAACATGTAATATAGTTTTGTTCCCCACGGAGAAGGATCTTTACATGATTCCTTAGGCCTCCCGGGCCTACTTAAAGTAATTAACCAGCCTCCTGGTTCTCTTAGGCCTCCCAAGCCTCTTCAGGCCTGGAGTATGTCATAACCCCCAAATTTTCTACTACCACGCATCTAGTGTTCGGGAATCCGACAGTCTCAGTCTTTAAGTCTAGGTTAAAAAGTTACTTGTCTACTCAGGCATTTTGTTGATTTTATTGCTAGTCCTGCCGGAGTCTCTGCTTGCCCTCTGCACAAGTGTACATTTTCTGCACTCATTGCATTACAAGAAGCACACCTAATGTTTTGTGATCTCCCATTCAGTTGAGCAACTAATACGACATTTGAAGCTCAAGGAGATACACGATTCCTGACTCATAAACTGCTGATCTTGCCTGTTCCACCCTGATGCCCTTCCTGTGCTCGAGTCTCACCAAGTGAACACCACTCATTGCAGCAAATGGATAGACTTTACTGTTTGTATTATTATTGTGGTGCCTGGCAGTTGGCCAGAAGAGGATGGGCCCCCCCTATCGAGTCTTGGTTCCTCTTGCTCTCAGGGAGTTTTTTCTCTCCACTGACAACCTTGGCTCGATCACTGGGGGCTTGGACTCAGACATCTATAAAGCTGCTTTGCAACAATGGTTGTTTAAAAAGCATAAATATAAATTTATATATACATTTTGTATGTATAAATACATTTTGGCTTGACAAGGCTAAATTTACATCAGCATAAGTGCCGTGAACAAATACTTGGAAACCTCTGAAATTTTGAACACAATATTAATACAGTTTTGCATGTTTTAGAGGTCTTTTATTCTGGTACCCTGCATTGTGAGATATTTTCACTCGTTTTGGTATTGGCTAAACAGCATGTTGAAGCACAAGGCATCTTAAAACTCTTCATTATTTTACTGAGAATTTCAAGCCATAGACACTCATCCTTGGAACTGGATTCAACTACATTATAAGTGTAACCTTCAAGCCAAAATCTACTACATATCAGTACATGAAAGCAACAAACAAACAAATCCTCATTACAACCCATGGTGATTAAACAGCTGCTGGTAAGACTCATATTAATAAAAGAATACAAACCAGTCTGAAATAAACAAAACATTCTTTAATCTTGTTTGGGTACAAATAGATCACTTATGATAAGCACTGCTTAGATACAAGTCAAAAATGTGACGAAACCAAGACCAAAAAAAAAAAAAACAAACAAAAAAAAAAACCTAACAAAAACACCCATACAGAACTTGTTCCACTCCATCCAAATCGTTAATTTGAGACACTCTGAAGCAGCGTGATGTTGTCTCCTTTCAACATGATCCTCCCTGTTGGAGAGAAAGAAAAAGAAAACATTATAGTACCTATGTTTCATATCAGGAAGAAATTCATTTCCATCAAAATTCAAAAACTATACATAGTTTTAAAGTCTTCTGACTTTCTTTATTACAGACTTCATAAAGTCTTGAACTACTTACCCAGGGGTTTCCTGTTCTTTGTCTTCATGTGAACTTCCTCTGCATCATCCAGAACCAAGTTCATGTACTCGTCAAAGCCCTGTATTCAGGGGGAACAAGTCAACAAATAGCACAGGTGAATCCGTCAGCTTTGCCAGGGGCTGAAGGAGGCATAATTTTTCTGCATGTTCATTTACTTCACACGAAGCGACAAAACATTAAAAGTGGGAGCTCCTATGTTGGTGAAAGAAAACCCAAAAACAAAAAACAACCAACCCCCAAACAATTTTTACACAGCAAATATCTAAGGATTTCGTTATGGCTGAGCAGATTGCATCGGTTTAGCAAAAACACTAGTATATGACCAATATACCGTCACTACTAGTAGGATACAGTGCTTGTTTCCCCCCCATTTTTTAATGCTGAGCAAATAAACCAATATGCATTAGGGAGGAGGAATTGAACTCAAAGAAGCTGTTTAAAACAGTAGCATTCAGTTTGTCACTTCATTATTTAAAGGTCAAGATAAAAATTTTCGGTGCGATTGTTATGGAAACGTCCATCATTCTAACAGTTTACATCATCAAACAGACTGAGTTTACATGCTTGTCCTGGAGGAAAGTTACTAACTCATCATCCAACTTCATCTCATCACTTGTAATACTACCAAATGTTTACTCATTCTATTATGCTTCTCGTCATGAATTTTACTGACAGCTCAGATTTTCTTTGTCCACAGTGATGCAGGACACATACCGAGTTTTCTTAGCTAAACAGACAGAAATATGGGGATGGGAGGGGAGTAACGAGAGGCAATGAAAATACAAAAAAACCAAAAAAAAACAAAAAAAAACCCATGTAATTTTTCTAACGTTTTCTCATGCACCTAACATGTACACATCAGTTTTTTTTTTCCATTACTAACAAAAGGAGAAACTCAAGGCATGAACTTCTGTCAATTACAGCTTAGCGATATTTAAATCATAATTCCTCATTAAAATACGGTGATAAAAAAAATGTCAACTCTCCCACCCCACAACACCCGTTTCCACTTGAGCTCCAGAAAGGACTTTCACTGACGTGTGTTGTGTGTGTATTATAACATTGTATAAGCATGTATAAGCCATTTTATTCAAACCTTTTAACTTGATTCAGAATCAAATAAATCAATCGCTTTATTAAAGATCATACGATGTGACATGATGGCAGGGGTTGGGGAGCAGATGTAAAATATGGACAGCGTCACATTCGTTAATAAAAAGGGCACCATTGTTGCTGTTTGGAAGCGTTTTCTGTTTGAAGGAGGACATCTACTAAAGGAGCTAAATCAAAGGATCTACTATTTATAGGCTTGGAAAGGGGAAAAATAGAGAAAAAGTCAGAGCACATTCACAGCTATTTGTATTTTTGCCAAAGTGTCACCACTCTGTCTATAAAGTTATATAGTCCCCCAGAGTACTATATATTTTTTTCCTTGTTGTATGCCAGTTATCTGCAAAGAAAATCTACATCCATTTCCTCCCCCTCAACAAAATGTCAGGATACAAATACAAACAACAGTGTATGAAAGTCAATCACTGATTCAAATCATCACTGATTTTCAGATCATTAGTTGAATCAAAGGCAGGAAAACATTAGGTGGAAGGAAAGTGGTGGGCTTCTAGAAATTAAATAAAGACACGCAGCCTTACTAACTGGACCACTGGAAAAGCATCTATACTATGTCTGCAGGTGATCGATACACCCAATTCTAAGGGGTTGAATGCGATGATACAAATATAGGACAGAAAATGTTCACTCACAATAATACAGCCTTCTATCCGCATGTTCACCTGTTCATAAAGCCAAACCTGGATGCGAGAACGCTGCAAAGAGAGAGAGAGAGAAAAGATACCTCTTCACCAAGAGCTCAAATATGATAAAGAACCATAATGTTTCTAAAACCTTCCAAATTACAACTACATGTTAAAAACGCATTGTGATTGTTACCAAATAGCAATTATATGAGCTGTAGGTGAAATGATATTTCCACATATGATGAAATAAAATTCAGAACAGTTACTGTAAATAATAGATTAGTGAAATGTAGTCACAGCATTCATAACATTTTACATAATTTCTTCCTTGAATCACTGGTTAAAGCCACACAATGATTACACTACAAAGCCCAATCAGAACGAACAATTCGAAGATGGCAATATCACATTCATGGAAAATTATTTAAAAGGCGAAGAATACTTACATTCTGCAGATATCTGAAAATAAGATTCTGACGAATTAAGTCAAGGACAGAAACATTCAACGCATGCTTAAATATAAAAGCATATATGCTAATCTAGATAACTCTTTTGTCTTACTATAGCTAGCTTTCAAAAGACAGAATGGGTAGGTTTGCTTACTAAACACTTCCTACACTCTAGCGTGGTTACTCGCTAAAGCAGTGGTACCGCGGAGCTTCTCCGTACACAGATCACAATGTCGATAAGACCGTTAGATAACTTTCAACAAGATTACTGTTGTTATTCACGTAGTTAGTTAACCTAGATAACTATGTACCGTTACCTACATCGCCAAGATCGAATAAATGAATGGGTTTCGCTAGCGTCTCAGGCCGTGAGAAGATGCTAGTTAGCTAACTAGCTACCTCATTAACCATCTTTTCCAACATGAAAGGATACAATGGGTTGCACCATAACCTTCTGCACTTTTTGCCCTTGCCCTCTGTACGCCATCGTTTTAAAATAGTAAGGACGCCTTCAGATAGTTACTTTCTCTAATAAATGTAGAACTATTTGGCGCGATAACGAATTGTTCACGTTGGTAATGCAACAATGGCTGTGTACAGGAAAAAGAATGACGTTTGAGCACTTGTTACTTCTGCAGCGCCTCTAGAGTCTGGGAGGTGAACGACTCTATTAGTACCACAACTTTAAGCGTAACCTCTGACTAACCTATGAAATGCGCTCCTATCCAGTGCAAATGTTGAACGTTTAGGTAAAGGCTAACTGTTTATTTAAATAATACCCGTAAACAAAAAAGTGTTTGGGGAGTTTTTTTATACCAAAACAGAATCACCAAACTAAACGCACTTCCAAAATGCGTTATTATTTTATATTAAAACACATCTTCAGATCGTTGAATGAAGCAGAATTGGGTTAATTGCATCCCTTTCGCTCTATGCACGTTGCCCTGTAGAAATCCTAGACCTTACGTACAGTGCATGGTGAAAATGCTTTGGGTCAGAGGGAACGTCACCACTAGTTGTGTAGATACTGATGACATTGCCAGCATTTGTGACGAAAAACGCATATCGGTTGTTGGTCAGTGTGTCAGTTCTGTTGTTGTCAAAAGGCTTTCGGTGAGTATAATAATAATCATTTGGAAGGAAATCCTGTTTAGATTTTATTAAAAAATAAAAATATGCATAGTAACGATATCAACTGGGATTTCTCTGATAAAATTAACAGGTTGGCTATAGGTACATTAATTGTACGTTTTCATTAGCTAATGCTAGAAGAGCTAAGCTAACTGAGCTAGCCAGCTCTTCTGTTGTTTTGAATCAGAAAGCTACATAGCTAGCTACCTCGTAGAATCTTACTAGATTTAGCCGAAGGACTCTTGTTAGTGAACTTAACTGGTGTTGCAAAGAATAATAATACAGTAACCAACTGTATAATTACTTGGTCAACTGTATAGTTAGCTAATATCTATGCACAACTGACGGTCATTTTCTCACTTAACCTAATTAGCTGACTGGAGTGTTTGTTATTGGCTATCTAGCTAAGGTTAAAGTTTAACTAGCTAGCCAACGTTATTCACTAGCTTGTGAGATAACACCTACCAATGAAAGTCAAATGAACCAATGAATTGGACATTATTCATTCATTCTTGAATGAAATAAAAACTGTTGCTTGCTGTTAAACAGAATGTCTGCAGCAGTAACTGGTTAACTCTTGCTGTTGGCTAACCTGTTATAGTTTTTAGAATAAAGTTATTTAGGTAGTTAGCTAAGTTAACTCGGTAACTAGCTGACTAACTTGGCCTAGATAGCCACATAACCTGAATGAGCATCAGTGGAAACCCAAAGCAGGTGTTCTTTTGTTTTGTGAGATACTGCTGTGAGCTGCTCAGTTTAGGTCATTGCGACTCTGTTAGGTTTTCATATATATGTGTCCAATTCAAAGAGTTAGCAGGGAAAGCGGTGAACATTACCAACTTAGCTAAAGACTTGCACAAATGTTGCTCCCAGAGAAATATGTAAAGGCTCTTGTGTATGTTCTGAAGCAGAACTGTACGGACTCGGGATGCTGCGTTTGCGGTGTAAGGCCAAGAATGGAACACATCTGATGCAGGGCCTAACACACCAGTCCTGCGTCCAGGAGCTGAAAGACAAGGTCGAGGAGCTGACGGGAATACCGTGTGACGTGCAGAAAATTATGGTGGGTTACCCACCCTCCAGCTTGGACCTCCGCAATGGAGATGCCCATCTTAAAGACTACCCTATACAATCAGGTGAGATCTTGTGTTGGCAGAAGGATTTTGTTTGGGGAAGGTCATTAGTTCCAACTACTCTCTGCAGATGTTAGGAATGTACCTAGGGAGACCAATAATGTATAGGCTGTGTATGTATTACTGAGAGAAAGATGGTCTGCCATGTTAATAAGACACTAAATATCTTTAGTAACCTGCAGAGATGATTACATTATTCAGTTATGCTCCAAGACAACATATGGCTAAATTGGTTTATAGCATATAATGTAGCCTTTGTCATTTTGATTTGTAATCCTGTTTCACAAATATAAACGCTGGATTGAAAAAAAATGTTATTTGCTAACATATACTTGGCAGATCTAACATCTGCAATAGCATGTGGTTACTTGGAAATGCATTTCCAGCTATGCCACAAACACAAACCTTTATTCATCCTTTCCTCTGTGTGCATCCATGCTGTTTTTAACCATTTTCTCAGGAGACACTCTGATTGTAGAGGAGGAGAAGAACAAGCCAAAAGCCCAGAATAACGCTGCTGTGTTGAAAGGCACCCTCCTGGACTCTGCCCCTCGTCTGGAGAGGCGTGTTGTGCCGGCCGACAACTCCTGCCTCTTCACCAGCGTGAACTACGTGGTGGAGGGCGGGGTGTATGACCCGGCCTGCGCCACCGAGATGCGTGGCCTCATTGCCCAGATTGTGGCCAGTGACCCGGCCGCGTACTCTGAGGCGGTGCTGGGCAAAACCAACGAGGAGTACTGTGCCTGGATCCGCCGCGATGACACCTGGGGCGGCGCTATCGAGGTGTCCATTCTCTCCAAGTTCTACCAGTGTGAGATTTGCGTAGTGGACACACAGACGGTGCGCGTGGACCGTTTCGGCGAGGATGCCGGCTACCGCAAGCGCGTGCTGCTCATCTACGACGGGATCCACTACGACCCGCTGCAGAGGGTGGTGCCCGGCTCGGACACGCCGCCCCAGACTGTCTTCTCCACGACGGACGACGTGATCCTGGCACAGGCGCTGGAGCTGGCCGGAGAGGCGCGGCGCAAGCGCCAGTACACGGATGTGAACCGCTTTACCCTGCGCTGCATGGCGTGCCAGACCGGCCTGGTGGGACAGAAAGAAGCGAGGGAGCACGCCAAGGAGACGGGCCACACCAACTTCGGTGAGGTGTAGCGGCTCGCTCCTGCCCCCACCTTGCCTCACTGCCACCTCAGCATGCGCGTTCTCCCTCCCACTCACTACATCACGGCTGTGTCCTCAGCTTTGTGCAGCTCTCTACCTCACGTGTGTTATCCTAACCCCCACCTTTTCAGTATTAATTACTTTGGTCAACACTGGGTTTTGATGTTTCTGAGGTTTAAGCATTAAATTAAATTAAATTAAATTTCATGTGTATCAGCACAGTATTGTAATTATTTTCTTTTCATGTAGCAGTTGAGTGTTTCCTAACAAAAGGAATGAGCCGCTATTCAAACCAAAACTTAAGAAATGCCTTGTGGATTTTTTTTTTGTTGCAGCACTTGTATAGCATATAGCATTATGTTGTTGTGATCCCCATTTTACAGTTATTTTGCACATTTTCAGAACTGCTGATGGCACTACATGGTCATATATGTATGTACATGTTGGAAAATTCCCACTGTAATTCCCATAATTGGGGGGGAATGGGAGTTTCGGAATTTCTCCAACAGTACTCACTGGCTCAATCACAGCTTACTTGAAGTCACATAGATCAGATGAGATATTTGAACTGCATTCTGTATTTTTAAGAAATGGCAGCTTTTCATTCTAAGTATTTGATAACTTTGAGTTATAGTTCTTGTTTGGCTTCCAAGGGTGTGGATTGTTTGTAGGACATAACAAATGGTGCTGATTGTTGACTTGTGCATACATGAAATTGCACAAGAGTTTCTTTTATTAATGGCACTGTTTTGTTTTTTGATTTTATACATCTGGCCATGCAAAACATCTTTATGCAAAGTTCTCTTAAGTGGCTATGATTTTGTGTAAACATGAGTGATGGTTGCAGTGGTGGTAATTGTTGTTCCTACAGTGGAGAATTATGTCATATTAGACATTTTTAAAATGTTTTGCAACACTGGGACAAATTACTTTTAATGACCGTAACTAATGAGTGGTTAAACTACACATAGAATGTACAGAATATATAGTTCTAATTCTGATGAACAATACCATGACACCCAAGTTCATCTGCAGTCAGGTACTGTCTATTCAATAAAATGCTTTTGTAAGTTATTTAGCATTTTACTACATATAGTACTGTGAGGGCAAAGGAAATACATTCATGTCATACAATTTTTTATTTTTTATTTTTTTTTCCTTTGGCCAGATTTGAAAATCTTAAGGTCTACCCATTTACATGTTATTAATGTGAAATTTAATCTTAATTAGTGAGTAAAAGCAAAAAAGTAAGTGGGTGTGAGAAACTGCATGCTACAATGGTTAAACCAGAAATAAAGGTCAAATTGACGCATCCTCTTGTTTGGTTCAACATACAAGAGAATACCGATAATGTTAATTGCCTGCGTTAGTTTCTGGTCTGTAACGCTAAGAGTCAATTTGCAGAAGTAACAGCAGACATTTGATCAACAGTCGTTTATGAATCAAATATGGCCCGTATTTACATTACATACACCAAGTTGTTGTGTAATAATTTCTGGGCTGTTAAACACTATTGTGTCTTCACCGTCCACATGGATTAAAACTGTTTTAAACAACCATAAATATGGGCTTTTGGCTTGAGCGGTGAGCGTCTGACGGCTATTGTAGTCAACAGCCTGATATCTTCATTTCAGGGAAACGTAACTCCGTGGGTGTGGATAACGACGTAAAAAGAATTCATTAAACAGCGCCTAGCTTTGTTGAATCCTATCGATTTCTATTGCTCAATAAACCGCCTTTGTTTCACGTCGAAACGTCAACACGCCCCGAACAGAAGCGTAAAAGATTTGTGACTGTGCAACGGATGACTGAGAAATCATTGCCCCCAGTGCGTTGGACTTATGGCACGTCTATAATCGCACCTGTTGCGGAGTAACTTGTATCCGCTCGTAGTTAAGCGTTTCTCCTTGTTAAATCGGACGACCCGCACTGGGCGATTCGTATGTTGCCCCGAAACTGGATTACTTGTGGTGCTTTATAATACAGGTAAGTTTTTGTTCATCTTTATTTTTGCGCTTCATGCGTCGCTTTCTGCACAGTAAGGTGAGCGGTATCAAATAGCTAGTCGTCTTGCATCTTTGCCCAGAGTTGCTTATTTTAGATGCTCGGTAGCAATGCTGTGATATCCTCTGCACAAAATTGGATCATATCGTATTATAACTCAAAAAAAGTTCATCAGGTCATAGAGATCTTGTGAACATTCAGTATGGACATGACCAAAGGTCACTCCTATTAAGACGAGGTAAAGGCTAACTGACGAACACAAAATTTAAGACAAATAATCACTTTTAAATAATAATAATAATAATATACTTTATTCTGGCATGTGTGACTATTTTCTTTAGTATCTTTTCTTCTTAGTCTTAGCTTAGTACTGGAGTGAATTAGGCCATCTGACGATTGTTAAGATTAAGAGGACACCAAAGCGGTTTGATGACTAACCCTCACCAAAGATAAGAGGGATGGACTTCTGTTGTTGCACAGTTCACTGGAAAGAATTTGTCAACTGTGTTGGGAGTAATGGTATAAAACATAACTGATAAACTGTGTGGAAATGGCCATCATAACCACAGTGGTTTGTATATATACTGTACTCTGGCAAAGGTTAAGTTGCAAAACATTTATGAGTTCAGGTGAACTAGTATTCATTAAGAATGATAGTGCTTTATTACACACTAAAAATAACTGATCCACTGTGTTTTGCAATCGGGTGAGACATGGTCACATACCAAATATCTGGTTTGATGCATATATTAAGTGACAGTAATTAAGCAGGACACTTAGAACATCTAGCCAAGGTGTAAACAATAAGATTAGTAAAAGTAAGTTTGCAGTAAAAACAAATGCAGCAGTTACAACAAAGGCTGTTTTTTGGCCCTGTGCGTTTGATTGTGATGTGAATATTTTACTTGAGTGTTGACTACCTGTGTCTGTAGGTCCCACTTTAAATTTGCATGACACCAAGTAAAGCTGCCCTATAGCAACAAGAAAATTAATCTTATCTTCAAACACGTCATATTAAAATATGAGGAGCTATGGGAATTTCCCCTTGGTGATGAAGTGCAGAAAGGTGAACATTTGGGGCCAGATGTTCTGTCATCAGTATCCATCCATCCATCCATCCATCACAGTGTAAAGCATATAAGACAATGCTATTGTTGATCTTGAAGTAAAGGTTTCCTGTCTGGTCCTGAACATAATTCTCACTGTAATATGTGTAAAAGTCTAACAATGTAGACTTTATGTGTAAAATAACAGGAGACACTCTGATTGTAGAGGAGGTGTCCTCCTGTTTTCTCTCCCTTGCACTCCCTTGCAACACCCTCTGACCTTTTGAATTGATCTAAACCAATACACAAACGTAATATAAGCTGGTCTGTTTTGATCAGCATGTCAAAAATATGCATACAAATATACAATATGTGTTTGTACAGACTATATACAATTTCACATTGACTTTTTTTGGTATTAGTATATAATAGAGATTTGCTTCCTTTGAACAGTTCAAGGAACAGCAGGAGTTCATGGTTGGGATGATAAGTCACAATGCCAAAAAGTGACACTCAAGATATCGTTGTCAAGGAGACCACTGGAGAGATGGACAGTGAAGAGAGCTGTCAAAGCACAGTCAGTTTCAGATTTCTTGTGACATATTCTACCCACAATGCATTGCAGTTTCTGATTAATACACTCATTCCTCACATCTCTGTAGCCAGAATGTGGTGCTAATTTTCGCATAAGAAGTCTCATTCCTGTGATGTGATGCGTGACGTGTGTCTTCCTGTGATTTGTAATGATTGTAGAGCGATGATGGTCTGCAGTATCTTTCAGCAGAGGAGAAGGCTTGTCTTATGTTCTTGGAGGAGACTATTGAATCCTTAGATACAGAGGAGGAGAGCAGTCCATCCCATGACAGAGCTGAAAGTTTTCCTGCTCCTGGAAACACAGCCACTAAAATGGCTCATCTTTCTGCTTCCATGGATCAAATGAAGCACAAAGGTGAAGTAATTTTCAGTTTAGTTTCTTATATAAAACATGTCCTTAGCAGTCATTGTGATCTAAGGGAAATATTTTTCTCTCCTTCAGATGTACCAAAGCACTGCGCTGATGTTCGAATTCTGAATTATCTGGTTCCCTCACCTGTGGCCCAGGCAAACAACAGGACAAACCCTCCTAAATTGCCACCCAAAACAGATACTGTGCACAAGTTTGAACAGCCAACCAGACAGGGTGGCATTCATGTTCCATCAGAGGTGAATGCACTAGTGACTCCTCAACCATTCACTGGTAAAAATAGAAGTGAAAGAGAGCAAGAACCACAGGAAGACCTATGTTCAGTCACCCCACGTGGACCTCTGTCCAATGCATGTATGATGCAGCTACACAAGAATATATCTGTGAGCAAAAAAACTGAATCCAAGAAGAAAAGTTCAGATGGCAGCAGAGCTCCTGAAACCTGTGTTTCCATCCAGCTGAGAGAAAGCCAGAACAACAAATCAAGACCTCCAACTGTGGCCCCCAAACCCAGAAACCTACCTTCTCACATAGCCATATTCAATCACAAGGGAACCAGCAGCCTAAACGCAGACTCTAGTGTCCATTCCTTATCTACATCACCTGGCAGTAGAGGATTGATTAAACCAGACAAAGTGAGGCTGGAGGCTTTATGCAAACTGGGCCTCCTTAAAGAGAAAGCTGAAATAAAACCAACCATCAAAGAAGAATGTCAAGCTAAAACACAAACCCCTAGAAATCTTCAACCTCCATGGAGCTCACATCCAGACTTGTCCCAGAGTAGGCCTTTTTCATTTCGTGCTTCTGCAGGGAACCAGGAGCTGGCAGGGCAGCTGAGTGAGGGCAGCGATGTTCTCCACCAACACTTCACGTCTGACCTAACCATGGCCCCCTCACAACCCCACCACACTAAGCCTGCGGAGGGTAAGACTTCTACAATAGAGAGGTCCGGAAGGGGGATGGGCAGCAACATGTCAAACTACGTGTTTTCAGACCGTCAAAGAGGCTGCAGAGCAGGTGTAACTCATGCATCTCCTGACAGGGCCCAAGTGTCTGGGCAGCTGTCCAGTACTCCTCCAGTCCCCCACAAACAGTCACATCCTTCAGGCTTAAGTGCGCTGATGGTGCCTAGTATGGGGGACAACCGACAGGAGGCCCTGAGAAAGCTGGGATTGCTGAAGAGCTGAATATTTCTCATCGTGTTTCAATAGCTGCAAAAATGATCCAAAGTACTTTTCTTTCAAACTTAGTCCTGCCTGTTTTTCCAATGTAATATATTGTGAAAGACCATCTAAAGACCATCTTTAGTCCTAAAGATTTGCTTTAAAAAATATTTGGCTTTGTTTTTTTCTCCTTTCTTGGAATTCATTTTCTTATGATTTTCTTCAAGCATCTTTCAGATTTATAGTCTACCTTTCTCTATTCCCACATGACCTCTTAAATCAAGCCTGATGTTTCTAAATTATTTAGAGTCTGAGTGAAACACATCCATTTCTGCTTTTGTTTCATAACCATCCAGTCACTGTGACTCCTGTATCCACACATGAATGGCCCCACAGTCTGCTGAACTGTGAATGTTTCTGTTCTTGATGATCCTTGGTGACCCCTGGAAGTCTTTTGGTTCACTCTCCTCTTCAGTAGATCACCTATCAGTCAAGCTCCTCATCTTACCCACTAAATGAATGTGAGCATACACAGCACTGAGTGGATTAGAAGACTATCTTACCCACACCTGACAACACACACAAAAAGCTATTGCTCATATTACATAGCCTCTCAGATTCGTTGCACATTAACCTTGGCATGAGAGTTTGTTGCTATTAGCATGCCCTGTGAATTTGCAATACAAGTTGCCATGACGGCATTGTGGTTTGTTCTGACAATGCACTAATATGTTTGAGATATTTGCATGCAATTGATTAAGTGATATTTGTTGGTTTTAGAAGTTTATAAAAAAAATGTAACATGCAAGGGTTAAAAAATTATTATGGTGAGGCTGCCTTGTGATTGTCAGATTATCTGATTACCAGAACAGGTAATCAGATGAACTCTTTAAGAGATCAATGTCCAAATAAGCAAAAAAAAAAGTGTCTCAATGTGCGACCAAAGCATTTTTTGTCAGATTTTGCTGGTGAGGTTATGTGATCGTCACATTTAACTGTGGCCTGTGGCGTGTTACTTTGGAGACTACTGAAAACCATGTGTTCACCACAGGCTTGATCAAAGGCACGCTGTGCATATGAAGTGATCTACAAGTAATGGACTCGGTATTCTTCATGCAAAAAATAGTTTGAAGATTAGTGACGGATCACTTTGAGCCAGTCGGTCCAGCAGCTCACGAAATAATGATATCATTACATGAGACAGGGATAATAGCGCAAGAGTTATCTAGAAAATATGGCGCTGTTGAAAGAGACAGACTTTATTATCCATTCCAAAAGCTATTGCTGTACCATTTTATGACCCGGCAAAGCCGTCTGAGGTAATGCCATCAGTGAATAATACTTTGGAAGCATGTTTTTAAAAAAATGTCAAAACAATGAAACTTAAAAACGTTTTTCCTTTAACAGGGCTGCAGCAATTACATGTTGATAATTTTTTGAATGACTGAAAAGTAGAAACTCCTTTCACCTAGTTGGCCACCTCTTGAATGGCTCAAACCTCCTCTCCTCTCAAACCTCCTCTTGAATGGCTATCCTTGTACAACACCTCAAACCTCCTCTTGCTTTAATGTGCTATCATTTAAATGGTTTCACAGCTTTCTGAATTTTTTTCCAGATTTTCAGTGTTTGGAAGTTGAAATTCACCAGTGTGAGTGTACGATAAATGTATTATTAAAAAGAAGTTGGTCTTTTTCATACTGTATATTTAATCATAAAAAATAAGGCATTTATTACAAATTTGAACAGGTGTATCAATTAAAGTGCAATCAATCAGCATATGTCCTCTGAAATATGCACTCACTTTATTAAGACTAGTAAAACATTAATGCATGTCCATAGTGGACTCTGATATGAGTAACTATTAAATAATGACCTCTGTCACATATTACAGTGTTACGTATTGTTTTCATCAGCTGAAAAGGAGTTGGTTAAAGTGGCTCAAAGTTATATTAAAAGAGTTAAGGACTGAGATCACGATCAACAGATAAAAAGCATACCACTTAAAATGCACATAAAAATATATATAAATATGTATAGATCATTGTTCTTGGCTGGTAAAAATCCACAAAACCATTTTATAGCCTTTATCTAGACAAGGACAATAATTTAAATCTTACATTTGCACTTACAACAGAAAACGTTCCTTAAGAGCAGCAGGAGTTTTTGTTCTAACTTTAGAAGGTGCACAAAAAGCCAGTCACGTAAAATGTAAAGACCTTCTAGAACCGGTACGCTATCAGTCAGGTCCCATCACAGGGGATGTGTGCTTTACTCTTCTTACGCTTGGCCTTGACACTGATTGGCAGGATGCCCAGGGACTCCAAGCGAAAGGGGCGGGGCAGAAGAGCCTCAGCTCCAGGGCCGCCTCCACTGCTCTGGTGAGGTGATCCGATGCCTGCTGCAGCAGAACAGCTCGGTGTATAATGAGGACCCATTACAGCCAACAGGAGAGAACCACGGCAAGCTGACCAGGCAAAAAGAGCACTTAAAGTGCTCTGCAGCATTAAGACCGAGTTTTGCTGTGTGAGAACTCTGTCGCCAAAGAACTAATCGTACCTTGTGCACTGATAATTACAAACATGTCAGCTATATTTCTGAAAAGTATATTTTGCTATGAAGTTGAAGGGGCAATGAACAAAGCAGACAAGCTCTCCCTGTGACGTTCATGTGTGTAAAAGGACATGCCAGTGAAATGACATGCTCTTTCTGACAATGAACAAACATACCACAAGTTCAAAAGCAGCACAGTTTATTACACAGTAGGGTGACGAGCAATGCAGTGAATCTGCTCAGCAGAGCTGCTGGAAGATTCTGCTCTTACCGAGGCTCTTCTTAGATTCTCCAGCCAAAAGGTGAATGGGCCTTTTCACCCGGAAGTAGTTGCTGGCAATGTTTTCACTGTCGCTACGGTTCAGCATCTCCTTGTATCGGTCCTCCTCTTCCTCCTCCTCCTGCACGGGTAACACACTGTAGTCACCTGCAAGGCTGTGATTCACAGCTCCTATTCATATAATCACTCCTATATATATATATATATATATAATAGGATTCGCAGCTTCTATTATAGTCCACCAGTCACATGGTACAAATAAGTCGAACAATTCTGACATGAACCACACTTACACAACACTTCCACTAAAATTACTTTCTTACATGTGCAAGTATTTAAACAGAATGTTGCTGCTGTTGTCGTGTCTTTGTGTAAAACGGATCTGGATATTTGGATTGTATTTGTCTGGGAGAGAATCTGTGTGAGATTGAGTACCGTGAAGAGCTCCACATGGTCCGAGGCAGAGTTCCTGCGGCCTGTGAGCCTGGATACGCTGCTCACTGCAGTGGGAGGCACTGCTGAAAACAAGAACCCCCCTCCTCCTCTATCACTTACTTACAGCCAAAATCACACCTTCACACAGCACTAATATATCACTAAATCACAAGAAACAAATGCATCACTAACAGCCAAAATGAGAAGCTGTGTCACACCCACACTTCCCAAACAAATACTTATAAACCGACGCTTATGTTGCACCACTGCGGCACTGTTCTCTCTCAGTTTTATTCCAAAGATAATTCTTGACAAACACAATAGCCAGTTACATTCAAACATCGTTCATGTCTGGAGTGGAGTTAGGCGCCGATCTCACCTGCAGGGAGCGCAGTTTTCTGAACCAGCACCTCTGGCAACCTCCACACGCCGCCCTCCTCATCCCAGACAGCCTCCTTCCGCACGCGGTCCAAGTTGCTGTAGTTGCAGTCCCTGCGCACCAGGGGCACCATACGTTCCAGGATACTGAGCAGGAGCTGCATGTCTCGCTCCAGACGCCGAATGGTAACCAGGTAGTCATCGCGCTCGGTCGCAAACTCTGCCTGCAGGTCGCGGATCTCCAACCTGGCAGCCTTAAGCTGTTGCATGCAAGAAGGAAAAACAGGTCAGCCCTAACTGGGACTCCAAACGGAGTCCGGGTAATTCTTATGTGAATTTGGCTCTAATACAGGATCATAATGAGCATCTTTACTGTTTAAAAAGTTTAAAATGATGGCTAAAAAAGTGTTATATGCACAAAATCATGCAAATTTTCTCATTCATTGTCAGCAAAGCAAGGATTTCCATCATTCCTTCAAGACTGACTGAGAACTCAAACACATGACCCACAACGGTACATTTTCAATAGTGAAGATCCACCTTTCCCTGTGTGCTCTCCAGAAGTTTGCTCTTAGCGTGGACCTCCTCCTGGATGGAGTCGTAAACGTTGAGCAGCACATTCTCGCCGTCCTCGCTCTCCTGGCTCAGGGCATCGATGAGCTGCTTCTTCCTCTGGTTCGCCAGAGTCTTCCTCTGCCTGCGACGCTGCCTCAGCTCCTCATTCCGCACCTGCTCTCCACCCACGAACTCTTGCTCCAGCTGTTGGAGCCTGGAGGAGCAATCAAACAGCCCCCATCTATAGCTTCATGCTCTTCATTATCACAGATGATACAAGCAATTACTAATTGTAAAACTTTTCAAAAGATTATTTTTAAACTAGATTTGTAGCTTTTTAAAAAATGTATTAGTTTTTTTTTTTTCATAGACCTTATATCTGTCTATATTGTGAAATATTTACATATATTTACACTGCATTTTATCAATTGTTGTTTTCTGAGAGATCACCCTGTTGTTCAGCGAGTGAGTCACCTCACCTCTCCAAAACATGTGCCTGGTCCACTGGAGCTGGTGTGGAAGCAGCCACAGGAGCCTCTGACATAAGATGCTCTGGCCCGGGCTCTCCGCTGACACTGCACCCGTGAGACCATTCATCCTCCTAAGAGAAATGTTATGCACGTTTGGGACTTCCCCCTAACATCCCAGGTCTACAGACAAGTCTGCTAAACATGACCTGCTACGAGCAGAGAACATGCTTCTCCCTACCTTGAATGAGTCCTGTGTGAGGTCCTCAAGCTCTGATGAGGCCCCACGCGTCTGCTCTGTGCCTGCTGGGAACGGCGCCAAACATAGCAACGCATTGCTGAATGTTAACAATGGAAAGCAGCAGTCTTCATAGCATCAGCCAGACCTGTATCATCAAATCTTTTGCTATGAACACATTTCAGCTGTATTGAACATCAGACATGGAGCATTTTCTCATTAGTCGTTCAAAACGACAGGTCTGTGGTGTACTGGTATGTGTCACTGTGTAACGCTACCAGTCTTATCTGCTCGGCCGGCACGGGGCCTCTCCACACTGGACAGCTTGGTTTCATAGGATGCTCTTAAAGATTTGATGTCCTCCTGAAGCTTGGCTCTGGACTCCTGCTCTGCACTGTACTCTGCCTGCAACCTGGCGAGTTTCACCTCATAATCCTGCACAGATGGACAAACCACTAAAGTCCACAAACGGAGCCTGGAGCTGTGAGAGAATTGTGGTCCAAAGCAGAGTTTCTTCCTGCTCTGAGGATATATAATGACAGGCTATAATGGAAAGAGATTACCTAGACATTATTTAGCTGGTAGTGGGAGCCTCTTCACTGTTTCAATCTCCCACCCACCTGTTTAATTTTCTCCTTCTCAGCATCAACCTCCACAGTACTGCTCTGTGGCCTGGGCCTGTTGACTGGACTCCCTTCTGGTCTGTGACCTGCTAAAAGAGCTGATTGGGCATAAAAGAAACATTTATCATGTACTCTTCTTTCTTTAGAAGAAACATGAAGAAAATTTCACCAAAGATGCTAGTTAACTAGATAATGTAACCATTAACGGTATTAACATGCCATTAACGGTATGTCTCTTTAAATGTAAACATTGGAATGTTGGTGAAAACGTCTGTTCATGGTGCTTATTATTTTTCCAAGGTAGGCCCTCAGACACGTGCGTTAACTAAAAAGAAACCTGCGCTGGGATGAATCTACTTTCAAAAGAAAGATCACTTAGTAGGACTATCCTACTCAGGCAAGCATCATTTTGATCGCCGACGCAATATATCCTCATTTCCTAAATGATTAACAGGCTGTGGGTCCTGTCGCAACATTTGCGCTGGACTACTATTGCACGAAACAGACTTGACGCTTAACTCGATGGAGTTAGAATTTGATAGCTAGTAAGTTTACAGATAGTGAGCAGGGTAAGGATCATAGGTTCTTGTTCAGTAGCTCTTACAGTTGATGCTGGTGTTGCCCAGCTGGCCAGAGATGAGCGCTCGCAACTGCCTGATCTCCTCACGGTACTCGCGTAGGAGCGCGTCCTTTGGGTCTTCGTTGATGCGTGGAACATTCCGGATGCTTTTGGCACGATTGGCATAGCGCAGTGTGCTCAGACTCTCCTCATAGTTGTTGTCGGCAGGAGAGAGGCAGGCCACCATGAGCGTACGCGTGTTGCCGCCCAGCGAGTCCTGCAGAAGTCGCGTCAGCTTGGAGTCGCGGTACGGGATGTGTCTCGACCGGCCGTCCACCAGCGCCGAGATGACGTTGCCCAGGGCGGATAGGGACAGGTTGATCTTCGTGGCTTCCTGAAGTCTGTCACCCGTGGCACCAGTCTTGGACTGCCGCTCACTCCCAGCGAGGTCAACGAGGTTGAGCTTCCCGGCTCGTAAGTGGTCTTCACCATCCACATCTGGGTTTTTCAGACAAGGATTCATGAATTTCATTCTGATGGTCCAACCAGAGGTAAACTAAATGTTAATCACTGTCTCTAATGGTAATCATTTCATGATCGAAACATTTCAAATGGGGAATTTTTTCTTTAGGGTAGGGGTATTAGATTCCAGTCCTGGAGGGGTGGAAGCCAGAGTTTAGGGTTTGCTCTGCTCAGACACACTATGCACCTAATTCAATTTGTCAATCAATTGCCAGGTTTAGTAAGTGTGTCTGAGCAGAGTAATCACCAAACTGTGCTGGACTCTGACCCTCTGCTCCAGGACTGGATTCTGACATCCCTGCTTTAGGGAAATAACGCTCCATGACTGGTATATATGTGTGTTGAGAGAAAGTGAGAGAGAGAGAGAGAGAGAGAGAGAGAGAGAGAGAGAGAGACAGTGAGGAGATCGATTCCACCTGTGTTGAAGATCTCCAGGTGAATAGTGAATATAGAATGGGAGCGTGATGAATCTTTGTTCATGAGGGTGTATCCCACAGAGCGATTCTTCCAGCCCAGCTCCATGATCCGTTCACATTCCCCCACGCTGTGCACAGTGTGCATGGAGAGGTCTCGCACGTAGATGCCTCGCTCCGGGTGTTCCTTCAGCTGCTCCGCACACAAACATGTATGTTATATGCACCCAACCTTCCCAGGAAACTCCTTTCTTCATACAACAAATGCCAACATGCCTCCAGCTTCTGTTTGGTGTCTCTCCCCAACAGGTCTCTGATTTCTTCCTTGTAGATCTCAAGGTACGAGGCCCGCACAAGGAACTTGGTATTTTCTGCACACTTTAACAAATACACCATTACTTAAACCTTATCTGTACACACATTGCTCATTATCATCATTTGATGCAAATAAACTACATTATTAGTCTCCACACAGTAAGAATATTTTATACACAAAGCCTCTTTTATAAAGGGTTCTCAGAACCGTTCCTGTAATTTTATTCCAGCTCTGATATTCCTGATCAAACTCATCAAGAGCTCTCAGAAAGGTAAGCTTCATGCATGCAATCTCCAGAACTGCAAATAAGCTTCTTATAAGCAGGTGTGTTTTTCACACATCCCTCAAGTCCTAAAGGCAAGACACAATGGCACTTCCATTATCCTCATCAACCTGAAGAGCCTCACCTGGATGGTCTCGAAAATGTGCTCAAAAGCTCTTGGTATGACCCCTCTCTGTGCTGGGGGATCAATCACACCCTGCATGGTAAATGACTTGCCACTGCCAGTCTGTCCATAGGCAAATATTGTCCCATTGTATCCCTCCGTTACCCCCTGTTGTTAAAGCAGAAGAAATAACAACAAAAAAAAAAGGTTGAATTAATAAAATATTTTTCACCACACATACATAAGGGTCATGGAATCACATCCTGCTAAACTTGTTCCTTCACTGTGAATGTGTGCGTGTTCCTTTGTCATGTAATTTTATCTTGATCCTACAATTTAGCGGAGAGTTCCTATCTTCGTCAGATTAACTACCTGTGCGACGGTATTCTGTTCCAGATAAGGCGATGAAGAGAAGTGCATTAATTAAAAGTCACGGTCACTGAAGGAGTATACCCATTCTCCCATCAAAAACAACAACAAACAAACAAACAAACACAAAAAACACTTGAGAAGCGTTACCTCAACCAGAGGATATGCGATCTCGTTGTACATCTGCTCAGTATGCTGATTGATGAAGTAAGCCCCATCAAACGTAAACTGTTTAGGGGGCTCCTCGGCGGTTCCTGGTTTCTCAATAAAACACTGGCAGCGACTGGTATCGACTGATACCACGATCTTACAATTAAGCGACTTCTCTCTGTCATTCAGAGGCCGGCACCTCACAACAACTTTCACCGACTCCGATGCCATCTTGGGAACGCAGGAACGCTCAGTTCACGCTACCTGGTAATTTGATATTGGGTTAATCTGTAATGACATTAAGATGATATAATTTATCCAGATATTTTCATACATTTTAACTGCAAGGAGAGTTTCTAATTAAATACTCTGTTCGAGAGAAAACAACCAAATGGTTTACATTGGCCTCCTACTTTTAACGGTGTATTGTTAGAAAAAAACGGTTCCGTCAAAAATCTGGTTTATGTTAACGAAAGCCGCAAAGAGTTAATACTTTTTTCCACATCTGCTTTGCGTCTGCTAGCATGAGCTAGTTTATAAAACTAGGGTTAGTCGATACTGAGTCTCGCAAGCTTGCAACTTGTACGTTCATTATTCATGCTAAAGAACAGATATACCACAGGCATCTTACATAAGCGGTCATCACTCAGAGGTCTATAAAGGTATTCCAAGGTTGTGATGTCTGCTTCAAAATCGAGGTTAAAGCAGCCGTATCAACTCACTAACAACCACAGCGTCCCCGGCCATGGCATTTTCCGTTGCCTGGCAACCTAAAAATACGCTTTTTCGGGCTGTCGTTTTATCGCTGATCCGGGGTCTAGCGCCTCTATCGACCGTCGTTACCACGTTACAAGAAAAGTAAGAATAAATGTCCTCAGAGAAGCAAACGTCTACAGCTAAACTGGTTACAAACTGAAATTCACATCGCCATCAAACGCCAACGCCTTTTGATAAAGAGGGGAAAGAAATATGGACCACACAGGGTTGGCGTAAAAATCATTTATATAAAAGTAGATTATGATCATGATCTAATGTGCTAACTAAAACTACAAACTCCATTTGTTAAAGTGCTTCAGTAATTTACATATAAAAAGCCTGGTGGTGATCAGAAAAGACATGTAGGTACTAAAGGCTTACACTGCTCTTACATCATACTGCAATAATCAACTTCAGACAGAGCAGATCATATTGTTTTTCTCTACACCTCTCAGAAACTTGCACAGACTTGTACAGACAGTAGTTGAATTCCTGATGTGTGAATGAACCTTAAAATAATGCTGCAGAACACATAAAAGCGTCATCACAGTAGCTGTGAACAATACGGCTTAAAAAAGTTTGACTATTCATGACTTTACACAGGACACAAAACATAACTGGATTATCAGCCTGTTAAACTCCACTAACAGGGATTTGTTCAGTTAAAAAAGTAACAAAGCCTTGATTACTGAGGGGGAAACATAACTAATCCACAAAACAACCAGTGTTGTGCTTCAAGTGCTCATCAGAGGACAAAAGAACAGAACATTAGTGTTCATATCTAAAGGGTGTGGGTAAAAGTGTCACAAGGAGAAAAGAAAGTGAAAGAAGTCCGTTTCAGTCAGGAGTCTACAGCAGAGGGAAAAAAACAGAAGTAAAACTTTTAAGATGATTTAAACCCAGCGTTGGTTTGTAGTGTTTTGTTTGACCCCTTGTGGCAAGTGCACAGTTTGGGCCTCGCACATATTCTCATCCCATTCGTAGCAGTGATTAACACGAGCGCAGCTCAGCAGGTACTGCAGCTCCCCGCAGAACTCTGTGTAGTGCTCGATTAAAGCCGCCACACTCTCAAACTTGATGTGGCACGTCTGTGGAGAGAAGGAACAAGAAAGTGGGAACACCACATAGCTACCAGATCCAGATGAAGACATGTATTCCAGATGAGAAGGAAGGAAAAAAAAACACAAAAAAAAAAAAAAAAAAAAAACCCACACATAAAAATAGACATATCTGAAGATTTATTCCAGGTGAATAACTGCAGTGTACTGTAGTAGGATAGTATAGCTATTTAAAAATGCAGACAGGTACACAAGGTTTCCTGCACAGCTGACGAAGGATCTCTGTTCGTTGAAAACCTTGTGTACTTTGCTACATTTTTTAAATATCTGTACTGCACATGTGCTTGTGTCCGAGGCAAACTGAACAAACTGAAGGTGAAAGGCAGATCCTGAAAGCTCAGCTCACCTCAAGGAAATATTTGCCCTTGGAGGCTTTAATAGCCAAATTGACGAGGCCAGAGGGGGAGCGTATAAGAAGGGCCTCAGTGTTGGGCTTCTTGGGGTGGGGATGCAGCAGGAACGAGCCAAGAACGTCCTCCACAAGCAGTGTAGAACTGCTGTCACTGCAACATCAAAGCAAATTCCCAAATCACTAAACATGAACACCTGCACAATTCTGGTGGTGTTGTGTTAAGACAGTCCTGATGTAGGCATCACTGGTGCCATCGTAAGCAGGAACCACAAACCATGTGTACAGTGTACACTGCCCTCTACAGTGTTCATTTCTTTTCCGATACTTTCAAACCTTATGAAATATAAATTTTTATAGTCTGATATTGATTGAATATCACCATAACCTGGCATGTAAGCCAAGTTAGAGAATAAAATAGAATCATTACACAATTGATAAACCTTCACCAACAGTCTAAATTACATCAGATTACAATAAACAGGGCATGGACACTTTGTGGAGAGAAAGTTATAATATATGGTGGTATCTTTAAGACCTATGGACCCTTCATAGGCATCCTTTATTCCATCAAACACTTATACCCTCATTTCATCACATAAAGTATATATTGTGTGTCGATGCTTCACCTAGAGACTCCAGCCCAGCTCCACACGGCGCGAGCCAATGCTTCTTCGGTTTCGGCCAAGCTTGGAGCTCGCACCCTGCACACTGGCACACTGCCCTGCCCCTTGTCTGACACAGCCATTCACGCACACACACACACACACACACACACAGAATCTTATTTTAAATTTAAAAGATTTTACTTTAGCAAAATGAGATTCTTTTCCAATTCTCTGTACTTATCAACTCTGAAAAAGCATATAAACAGTCTGCAATCTGGTAAATAAAAGCGAAGCAAAAAAAAGAGCAACTAGGCAAGTAGTGTATTGCATTAAAGTGGAAATCATCTGAATTAGACACCTGTGAGGAAACAAATGATGTCTGTGTATCCCAGTGCTTTGATTGGCTTTCAACCCATTACCAACCCACTGTGCTACAATGAATAGTAGCTAGACAGGCTGTATTACCTAAGGAATCCTTTCACTTTTGACAGTGTTCTTTGAACACCCGTCCCACCTTTAGGAGCACTCAGCCGATCCTGCAGGTGGCGCTGTTTTATGGGCGTCCAAGTGAAGGAGCGATAAGCCCCCGAACGCAGCACTTTGTCTCTCATGGCCTTCTTGCGTACAAGTGTAGGTGATATTGGGAAGACGTCGTCCGGGCTGCTAACAACCTCAGTGGTGGGATTAGGGGAGACCTAAATCACAAGCTCCATCATGAATCTCATTATAAACATCGCCAAACCCATAACTTCATGTCTCAAGCACAGAAAAAACATTAAATACTGCAGTACTAAATAAGTTATGAAAAAAAAAACACGGTTCCAAATAACAGTGCTGCAGTAGTTGATGAAGACCAAAGCCAGTGATTGGCCAGGCATGTCAGATTAATGTATCAATCAAGTCAGTTAGACACTCTATAACAGATTTTTTGCTAAATTCATGAAGACAGTTTGTTTGTTGTAGAGAGCAAAGTACTTATTTTTTTTCTAAATGTTTGACCTTTGGCTCGTGGAGCAGAAGGCCCTGGTTAGGTGCCCGGCGAAAGGACACAAGAGCGCTGACGCTGAGCGGAAAGCCATGGTTGAGTATGGAGGGTACGCGCGTGGGTTTCCTCACAGAGAAATCCACCTGCGCATCTTCTGGATGCTTCTCCAGATAAAATAGCTGGAAGCAGCGGCACAGCAGCAGGTTTAGGAACTGGGCCTTGGACAGAGAACAGACACACACACAAACACATGAGTACACCCACAGCACATTATATTTAGCCAGCATGTAAAGATGAGGAGCCTAGTTGCAATGGAGACGTACTGCTCTTGCATGCCGAGCCTTGAAGAGGTGACAGTAGAGCTGGGCGTCGCTACTGCCAGGGTTGTGGGCGATAAAAGCAAACTGGGCATCGGAAGGACGAGCAATCGAGAGGGAAACTCTGCGCAGGGCATGGGCCATCAGAAGATTCTGAACAGACTCAGGATATCAGGACGCACCTTGACCAACACAGAAACGTTTACAACAGCAGCAAGAGAGCTTACCGTCTCATCCTCATTATACACCTTCACCCCTTTGATGGAGAATTTCAGGGAGACGGATCGCCTTCGTTTGGAGTTCTACACAGATTAGTGGAACACAGTGTGATTGAATAAGTGCGCGCGCACACACCCCCCCAGAGTGTGTGACCATAGGATTAACTTCTATAACCAGTGCGTGTGCCTGTTGCACTGGAATTACCTTGAGAGATTTCAGCTGCACATACAGTTGTTGCATCTGCTCATCCAAACAACAGTCATCAACAGGAAATGAACCAATGTACTACAGAAAAGAATCCAGAATTCATGGCTGTTCTGATGACAAAAGCACTGACTCAATGTGTTAAAGGACATGAATGTAAGCACACGCACAAAAAAATATAAAATAAAAAAATATTATAGGGAAACTAAAACCTTGCTGTGCGATATAAACTGGTATTTTGTCCAAACTTTACCTCAGCTGACCTCGTGACAGTCCCATCCGCTGTTGCTGATGTCTCGCCCATGTTGGTAAATTGACCTGTTGGCTTGAGGCTTGGTGATGCTGTCATAATAAGGACAACAAATAAGGACGTCATCCAACCACCGAGGAAATCACATCCTTCTTACAGCATTTGACTTTGTTTTAGTTAAAGAAGTCGAAACGTAAAACTCGGTAAAAGAAAGTAATCGGAATCAGAACCTACTGAATATGGTTTAGCGCAACTGAGTATTTCTTAAAATCATTATTACGATAAACATGTATTTTAATTTCATTATAGTTTGAGACATTTACCATATACTCCACTGTTATTTAGAAAATGGAGACATCTAGCTCTACATGTTTTGCTTTTAACATTTAAAAACACAGATTTGCAGTGCGACACTCAAACCTTAGCAGTTTTAAAATAGGTCTACAGTTGTGTATGTTCTTTCATACTTTTAAGTGTTTTTTACTTTTACATATATAGTAAAATAGGCTTTAATTGTAGTTATTATCTGGAAGTTTGAGAACGTCCCCGCAATAATTCTGAACGCGTAACTCCACAGGAGCTCGTGCGTGAATCGTACACGATCATTTTCTTCGACAAGTAAAAATTAAAATCAGATAGTAGCCTACATAATTACTTTTTTCCTAAACTGACCGACACGCATCAGGAATCGTCCTAAAGTCAAAGACAATTTCAAACCCCCTCCAAACCTGGAAGCCTTAGCTTTCAGTCGGAGTGTAACATGCTAAATTCTTAGTAAACCAGGGCAGATGGTTAATTTCTCAAACGCAGTGTCGTGAACCCCGCCGTCCATACTTCAGCGCGGGGTACCGTATCACGTTTAAGTACTACAAAAGGAAAGCACACATAAACTGCTTCTAAGTTACTTTTACCGTCAATAAAACAAACTAAACAAAACCACTTACAATCAATAACTCAGTCCTACCAACAAGACATTCAACAGGGCGTCCGAAGCTCGCAGCTGAGCCACCCACCTGATTGCAAAGGTCTGACTAACTCACCTTATCGCTTTAGGCCCGCCCCCTTACCTCCCGTACCGACCCTTAAAAATGACCGCCATACTCCCTTTTACCAGGGGAAAAACAAACCAAACATTACACTAACCTTGGGTCATCATAGGAATGCTCTGGAAAATCCCAGTTTCCCAGCAGCTGGAAACGTGAGAAGGCGACGCAGCGACCCATTAAACCGTAACCAACAGATTTAAATAAAATGTACCCCGACTTAACTAAAGCGATTACTCCCAAGATGCTGGCTGAATGTCCGACATGCTGTGACAAGTTGAATAATGTCCGATCAGGTGCTGGGTTGAGAGCTTTTCAGAACATTTCCATGAGCGACCCCCTGAATCACCCTCCACCATTCAAACTCAAAGTAAAAATCACACCGGTACATTTAATCCAAACGCTGGCTCAGCACCCGTAACAATATGTATTTCTGCTAAGGCGATTTCCTTATTTTGGCTGAACATTTGGTTGTACACTGCCCATGAGAACAAAACGTAAAAGACAAGCTTTTGGAGTACAAATATAGTCACTTTATTAAGGACTACAGAAAAGCATATCAGTTACATACATGCAGGTCACGTGTAGTGCTCATCAAATTAAATCTAATTCCCTGACTATACTCTTGGTTACTTGTGTCGTTGACAAGTCTCCCTTTTACTTTTGGGGGGCGGTTGTCCTTGTTTTTACTTTAACTGCACAAAAATGATTGTTTAAAACACCCACCTTCATATTATTAGGAGTAAACAAAGGCAAAAAAAAGAGAGAGAAAACCTTGCTCTCCTGCATGAACGGCCCATCGGCATTTATTGGCCAATTCAGACAGACTGTCTGCAAAAACTAGGCATGGTAATCAATAACATTATCTACCACCTTCAATTTAACACACAAAAGAGCTGACCAAGTCACTGCTATTTTGTTACATTTCTAAGTAATTTCACAACATGACATAAGTCTTCTTTAAGAAATATTTATAATGTGAACACTGCAGTGGAGTTCTCAAACACTTTGAAATATGAACCTGAATGACAGCAGACTATAACTGAAATTTAGGGTCTCTATACAAAGACAACTGAGTTAAAAATCATCTCTTTACAAAGTGCAGAGAGATTATGATGGCACCATCTAATAACAGATTTCTAAAGGATGCATCCAAAACAATGCAAACAAAAGCATTTCAGCACTCAACACCTTCGTCATAAAAAACAAACAAACAAGATAACCTAAAAATGCCTCTGAACACTACAGTAGACTGTAAGGGGAAAATCGTTAGATTTTCATCTAATGGGAGGTTCCAAGAATGGGAGAACAACGAAGCTAATAAAATAAAACACCCGAACACAAAATCTCAAAGCACTGCAGTTTGAGGAGCTACAGACGACCCTAGACCCGCCGATGGCCGCAGGCTCATTTCTTAGCCCGGAGAGACTTTCGAGATGCAGTCTTAGATTTTACGGCAGGCGGTGCGGCCTGTTTCTTAGCCGCTGACTTCTTTGGTGGCGGTCGCTTGGATACCCTGCTCGTCATCTTTTTGACGACAGGAGTTTTGGGCGTGCGGGCAGGAGCGGCCTTCTTGACGGGCGTGGCTTTAGCAGGAGCGGCTTTCTTGAGGGGCGGAGCTTTAGCAGGTGGAGATGCCTTTCTGGAAGGCGCTGCTTTAGCAGGGGCAGCAGGAGCCCTCCTGGACGATGTGGCAGGCTTCTTAGCTGGGGCAGGCTTCCTACTACTGGCCTTGGCTTTCTTTCTGGGTGGTGGCTGACGGCCTTTTGACGCAGGCCTTTTCTGAGCTCTGTGTAGAAAGAAAAAAAAAAAAAAAGTGAAATTATGATCTTTTTAAAGAAGAACAATGTCCTCTCCTAGGCCTTAATTTTTGTAATAATGACAAATTTCATTTGAGCTGCTGAATCAAAATGTTTCTATGTTATTTCTGCATATGTACATGCTGCCATCACTATAAAAAAAAAGCAGTAACTTTGCAGGTGAACCTAGGCACCATTTCTCCGACCTCTTAGGAGGAGGAGGAGGTGGTTCCTCCTCCTCAGAGTCTTCCTCTTCCTCCTCCTCTGACTCTGACTCTGACTCGCTGTCAGATGTCTGGGTTCTCCTCTTCTGCTGCTGGAGCTTTTTTTCCTCCTTCTGTTTGAGTTTTTCCATCATTTCTGGAATCAGCACCCCTGGACTACGAAGGAACATAAAGGCAGTTATCACATACAGTGTCAACATGCCTGCACAAATACACTCCTCCCCAATGTGTTTTCAGAATTTTGCAACTGCATAAAAGGACTGTGTGCCATTTTAGTCCAGTTAACAGAGTAACTGAGTCACATATTCATTACTCACGGACCAGAAACCTTGTTGCTGCATCATTCACAGAGGCTAAAGTAGCTCAGCTAGTAAAGTTAGCTGAGCTATTGGAGCTGGCGTAGTGAGGTTAGCAGAGACGGTAGTGAGAGCATACCTGGGGTAATAAGGATAACTGAGCTGGTAGGTCCCACTGAGTCCATGACCAGTGATCTGCTCCATCCAGCCCATCATCTTACACTTCTGCAGGGTTCTCTTCAGGTTTGCCACTACAGAGAGAGTTGTCAATACGGCCCTTACAGACTTACAGCTGTAAATGAGATGGGGAAGCAAGGCAGGTGAGGAGCTCACAGAGAAGATAGATGTTCTGGTCCTTGTGGCTCTCCACGAGGAACTTGCGCAAAGTGCTAATACTACAACACTTGGGCTCATTCATGGCGGTGATGGCCGCTACAATCGCGTCCTCCAGAAGCCCTCCACCCAGGAGCACCTTATTCCCAGACTTCTTCAGCTGGTAGAACAGAAGAGGCAAAACCAACCTCAGATGTGACGTCGTAGGTTAGTCACATTTGCTCGTAAATAGTTATAAACAGTACAGTTATATATACTATAGTTATAATATATATATTACTATATATATAATAGTTATAATAACAGTACAGAATGTCAGTTAAAGAGGGCAGGAACAGAATCGAAAAATAAACATGCTCATCTATGTCAGCTGAGCCACAGAAACCACACAACACATTTCTGTAGTCCAGGTGTTGTAATATCCAGATATGTGATAACAGTCCAGTTCTGCTTTGAAACAAGCAAATATCTGACAATTGGCAACTACGAAATTAAATATGGTGTAGGTGTCGTACAGGAAGGGGCTCAGTCACGGTTAACTCTAGCATTTCTCATGTGATCTATACTACCATAGTAACAAGGACCTTTTCTGGATTAACCCTTATATCAACAGTAGTTAAAGTCTCTATTAGCTGCAGGTTATCATGCTACTGAATCAGGTTCTCCTTATGCCCCAACTGTTGCCATGGTAATTTAGCATCAGCCCATGAGGTGCCCAGTGAAGATATTAATTCCAAGGAGACATGACAACAGTTTTCCATGACCAGACAAATCTGAAAGCTCTTAAAGCACTTCACAATCACCAGAAAAGACTCTATAAAAAGGCTCCAGACATCATAAGATGAGCAAGAATCAACATGGCTTGAAAGGGAAAGAACCTGGAATGTTCCAGAGGCTCCCTTCCCTGTGATTTGCTCCAGGTAGCCCTTCTCCACAGCTCTCTGCAGGCAGTTTTTCAGCACGTCTGGCCTGAGGGGCAAACAGAAACACGTGACAGTCAAACTCTGGGTGCCTTTCCGGCCACTTCGACCTGTGGAGGATAAGGGGGTAGGTGTGACTTCTCCTGACCTGTTCTCTACGTTGAGCTGGGGGAAGTGTTGCTCCAGGTACTTCTTGATGAGGATGTAGGAGGCCTCTTTGGGCTCGCAGAGACGCGTCATTATCAGCGGCAGAGCCTCACCCAGCGTCCCTTTCACCCCCGCCGTGACCGAGGGCTTCTGCCAACCAACCATCACCAGGACAAATGGTCGCCATAACAGCAACAACTCAACAACAATTGACGGTCTATAGCCAATCTCACTCAACATAGCCCATTAGCTCGCCAGCAAAATACCATGGCAACCCTGTCTGAACATGTAAATGAGCCACGTAGATAAAGAATTAAAGAACAAACGAGGCAATACTCAGTCACCGTCAGAGTGATGCAAGTGGTGTTTTTGCTTTACCTTGGAGTTGGTAGGTACCTTCCCAATTGTAAAACTTCCAGAGAAACCTTTGCCTTTAAGCTGTAAGGGAAATCGACAAAAACTACTTTGATTCACGTCCTCAAAAATTTTCCTGAAGTTATTCAGTGCTATAATTAATATTGTGATTTTGAACAACGTGTTTATTTGTATTGATTCGTCTTGCTGACTGCCGTCGCTTGTTATAGGTTGTGTTTATGCGGAGCAATCTCGTTTTTATATGAGATAGACAAGAGTGCATGTACACCAACTATGTGGACACACCGTTTCCATAGTGGAGTACTTCTACATAAAAAGCCCGAGAGGTCACCTGCTTCACAGCTCCTTTGTCTACCAGCCGCTTCAGCGCTCTCTTATAGAGGCTTTTTGTTCTTTTATCTATTTCCATAGTGGAGTACTTCTTCGTTATGTATTTCATAATTGTGAAGACAGAGGCACCAGATCGATCCTTGCAGTTCTGAAAAACAGAAACAATTTTGTGAGATTGCTAAAGAAATTTACATACGTTACATTAAGAAAGAAATTCCATATGTAGTTAATGGGCATTATAGTTTTCCATGATAAAATAGTGGGTACACTCATACATCGCCCTAAGCTAAACCACGAACTAGTGAGTCGGCTGCTGATTGAAAATACTGTCTAAATAAAGTGTAAAGTTACCTGAATAGCATCCAGGAGGACCTCTTCAACTCTGGGCTGAGAGAGAGATACAGTTTTTGGGGTGACGGCAAGTTTGCTGGCCGACATGGTGGCCCACGCGGGGATCGTCCGCTTCATCTTCTTGCCCTTATCTTCAGTCCCTTCCCTGCAATGGAATAACTTCAGAGTCAGGAAGACACGCATCCAGGACCTACAAAAATCGCTCCACTTTCATGCCTCTGACATTTTATTCGACTTTCTGATTGGCATGGTTTCACTGAGAAACAGCCTAACTTTGTTTCCCGAGCCAGACAAGAAAAACAAAGCGCTTTGGAGTTGCTCTCGTAAGTGGTGAAGCTCTGGCTCCTGATTCTAGATCCTTCACCCAGAATCACAGGATTAATTGCTCACTCTTTTTTGATGATGTCCTTCTTTTTCTTCTTTTTGCCCTGCTCCTCTGCTCCGCTACTCTCTGATTTCTCCCCTTCAGTGGGTTTCTCCCCATCTTCTCCCACCTTTTTGCCCTCTGTGGCAGTATCGGCAGACTTTTCCCCTGTCCCGCCACTCGCCTCACCCTCGGGGATGTTGGGAGTTGGTGCCTCGCGTCCCTCCGCGACGGAGCTGGACTCTCCGGAGCTGGCTTTGGGCTCTAGAAGAAGAAAAAAAACAGCTCATGGATGCGGAACATAGATCCAACATCAACCATAACATGGTAATTATAACATGTAGCTGATTAAAAGTCTGTATTTCTAGAAGTGTAGTGAAGTCATTGGGTAAGTCTTGATTCATGTGCAAATCAAGCTGTGTGTGTGAAACTGAAAAGAAAGCCTAGTCTCCATGTAACAAGGTCATGGAGCTGCACAGCTTAGTGATTCACCAATTCATCTCACTGAAGCAACTGCAAGTTGAATTTGCCACGTTAAGAGTGGAGTTCACACTGAATTGGACAGTACAGCTTCTCCGGGGCCATTCGGAGACAGGGGCGCTACCTCAATGTCAAGGGCGACCCATACCTTTCTCAGGTGTCTGTGCTGGACTTGGGTCTTCCTTGGGTGGGGCCCCAGCTGAACGGCGAATCGGCATGGCTGCAGGCTACAAGTCAAACACGTGCAAAAAAACAAAAAACAAAAAACAAATTACATGACAGCAGGAAAAAAGGTTCTTCACTGCAAAAATGGGTCAGTCAATCTGCACTTATATGTCTTCACTCACTGAAGACAGCGATTTCTACCAAAACTTATGAAAACTGTGACCAACAGAAATTAAAGCCTGCAATCAGGCTTAACAGAGAGATGATGACTAGTTAATAATTTTACCTAATTACTGGATGCATGTAAACGTGGCAGGTTAACTATCAAAGCATTTTGAAAGGGAGACAGTGGGGCTTCAGATGCATGACAAGGTTTGCTCCATATTAACTAAACAAGGATTCCCCCTAGCTCGTGCCCAGTCTTCTGAGGAAAAGGACGGAAGCTAGTGACACGGCTATAACACTGCTGCATTTCATTACTGTTAAAACACATCATTCATTCCACTTAATTGTCCGCATGTATTAAATATAACGCATTAAGGCTTGCAATTGTTTCCATGTGCAAAGCGTGGCAGAAAAAATGCGATTATGTGTATGACGCAAAATGCAAGAAGTTTGCAAAAGAACATCCTGGGCACAAATCGAATATGGCCATTTTGTCCATTTACCCTACACAGTAATGGCGCTTGCATTGGACTGATGGTAAATGCATGTAGTTGAAACACCAATGAAAGACAAGGAAACGGTGGCTGAAAACGTCTGTGCATTATTGCGATGTTGTGACCATTCGATGATGCAAATTTCTAAGCCAAGCATTTGTTTTCGTACCTTGATGCACTTGATTTATCAGTTGAAGTAAATTCACCTCTTCTTTGTTCGGAATTCTCTCTGTTTACGTGCCCCTCCCCCTTTCTACGTCCACGTAGAAACGTAATAGACGCGTCGGGCGTATCCTTTGTCAGTGCTAATGAAAAAAAGAACAAGAAAAATTTTTGACGTCTTAAAAACACAATGTAGCAACAGTTAAATTACAAGCATACAAAAGTCCCTGAAAAATGTCTGTTATTTTAAAATAATATATCATCGGCGGCATAACCGCTGCACTCGCTGTTAAACTGCAGTTAAAACTGACAGTGTGACATACAAAAAAGCAGGAGTCTACTGTGGAGGAAAAGACGATGAACTGCAACCCAATCGAGAAATAAACAATGTCTCACAAAAATAACAAGATGAGACTCAGCCTTCAATATATATGAACAACACAAATTAGATTAATTACAATTATATACAATTATAAATAATTGCAATATTACGTATTGCACTAAATACGAAAAAAAATCCAATTGCATAAAACGTTTCAATTTAGTACATTTATAATATTGACACGAAAAGTTAATTCATCTTCACCATCTTTCGACGCAACACTGCTCTCTGGTGGTCATCAATGACTTTAGCGTTACATTGCCACAAGGAGGCAGTGTTTCCCAATATGCTAACAATTCTCTATTGAATATTATTCTGATCAATTGTGATAAACACAGACCCAAAACCACTAAAGATAAGATAAGATAAAACTTTGATAAATTAATGTTTAATTACATCCCGTATACTTTAGTGTGGTCATGTGCATATTTGAAAAAAGTGCAGTGGTTTTAAATCCCTCTAGTTTATAACTTAATCCATAAGGCAGACACTTATCTTATTGAAGCCTACAACATAACCCAAGGAATAATAATTTTGGCAGCCTAAGATTGTCTCTTCATTCAAAAAGTTTCCTCAGTGAGAGGATGCATTTTGGGATACACAATGTATTATACGTAATATTTTTAGAGTTTTAGAGTCATAAATTTACCCATTGCTATATCCTATCCTGAATAGCATCTTTGCCAGAGACTATGTCTTCTCTCAGGAGATTTTTGAAGGATTTGGAAAAGGGTGAAAAAGTTTGATGAAAAAAAAAGCCCCTTGCATAGCTCTACATTCGGCATCACTTCAGCACCACCCACGCGCCCTGTGTGCTTTTCACTTCCTGCTTGTGCCATTTCTCCATACTAAACCCTCCATTTGAAACAGAGACACTGCAGCCATGCAACATCACCAGGTCAGCCAGAGTGTCCTGTCAGAGAGAAAGATCACTTTTTCTGATTTTTGATCGTCAGATGGATCACAGTCATCACAGCAGACTCTTATCTATTTTGTGTCTGGTGCCAAAAGTAGACTTCGTATAAGCACTGGGATGATTGCGGTTACCATGCCAACGTGAATCTTCATCTCTTCAGAGGACTAGTGTGGTGTTGCCTTGGAGACAAAAAAAGCCCACAGAATGTAGGCCTTATTGTGGAATTTTATCACAATCAACTCACTTCTAGTTATTTTTTGATCATTTTTCAAATAATTTGAATGCTATTATTGTTGTTGATAATGCAATGGCTTCTTGTAGGTATGTTGGTTATGTTTGAAACACAGTCTGTGCTGGTATTATGAATGTCATTTAACTTGCCAATATCAACCAATCTATATAGCTAAATTACACATTACAGGTCTCTAATGTGAAGAGTCTAGTTATGTTATGTAAACACATGGTGCGGAGTTTTGCAAAAACCAAAAATATGATTGTGGGCTGTGTATAATCTGATCACAAACAGTAACCAGAACAGGGAGCTGGACAGATTTGGATAAAGATTTACTATCAGCTCACATCTATGGTATGATCTGTTCGCAACAGAAAAGAAATCCTTCTACTGAAGATAATGCATGAGAGAACTCAATTAACTGTTTGTCACCCACCCACCCACACACACACACACACACACACAGTCAGAATTGAATTCAATCTTGGGGTTTAGGCAGAGAGCATTACTGAGGCCTGCAGTACTGATGGGAGGCAGCAGTCAGAGCTGTATAAATTTCACAAATGCCATTCAGAACATTTAAACCCTGCAGATACAGAGGGATTCGTGAACACCATGTTACTTCTGGTCTGTAAGAGAGCTGACTGTTTGCTCAAATGAGCATTACAGGAGCTGAACATGTGCTCAAGTGTGTGTGTGTGTATGTGCGCATGTGTGACAGACGTGAATTGGGTGCTCAGCGAGAGCCGTTGCACACAGGGCTGTGGGAACAAAGCAGAATTTATCATCATGTTATGTTTGCATATTGTTAATTTTTCACTAGCCATTGTTCATGGAAATGGAATGATAATGAAAAATGAATGCACTCTGGATGTTTGTGGTGAGAGCACACTATGCAATGGTAAATATGTGTCCGTCAGCCAAAGTTACGAAACTGTCTTGCAGATCTTTTCAGAAAATACCATTAAGCCAAACAGGGCTTAGTTTTTTGTGTAAGACGTGCCATGGTGTTGAATCTGATTCAAACAAAGCCAGACACACAAGTGTGAATCATCACTGCCAGCCACTAACAGCCATGATTAAAGCCCCAGGACTGACAATGAATTTTCTCTCTTTGTTTCTTAACCCAGTGTCACTGCACATATGAACAATAT